>JALHLI010000004.1:7374741-7844741 GCA_023349425.1 Anthopleura sola
TATTAGTGTGGACGGCTGAAAACGCATCGAAATGAAAACGCACTAGTGTGGACGGGGCCTTAAAATTCCAAGTCCAAGTCCAAATACAATAGAACAGATTCCTCGTAAATAATTGATGAGGATTAATTTGAATTATTTCTAAAAACAAGACCAAAGCAGCTCACAATTTTCGACTGGATAATTATAAGTAAATATTACTTTAAATTTGAGAAAATCTTTCTAGCAATTAATGAAAACGTAGGAAAGTCTCACAAAAGGATCAGAGCATTCTGACAAGGTGTTTACGATTCGATCGAGAAACTGAATTTCATTCGAAGAGGTTGTGGGAACTAACATATTCAGATTAAAATTTCTTCGATTGTAACGAAGTCCAACAGAGGCCTTGAAAAACTAGATTAATTTTTATTCTTCGATTGCACGTTACGTCATCACGGCCTCTCGGGGGAGCCGCGTTGCTGCCATTTATCAAAAGATTTCTCATTACATCCATTGTTGATTAATAATGGCACTAAAATGGCCGTCATGTTTTTATCTTCTAACTCAGTCTTAGGAATGCTTGCAACCCATCAATACTCAAACTATCTAAAAACAACTTTGGCAAATTTGAGAGTGAAATATCTAACATGATATTTAATATTTGACATTTGCTTTTTCTAAAAGTACCATTCGTGCAAATTGTTTTAAGGCTAAGAATCATGGTCGTGGGAGGAGGACAAAACAGCAAGAAAGCCGGCTAGAAAAACAATAATATTGATACCGTATATTTCATAGCCTAGGATAAAAAATATCGGTTTATAAAATGTTTGAAATGCTAGTTATACGATGGATTTGAGTGGTATACCGTGGAATATCCCACGAGTCACTTGTAGTTTCTAGTATACGCACGAGCTTTAGGCGAGAAAATACAAAGAAAATATAAGTGAAGAGTACGATATCCACAGTATACCTCGAGAAACCATTGTATAACTAGCATTTCAAAAAATTTATTAACCGATATTTTACCGACATTTTATCCCGCACCATAGAAAATACAAATGCGTAGATTCAACGCACAGTGCATGATGGGAAAAAAGAGTGAAATACCGACGAATACACAAAGGCTTTCCTGCATTCTGATTGGCTGTATTTTCTATGGTGTGGGATAAAACCTGATATCAAATCTATCAATTCAGCTGCAGATAAATTGAAATTAGTTCAAATTCTTGTTCTTCGTAATTCTGTCTCATATCTGGCATCATAGTGCAATAGGGTAATTGTCCACACGTAGAATAAAATATTCTAATAGAATTTGACCAATCAGATCACAGAAAACAAAAGCCAATTCAAAGCGTGAGAAAAAAAATTGAAGGAGATTTTCTTGGTGAAAATGGATGAAACTGAAAAAAATGGCTTTAAATTTTAAATTCCTACGGTAGTGATTTCAAAATGGATATCCAAAGTGGTAATTGAACTTCGTGTCGTGCAATTTGGCCTGAAATCAAACTCGTGATTAACAAATTGCACTCCCGCTACGCGGTCGTCCACTCACACGATTGATACTATTCAACCAATCAAAGACCTCGATCAATGTGTGTACAAATGTTACTTAGAATCACTGTGTTCAGTTGAACTGAACTTAATGGAATAAGAGCCATATTGCGAATAAAATGTTTTCTCCATGGCTTACACTGTTGCACTGTATGATGGAGTTCATGTGAATTTGGCGGGAACTTTCGTCGCGTGTGCTCGCCCTCTTCCCCCAACTGTACGCTCATAACCTTCGTTGTCGGTTGTCGGTTGGCATGTGACGTGTTATCCCGAAGGTTTCATCACCAAAATTAAAGACTTTTTTTGCGATAGAAATTTTTGATCAATTAAAATCATTGATATATTTTTCTTCTATTTTAGGGTCTTGTCGGAATTTGGAAATCAGGACCATTATCAAACACAAAGCTTTAACCAATCACACGATTCGTACCATTAAGCCAATCACCGACGCTAGAACATGTCGTATCCAATGCTTCCTAGAATCGCAGTGTTTTGGGGTGAACTTTTGTGTTGACCAAAACAGCACAGCTACATGTGACCTGACCAACTCAGACTATATTCGAAGTGAAGGGGACTTGGTGGACAAACCGGGATGTACTTTCTACGGATCAGAGGTGAGGGATAAGACAGACTAGGAGTAAACCAAACGGTTAATGATTTTTTTGTGTGTATTTACATCCTAGGTAATACGAGAAAATGTAACTAGCCAATCAGCGCGAAGCTAACAAGCTCAAGTTGTTAGCATAACCCATGACGGGAATAAATTGCGCACTAATGACTGCCTTAGTAGGGTAGGACACGGCAAATGTTTTTCGGTATAAACAAAATTGGAACTAGAATTCAAATTTCTCTCATTACAAACGCAGGATCCAGTGTTTCTAAAATACTGAAAAGTTATTATCAATAAAATTTTTTTTTTTTTCAAGTTCCAGAGCTAGAACGAGCTTTGAGAAAATGTTCAGGCTCCCCTCCCTTGATTTGATAATTGGATGCGGGTTTTACTTTGTCAAAGAAGCTCGTGAACACGAAGTTTATAGAAAAACTAAAACGAAGTTTTAGCCGTAGCATCTCAATATTAGCCATGTTAAATCATTTCAGTTGACAGGCTTTGGATTCCTCTAAGAGTTCTAGCAACGCGAGTTGTGCTGCTCTAATCGAGTAAGTTTGAGTTGCTGACAAATAATTCAGCTGATATGAATTCTCATAATACTCAATAATAAAACTGAAATGTGGAGAGTCCTATTCGACACAGCGAGCTCCCTTTGCATTTAACTAAATTCTAATACTAGTTACATGTTCGTATAGATGCTAAGCTTCTGTGAATATTATACGGCATGCCTTATTTTGACCGGCCGCTTTATAACATGTTCCATGAATTAACATATTCAAACAGTATTTTTTAACAGTTATCACTTTAATTCTAGAAATAGAAAGCTTGCAAATATCTTGATACGTGTAGAAATACATAATGCGAATGTTTCAGTAGCTGCAAGCTTTTCAACACTTGTCTTCTTTTAAATTCTTTTAAATTTACTGAAGAAGCGAACGAGAATTTTTGGGTTTCCCTTCGGTTTGTTTATATTCTCGCACAATGACGCATTGTAATATTGCACGGGCTAAAGGCTTACAAAAGGCTAACAACTTTGGAGGGATTGCATGCAGGCCTGGTCGCAAATACTTTACCTAGTCATCATAATCATCATAATGTATCATCACTATCATCACTATCATGCATCATCGTCATCATGTATCATCATCATCATCATGTATCATCGTCATCATGATCATGTACTGAACATCATCATCATGTAACATCGTCATCATGATCGTGTATCATCATCACCATCATGTATCATCATCATGAATCATCAGCATCATAATCATGTTTTATCATCATGTATCCTAGTCATCATCATGTATCATCGTCATCGTGTATCATGTATCACCATCATCATCATCATGTATCATCATGTATCATCATGTATCATCATGTATCATCATGTATCATCATGTATCATCATGTATCATCATGTATCATCATAATCACTATGTACCATCATGATGTATCATCACCATCATGCATGATCATGTATCATCGTCATCATGACCATATATCATCATCATCATGTATCATCGTCATCATATATCATTATCATCATCATCATGTATCATTATCATCATCATCATCATGCATCATCGCCATCATATATCATTATCATCATCATCATGTATCATTATCATCATCATCATGTATCATCGTCATCATATATCATTATCATCATCATCATGTATCATCATCATCATGTATCATCATCATCATGTATCATCATCATCATGTATCATCATCATCATGTATCATTATCATCATCATCATGTATCATTATCATCATCATCATGTATCATCGTCATCATATATCATTATCATCATCATCATCATATATATCATTATCATCATCATCATGTATCATCATCATCATATATCATCATCATGTATCATCGTCATCATCATATATCATCATCATATATCATCATCATCATATCATCATCATGTATCATCATCATCATATATCATCATCATGTATCATCGTCATCATATATATCATTATCATCATCATCATGTATCATCATCATCATATATCATCATCATCATGTATCATCGTCATCCTATATCATTATCATCATCATCATGTATCATCGTCATCATGTATCAGTCAATGTCTCAGCCATTATTGATTTCACCTAACCTCTGCAGTACAACATCCTCTTTTTTTTTTTACCAGAGCACGTGTTCGAGTAACCCCTGCCCGAGTAATGCCACGTGTCAAGGAGATTTTCTACAAGATCCCCGCCCCTACAGATGTATCTGTCCCACGGGATTTACCGGACAAATGTGTGCAATAGGTAAGTAACCTTGGCTTGTTCTTATCCTTTGTCTTCATACCCTGATATTAATACTTCGGTGTAGTATAAACGTTAGTAGTCTATATATTTTAATTGAAATTCCCATCCTCTTCACTATGTACAGATATTGATGAATGTGCACTGGGTAACCATGGATGTCACGTGAATGCCAGGTGTATTAATACTATTGGTGGATACAACTGCACTTGCAAGACTGGTTTTCATGGTAACGGCACAAGCTGTTATGGTGAGTATGTGATATAGTCGACCCTTAGAAGCACGTCGGAATGCAACTCAATTTGGAGGACAAAACAACAGGTTCCAATTCTCAGGAGATCGAAATTATTTTGTTTTGTTCCCCAAATTGAGCTGCTTTGACGTCACGTGCAAGGGGTCAGATCTATAGCCCGCGTCTCAACTATTTTCTTAACGTCAGATATTGACGAGTGCAGTTCTGATGCTCATAGTTGTCAGCAATACTATTGGTAGATACGATTGCAAATGCGAATCACCCGATCATATCGTAATGGAACAGATGATAACTAGCGATAAGCTAGTGTGAGCTGCGTCGGTGTTTCTAATGAAACAGTATGGATAAAAAGTTAAATTTTACACCGTAAAAAATAAGAGAGATCCCTTACTGACGTTTCGGACGCTAGTCCTTCGTCGGAAACGTCAGTAAGTGATCTCTCTTATTTTTTACGGTGTAAAATTTAACTTTTTATCGTAATGGAACAGTTTGGTTTGTGTCGAACATGTGAGTTAGCTGTGCCCTGGTTTGATTCGTAGTGAGTTAACCGTCCCCTGTGTAAAACATCGACTGGCAGGTTTCGAGAAGAGGTTGTGAGTTAACCGTCCCCTGTGTAAAACATCGACTGGCAGGTTTCGAGAAGAGGTTGTGAGTTAACCGTCCCCTGTGTAAAACATCGACTGGCAGGTTTCGAGAAGAGGTTGTGAGTTAACCGTCCCCTGTGTAAAACATCGACTGGCAGGTTTCGAGAAGAGGTTGTGAGCTAACCGTCCCCTGTGTAAAATATCGGCTGGCAGGTTTCGAGAAGAGGTTGTGAGTTAACCGTCCCCTGTGTAAAACATCGACTGGCAGGTTTCGAGAAGCGGTTGTGAGCTAACCGTCCCCTGTGTAAAATATCGGCTGGCAGGTGTCGAGAAGAGGTTGTGAGCTAACCGTCCCCTGTGTAAAATATCGGCTGGCAGGTTTCGAGAAGAGGTTGTGAGTTAACCGTCCCCTGTGTAAAATATCGGCTGGCAGGTTTCGAGAAGAGGTTGTGAGCTAACCGTCCCCTGTGTAAAACATCGGCTGGCAGGTTTCAAGAAGAGGTTGGGAGTTAACCGTCCCCTGTGTAAAACATCGACTGGCAGGTTTCGAGAAGAGGTTGTGAGTTAACCGTCCCCTGTGTAAAACATCGACTGGCAGGTTTCGAGAAGAGGTTGTGAGTTAACCGTCCCCTGTGTAAAACATCGACTGGCAGGTTTCGAGAAGAGGTTGTGAGTTAACCGTCCCCTGTGTAAAACATCGACTGGCAGGTTTCGAGAAGAGGTTGTGATCTAACCGTCCCCTGTCTAAACATCGACTGGCAGGTTTCGAGAAGAGGTTTTGAGTTAACCCGGCGCCCCCTGTGTAAAACATCGACTGGCAGGTTTCGAGAAGAGGTTTTGAGTTAACCCGGCGCCCCCTGTGTAAAACATCGACTGGCAGGTTTCGAGAAGAGGTTTTGAGTTAACCCGGCGCCCCCTGTGTAAAACATCGACTGGCAGGTTTCGAGAAGAGGTTTTGAGTTAACCCGGCGCCCCCTGTGTAAAACATCGACTGGCAGGTTTCGAGAAGAGGTTTTGAGTTAACCCGGCGCCCCCTGTGTAAAACATCGACTGGCAGGTTTCGAGAAGAGGTTTTGAGTTAACCCGGCGCCCCCTGTGTAAAACATCGACTGGCAGGTTTCGAGAAGAGGTTTTGAGTTAACCCGGCGCCCCCTGTGTAAAACATCGACTGGCAGGTTTCGAGAAGAGGTTTTGAGTTAACCCGGCGCCCCCTGTGTAAAACATCGACTGGCAGGTTTCGAGAAGAGGTTTTGAGTTAACCCGGCGCCCCCTGTGTAAAACATCGACTGGCAGGTTTCGAGAAGAGGTTTTGAGTTAACCCGGCGCCCCCTGTGTAAAACATCGACTGGCAGGTTTCGAGAAGAGGTTTTGAGTTAACCCGGCGCCCCCTGTGTAAAACATCGACTGGCAGGTTTCGAGAAGAGGTTTTGAGTTAACCCGGCGCCCCCTGTGTAAAACATCGACTGGCAGGTTTCGAGAAGAGGTTTTGAGTTAACCCGGCGCCCCCTGTGTAAAACATCGACTGGCAGGTTTCGAGAAGAGGTTTTGAGTTAACCCGGCGCCCCCTGTGTAAAACATCGACTGGCAGGTTTCGAGAAGAGGTTTTGAGTTAACCCGGCGCCCCCTGTGTAAAACATCGACTGGCAGGTTTCGAGAAGAGGTTTTGAGTTAACCGTCCCCTGTGTAAAACATCGACTGGCAGGTTTCGAGAAGAGGTTGTGAGTTAACCGTCCCCTGTGTAAAACATCGACTGGCAGGTTTCGAGAAGAGGTTGTGAGCTAACCGTCCCCTGTGTAAAACATCGACTGGCAGGTTTCGAGAAGAGGTTGTGAGCTAACCGTCCCCTGTGTAAAACATCGACTGGCAGGTTTCGAGAAGAGGTTGTGAGCTAACCGTCCCCTGTGTAAAACATCGACTGGCAGGTTTCGAGAAGAGATTGGGAGTTAACCGTCCCCTGTGTAAAACATCAACTGGCAGGTTTCGAGAAGAGGTTGGGAGTTAACCGTCCCCTGTGTAAAACATCAACTGGCAGGTTTCGAGAAGAGGTTGTTTCAGAGTTTGATAGAATGTTAAAGGTCTTTTTCTTTTCCTCCTTCAGTGTGCAATGGCAATGTTCCCCTGGGAATGAATGATGGCAGTATCACTAACGCTAGCATCACTGCTTCGTCCATGTATGATCGATTTCACTCTCCTTCACGTGCAAGACTCAATATTACAAAAGTGGACAATTATAGGGGATCGTGGTCTGTTAAGTACAAGGACGCCTTACAGTGGCTACAGGTTGACCTAAGATCGATCACAGTTGTCAAAGGAATTGCCACACAAGGTCGCAGTGACTACGATCAGTGGGTTACAAGTTATAGTTTGCAGTACAGCTCAAACGGTTCGCACTTTGATGACTACGAAAGAGGCAAGATCTTCACGGGAAACAATGATCGTAACACTATTGTCAAGCATGATCTCCTACCTTATGTCATTGCGAGGTACGTCAGAGTACGACCAAAGACCTGGTATAAACATGTCTCGATGAGAATGGAACTGTATGGATGTAAATAAGGTACTAAGTACCTAGACAAACAATAGACCTCTTTACTATAAAGATAAGAATGTTTTCCCATTTCAGTCGACCCCGTTCCTTTCCCTAGAAAAAAAAATATTCTTCGTTTGAGATGTATCCATCTTCATGCGTCTTTTCGTGTGCAACCTGGAACCGTTAAACAAAGAAATGATACTCTGATGAATGACACGTGATCTAAAATGGGAAAACATTACGCCCAAGGTAAGGTTGGGTCTATTAACTCCAGAAGCCGACAGGTTTTGGCTTCTTACAGTTGTCCGAGTTGGTCTTCTTGGATTGACGGAACGAGCCAAAATCTCTTACTGCTTACTAGAAGTTGTTGACGTCTGAGAGACATTAAGACAAAGACGATATGCAGGGCCGTTTTCTTTTTTTTGTTTTTTTTATTTTCTTTCAAACTTTTTATTCACTCGTAAGAACTTTTTTACAATTTCTTAAACATTTTACATAATTTTTTTTCTTACAGAGGTGTGAAAAAATATACAAACTTATATAAACTCATTAATTCCTCAATAACTAAAAGAAAAAAACAACTGACGATAAACAACGTACTGAAATAACCAAAAAAAGAAACAAAATTACATGGGCCGAGCCCCCTTATAATTTCGGATGTACTGTATATCGAACACTTAATTCTTTATGTCTCTTAGATCTAGATCCCAAATATTTTTGGCCTTGAAACGGCCCCGATATGTTTATTTGATTATTCCTCACTATTGTCATATTTTATCACATACTCGTACATTCCAATATGATATGTCAGCCCGTCAGTACATGGCACGAGCAGTTTTGAATTTAAGGGCATGTTAGTTACCATAACAAAAAAAGTCCAAAAACACGGCTCATAGCGAACTTTAGGCCCGGTTTAGACGTCGAATTTCCCGTGCCGCGAATCTAATGCAAATGATTCGAACCATAGGTTTTGTTCATTTGCATTAGATTCGGCACATGTGAAATTCGACGTCTAAACCGGACCTAAGTCCACCCAAATTTTGGAATATCAAATGGTACAATTTCTTTCCAACTTTTTCTCATTACTCCAAAGTGATGTACCAGCAGCTTTAGATAAAATTGGAAAATCAAAACAAGTAAATTAAATACTTTTTCACGACGCTACTAAATTATTTTGTTTTTGCTAAATTTCTATGCTTCTAAAACTTCAACATCAATTTTCTCGAAAATGCATTCAAAGATTTTCTTCAAATTTTGTGAACCTTGAGCAAAGTACTCATCCTTCAAGATATTAATCGCGATTTAAAAAATTAGGTAAAAAAATGGAGAAAATACGCAATAAAGAAAACGCACTAACACTTCACGGGGTTTTTATATTAATTCTGATTTCAGTAAAAGCATGTTCAATTCCTCAATGAATTGTTCAGTTGCATCGGCATATTTGCAATTTGAGTTGAAAGGTAGCGCGCCGAGAACATCCCATCGAGCCACCTTAAACAAGAAGATGCAGGAATTTTGCTTTCAGCTCAAAATTATGTAAGCTGAGATCATTGTTTCAAGAAGATTTTAACATTAGGAAGGTCTAAGCTGTCACTTCTAGCCCCTTCTATATCCTTTTTCTATTCTCTTTTGGTAAAGATCTTTTTGCAAGGAAGGATATGTGCGTCACATTCTATTAAATTCTTTCTGTACGATTCACTGATGCGGCTAAACTCCAGGGGAGGGGGGGTACTCCCTATAATTGACTATACGGGGATGCTCCGCCCGAAAGGGGTACGTTTTTCAGGCCGCAGGTATAGAAAAGGGGTGGGAATTTGTGAATTTTGGTATAAAAAGGGGTAGTTTTTCTTCAAAAGTATATGAAAGGGGTACCTTTTCAGGCAAAAAGGTATTAAAAAGGGGTAACTTTTTGCTGAAATTTGGTATATCTAAGGGTAAGGGGTCGAGAGTCCGGGCGGAGCATCCCCGTTTGAAACGACCCGAAGTACCCCCCCCCCCCCTCCCCGGGGCTAAACTCTCACTATAAAACACTTTTCCAAAGCTTTTAGTATGTTTTTCACAGTTTAAAATGTTCAGTGATTCAATCACATACATATGATAAAAATAAATAATTTGAATGAATAAATGAATTCAAACGAGCAATGTGCAATATTGGTTTTCACTTTTCCTCGGTTCCTTTTTGTTTACGAAAATCGTGTTCTGTTTTAGTACTAAAATACTCAGGAAAATGTGAAAATTCATGATCATCTACGTATACTCAGGTTTAACAATGATTAAACTTTTGAGACACTATTAAAGCATACCTTAAAAGCATTCGACTCCACTGGAGTCTTGATTACAATGAATACTTCAGTCAGTTGTTGCACATGCGCTCTTTTTTTATGCCAGCACGAGACACAATTTCAGCGTGCATAATGCCTCGCGACGTTGACGGCAACGAGGTCTCGCAACGAAAAAATTTTTTTGCAGAAAATCAAAAAGTTTTGAACTTTTCTCTGCAACATTTTGAGAATTACACTCCTAAAAATAGCCAACACTGGAGTTGTGGCGTCTATCACCCATGTTGCACTCGTAATGCAATAATCCTATTCAGACTAGCCAAACAGGATTTAATATCGATTTATTTTGACAACTGAGAACCTTTCTTCAAATGTGATAGACATTGCAATGTATATTTTGCTGCAACAAAAGTCCTAATTTGCGTTGCCAGGGCGAGAAAAAATTGCAGCGTCTATCGGCAGCTTATCAGTACAGTTTCCTACGGAGCCCGATTAGTGACATGTAAATTTCGAATTCGATCGTGATCGTCGGCCATGTTTGTTTTCATTAAACAACGGAGCCTGCTTTACTCTTGTTCAGCGGTCAAAAAAGTCGGGACAAAAGTCGGGCAAAAAAGTCGGGAAAAAAGTCGGGGGAAAAGTCGGGAAAATAGTCGGGGAAAAAGTAGGGAAAAAAGTCAAGAAAAAGTCGTGAAAAAAGTCGAGGAAAAAGTAGAGAAAAAAAGTAGAGAAAAAAGTAGAGAAAAAAGTAGAGAAAAAAAGTAGAGAAAAAAGTAGAGAAAAAAGTAGAGAAAAGAGTAGAGAAAAGAGTAGAGAAAAAAGTAGGGAAAAAAGTCAAGAAAAAGTCGTGAAAAGAGTAGAGAAAAGAGTCAGGAAAAGAAAAATCAATCAAAAAATTTGCATGGCACTAATTTTTAATTATTTTTATATTTTGTTATCAGTTTGTTTAATGTTTTAATTGTTTTTCATTTGTTAGTTGAGATCATCTTTGACATCCAATTCATTCAATTTGAATTCAATTTATTTCTCCACGGACCAAATTAAAACATCTCACGCTGAATGTGCTATAGACCCCTAACAGCACGTCGGAATGCAGCTCAATTTGGAGAACAAAACAATACATTCTCAGGAGATTGAAATTCTTTTGTTTTGCCCTCCAAATTAAATTGAGCTGCTTTGACGTCACGTGAAAGGGGTCTATACCTAGTTACCCCATGCTATGCCAAAAAACAATCCGCGTTTTCGATCGCTGGTTACACAATCCTTGGTAGACTTTGGTACTTTATGTACCGACCTACCATCTATCAATCAAGATCTGAAGGATTTTTTGACTCTAAATAACTGAGAATGGAGTCGGAAGCAAGCTTCCCGAAAACCATTATTCTTTTTACTGTACTACTATTGATGCTCTGTCATCACACTGAAGGTAAGATCTGTCTAGTGTGTGAACATTCTTCGACACACTTTCTATAAATTGATAATTCTTGAGCCTCCCAGCTAAGGCAAGAACTCGGCTTAGATTTGCGGAAGGACCTGAGTAGGAAGACTATATAGATTGTAGTATTTCCCTTTATGATCAATTCTTGTCATTTCAGTAGCATTTTTCTCAAAAATGAACTTGTGAATTCTAATTTGAAGTATAGTGGATGAAGCAACACTCTTTCTCTGGAAAGCCACTACTAACTCCCATTTATATATTTTTATATTTATTGTTTTATTCTAGTTGTATTTATTTGTATATAATAATGTTATCACACATTGTTAATAACGTTGATCACGAAGTTTCTAACTGAAGAGAAGGAGAAGGAGAAGAAGAAGGAGAAGGAGAAGGAGAAGGAGAAGGAGAAGGAGAAGGAGAAGGAGAAGGAGAAGGAGAAGGAGAAGGAGAAGGAGAAGGAGAAGGAGAAGGAGAAGGAGAAGGAGAAGGAGAAGGAGAAGGAGAAGGAGAAGGAGAAGGAGAAGGAGAAGGAGAAGGAGAAAGAATATGGATGTTAAGGTGTTTCCCTCCTGTTTTCAAACAACCACACCGAAAATTTTCTAGTTTTTAGATATTTTGTTTGCCATACATCATAGTTTAATAGAATAGGTTTGGATTTTTTTAGGTACCGTCGTAATCGCTCAGAATTTAGGCTTAGCTGAATTCGAATATTCTTGTTTATCGCTGCTATCTTAACGTTAATTTGCTTAAATTTTATGTTTTTATAAATTTCAATCTAAGCAGAATATTTTGTATGAATTTCATAATAATCGAACTAAGGAAAGCTAGTTTAACGGCCGCTCAAAAATGTTCGGTGCGGTTGTTTGAAAACAGGAGGGAAACACCTTAAAAGAAACTCCGTCAACCAGATTACATTATACACTTAATGACTGGTCCCGAGGGAAACAGTTAGTTTTGTTTCCCGAGAATCTCAATGTTTCCCGAGGCTCCGGCCGAGGGAAACATTGAGATTCGAGGGAAACAAAACTAACTGGTTTCCCGAGGGATCAGTCATTAAGCGTTTTGTTATATAGCTAATCATTTTAGACAAGTCAGTTTAGATAATTTGAATTTTTATTCCGTGCGCTGGGCACTTGTATCCCGGTCGGGATACAGTTAGATTTAACTTGTATCACGTGAGCATCTATCACCCAATGAAAATGCTCGTTATATAGTCAAAATGATTAGCTATATAACAATACTCTATGTACACAAGTACCGACTGTGGGGGAAAACATTAAAATAAATTCTGTTGGAAAAGTCTTCTTAGTTCCTAAAATTTGTTTTGCCTTTAAAATACTTTATCAACGAATATATACACAGATGTTATATATATCATTAATAAGTAATGAAGTCGATAAAAAAAATCAAAAGGAATACATAACTATATCACAGTGTTTCCTATTGAGCCGAATAGAAGAGGTTTTAAAGAACCCAGTCGAAACGTCCAATGGTCTGCTCTACAGTTTGAGCTTTGATTCGTGATTATTGTGAAGGGGGGGGGGGGGGGGATATTCAATTGACCCTTCTCAATATTATCTTGTATGAGAGGCTAACATGAAACACAAAAGAAATCACACTTTTTCTCTATGGAATTTGTGGCATTTCTTTTGCTTTTCCTTGTTAGCCTCGAATTCAATATAATTTGGAGAAGGTCGGGTCCATTGCACAAGCCAAACTTCTATCGTAAGTCGACGTACTGGTTAAGCCAGTTTTGTGGCTAAGAAAGAAACAAAACAGATTAAGGCTTTACAATCAACCTCACACAGTGCTGTTGGAAGACCACCTGGAGTATTAGTTAGGTCTTCTGATTTCATGGGGTCACACAGCGAGTGACTCATAGTAATTACGATCTCAGAAGTCTTCCTGTTAACATACCTACCGACTGTTTACAAGAACTGGTCTAAATTTTGGTATTCTCGGCATTCGTACGGCTATTTGGCTTGGTGATGTAATACATCCCTACGGGTTTGGCTTTGCACGAGTTACGTTACGCAACCCTCGATTAAAATCTTTATTTATTTTCTTTTTACTTCGAGGCTTTGAATAAAACTAAAAGAAGGATAATTATACTGAAATACAGCATAACATTCTGAATTCTTACAAATTGGAATATAATAAATAAATATATCTTATTCCAGTTGTCTTTCATTTTATTGTGTTCAGAAATTAGTTCAGTAAAAAAATTCGTAGGATGTATTTGTATTTTTTAAGAAATGAAAATCCATCATCACTATATATTATATCTCAGGCCGTAACCAGGGGGGGAGCACAGGGTGCACGTGCACCCCCCCCCCCCCCATCAGACCAAAAGGTCCGCTTTTTATCAACATTTGTTTGTTAAAGTTAATAAAGTTCATTATTATTATTATTGCTTGAAAATAAAAAAAAATACAGATTTAATGTAAATCAAAAAATTAAACCACTATCATTTCCCAGTTTTCTCCATTTGTTTCTTTTTTCCAATAATGTGTTGGGTTACCTGTGGTACACTACACTTAGGTCCATTTTTACTTGATGTGCACCCCCCCGGTAAATGTTCTGGTTACGGCCCTGTATCTCACTATATTTCAGCCATCAGTAATGATGTTTATTACACTGATGTTTCGTACATCAATGTGATCTTTATTGTACAATTTGTTCTTCGATCAGGGTCATGTCGGAATTTGGAAATCAGGACCATCATCAAACACAAAGCTTTAACCAATCACACGATTCGTACCATCAAGCCAATCACCGACGCTAGAACATGTCGTGCCCAATGCTTCCTAGAATCGCAGTGTTTTGGGGTGAACTATTGTGTTGATCAAGACAGCACAGCTACATGTGAGCTGACCAACTCAGACTATATTCGAAGTGAAGGGGACTTGGTGGACAAACCGGGATGTACTTTCTACGGATCAGAGGTGAGGTATAAGACAGACTAGGTGTAAACCAAGCGGTTTTAAGAAAAAATGGTTTTAAAAAAATAATTTTTTAAAATAATTTTCTCAGCCCTTATTGATTTCACCTAACCTCTGCAGTACCGTAAAAAAAGTGCTTTATATTTCGTAACTGACTTTTACAACATCCTCTTTTTTTACCAGAGCGCGTGTTCAAGTAAACCCTGCCCGAGTAATGCCACGTGTCAAGGAGATTTTCTACAAGATCCCCGCCCCTACAGATGTATCTGTCCCACGGGATATACCGGACAAATGTGTGAAACAGGTAAATAACCTTGGCTTGTTCTTGTCCTTTGTCTTCATACCCTGATATTAATACTTCGGTGCAGTATAAACGTTAATTTCAAAATCATAAGTAGTCTATATATTTTAATTGTAATTCCCATCCTCTTTACTATGTACAGATATTGATGAATGTGCACTGGGTAACCATGGATGTCACGTGAATGCCAGGTGTAATAACACTATTGGTGGAAACAACTGCGCTTGCAAGACTGGTTTCCATGGTAACGGCACAAGCTGTTATGGTGAGTTTTCGAACCAAAAGTTCAAGTTTTCATTCGCTCATTTTCATCATTGTTTAAGATGCCAGATATTTCTTCAAATTCCCATAGCGTATAATTTGTAATCTATACATAAAATTTTTTTTTCGATAAATTTTCAAACATTTATTTTCTGGTTTGCAGACATCAACGAGTGCACCTCAGGAGTGCATGGATGCAGCGAACATGCAAAATGTACAAACTTCCCTGGTGGACACAACTGTACTTGCAACAATGGTTTCCATGGTGATGGCAAAGTATGCGTTGGTGAGTCTATAAATTTATTTAGTATTTTGATCATGCAGGATTTTAAAAACCGGGAAACTCTCGAGATTTACACGGGACAAAAAGTATATTTGGGTATCCTTAAAAAATGCAAAAAATAGGATCTTGAAAGGTTTTTGAAATTTCTCCATATTTTCTCTTACTAGACCTTGAAGAATGCACTCTTAATACGCATGATTGTCACGTGAATGCCACGTGTATTAACACTATTGGTGGATACAACTGCACTTGCAAAAAACATTTCTATGGTAACGGCACAAGCTGTTATGGTGAGTATGTGATATAGCCGACCCTTTGAAGCACGTCGGAATGCAACTCAATTTGGAGGACAAAACAACAGGTTCCAATTCTCAGGAGATCGAAATTATGTTGTTTTGTCCTCCAAATTGAGCTGCTTTGACGTCACGTGCAAGGGGTCAGATCTATAGCCCGCGTCTCAATTATTTTCTTAATGCCAGATATTGACGAGTGCAGTTCTGATGCTCATGATTGTCACGTGAACGCCACGTGCAGCAATACTATTGGTGGATACGATTGCAAATGCGAATCACCTTCATATGGTAATGGCACTGTTTGCTTTGGTAAGTTTGAAGTTTGGCGAAAGAAATTCATGTCAAATACGATGTTTTCTATGAACTTTTTACTGTTACGGCGGCCATCTTGATTATGGGATGCTGAGGGGCAAACGTGAACATATTTATAAACCATAGAGTGATGGATTTACTTCCTCAAATAATTTTAAGCTTTCGTGTTTCACATATTGCTTCAACTACCAGCAAATTCAATTGGTTTTTAGATGTGTTTCTCATTGTATAGCGTTAAATTATATAAAGACACCCTGACAGCTGTGCATATTATAAATTTTCTAATAATTGACCCTCAGTATCCCATAATGTCTTACTTAAAACAATAGAACTCAAGATGGCCGCCGTAACAGTAAAAAGGTCTATTCCACAGACCTTCACTTGAACCCATGCATTCTACAAAACAATTAGGATGGGTCTAATAAGTCTTTAACACTTTCTAATGATGCTTTCTTAATAGAACCAGAAAACTGCTCAGAATTGAGAACATTGTTGCTTCGGTAAGTAGTGGTTGGGGTGGATTAGTGAATGGGATCCCTGTGTCCTGTTATGAGATGCCAAAAACCTGTGTGTGTGTGTGGGGGGGGGGGGGGGGGGGGGGGGGGTGCCAGCATCTCTGATACTCATTGTTGACATATATTTTCTATATATTGTATGGTAAGTTATGGTCAAGACGTACCTGAAGGCGGAATTATTGGACAGGGAACAAATAGACGTTATTGTGTCTTTTCGGATATTCCCGGATGTGATTCAGGACCATGGACGCTGGCCATAAAAACTAACGGCGCACTGGTATGTTTAAATGCATTTTTTTCTCTTGTAAGAAAGGGAGGAATAGAAAATTTGAAAGTTAGAAATGATTGGATTCTGAATGAGGTAGCACTATAGGCAATGTGCATCAAAGCTCACAAAGCACTCTGGGAAAGGGAGTTCTTTAAAAATATAACAGGAAAATCAAAGGAACGATCAGAAAAAAATTACTCTGTTATTTTCATCTACTGAAATCCTTTTATTTCCATAGAAAATGTAGAAGGAAAAATTATCAGATGAATTTTTAGAGGAGCCAAAAAAGCGTAAGAACTCACTTTCCCATCATGCTTTGTTCTATATTCTCATGCTCATGCATATTGACTAAATGAATGTTATGTTGGCTTAGATAAAGGTATTTCACGACAGCCGTGATGGACGACAGCAACAATGCTCACCCACTATTTTAGGCTGCATTCATTCTCTTGAGTGTTATTTTTTTAAAGATGTTCCAAAAGAAAAACCTTATAGTAAATGAAAATTTAATAAGATCTACGTTATTATAACAGCATACTTTTGAATACGACTCGCCATTGTGGACCAACACCTTAACGTTCAATCCACAAGCAAGCGACCATGGACTTGATGAAACGGAGACCAAGTCATCAGCCTTCTGGGACACCCCCCTGAAAAAGATATGTTTTGGCATGAAATACGGGGGAGTCAAGCGGTGGTTGTCTTTTGACATTCAAGCTAATTCTTTGTATGATGTCATAAATAAAGCCAACGAAACTTCACTTCATGTTGGCGAACCAAAATGGAGAACGTTGCTCCCCCCTGATGTAACTTCTTTGCAGAAAGCATGTTTAAAGTAAGTCTGCTGAATTTATTTTACGTCTACTAAAGCGACAATGAAAAAAAAACTATTCTTGTATCGATAAAATTCAATTTTTTATCGATACACCCTGAAACAACCTCGGGGCTGATCTAATTCAGCTGGGCACGGCTAACTCACAGATAGAACCCTGAAACAACCTTCGGGCTGATCTAAGTCAGGGCATGGCTAACTCACAGATAGAACCCTGAAACAACCTCTAGGCTGATCTAAGTCATGACATGGCCAACTCACATATCGGTTGAACTGATTAGAATTTAGCGTTTTAGGTTTTGCGGAGGGCGGCAAAATTGGAGAACCCGGAAAGAAAAAGAGGGAGGTGGTATGAATTGTCATTAATGTTTTCTTTGCATTAATTAGGGAAGGATTCAATCTTGATGGTGGCGGGAGGACAGACGATAGCAGTCGGTTTCTACGTTTAGGGATGTTTCAAGACAACAACTTAGATTGTTTATCATGTGGCTCTTTCATTGGTTTAGGGGTTTTTTTTAAAGAGCTTGACAAAGATGAAGTACCAATTTGTGGAAACTTTGCCAAAAGATTTGGAAGTGACAATGGAGAAATGGCTACTCGGGCCTTCTGCTATGTCTTAGTACAGTGATCAAACTTTCACCCTTCAAACTTTTGAATTAATTCGATTGATAACCTGAAAAAACCTCTGGGCTGATCTATCTTTTGATATTCCTTCTTTATCTAAATGATTTTAAAAGTATCTCTGATCTACTTAAATTCCACTGTTTCGCTGATGATTGCAACCTATTCTTTGCACATCGGAGTATTTCTGAATTGGAAAATGTAATCAACACTCATTTAGGTTTCATATACAGGTGCATGATTGTCAAGTAATAAGTTGTTTTATTCCACACCATAGAAAATACAGCCAATCAGGAAGCAGGAAAGCCGTTGTATATCCGTCGGTATTTCACTCTTCCTTCCCATCATGCACTGCGCATTGAATCTACGCATTTGTATTTTCTATGGCTCACTGGAATATCGGCTGATAATGTCCTTGGATGAGAAATGTTCCTCAAATTGTAAAGGAATAAAATTCGATATATTGGAAAGATCTTAAAGAACAATAGAAGGACACATATCAACCTAAGTTTAGTCAAAGGGAACGAGTGACGGGTTTACCAGGAATAACCTGTAGCCTAGTGCTGGAAACTACTGGTACCAGTTTACGGTTTATTGGACTCGAACCTTGCTAAACCAATAGTCTACTTCCATATATTAAGATATCTTAGGAATGCATATAGTTCTTATTAACCGAGTTTGAGGTCCGTACCGTAAGTTATGGACCGAGTTTTTTCCACTGCCTTATGGCCCAAGCGTAGCGCGCGGGCCATAAAAAGTGGAAAAACGAGGATCCATAACTTACGGTACGGACCGAGCAAACGAGGTTAATAAGATATTTATTATATGGCAAGGCTAGAGGAGACAATTTTGATTTTCGGTCCGTACCGTGAGTTATGGACCGCAAATTGACCAATCATAGCGCGTGAAATTACCTTGCCATATAATAATATAGGTTATGTTACCAGTGATTTTAGTGATTGATTATTGATGGTCACATGTTACAACCTGTATGTTAGAAATCTCTGACATGTAGTCATAGTTTAGTCTACCAATGATTGCTTTGACGAATGACATGTTCTATTGTAATTCGCTATTTAGTTTAACGCATTGCTAAGCTTAGATATTTTCTTTGTGACATAAGTTCAATAAGTTAAGCTATGAATTGTTAATGAGTCTCTATAAATAAGATAGAAAAAATATTGTAAGGCAGAGGGGACCGTCCCGGTAAGTAGAACAGAGGGACGTTAAGCAAGATGAAAAGAAACTCTGCACTGCAGAGGGACATTAAGCCAGAAGCTGACCAATAAAGTACACTCTTTAACAGTCAGGAAGTCCGTTCTCGTTACTCCAAGTCTCGGCCGCTCGCAGGGTTTGATTACGTTATCCACGCTGACTGAGTACGGCTACCATTACGCTAGTTTACCCCCAGAAGAACAAGTGATTAACACACAGTTAAGCCGCCAACAAAGTATACCAAAATACTTAACTCAACAGTACAAAAGTATTAACGTAACAAAATGTTCTGTTTTCGGACCATTTCTCATCCTCGGACATTAACAGCCGATATCCCAGCCGTCAGAAGGCGTTTATTTAATAAATGTAAGGAAATAATTATTAGAGGCGTAATAAGGCGTCTTTCTGAGGCACATGTAACTTGATAGTGGATACTACAAGTCTTAAAATTATATGTCTTTAAAATAAAGAGAATGAGTTATAGTTGTAAATTTTCTCATAGATTCCTATCTAGATATAAAAAAGAGATGTTAGGCATACATTTGAAGGGGTCCGCCCCCATCGAACCCTCAATAGATTTGGAGATACAGAGCAATGAAAACTGAGTATCTGACGTATAAGTGCATAACAAAAATGGCGCTGCGCATACTGCGTTACGTGATCTCTTCTCCTATCTAAATATTCAAACACGCATCATTTTTGGCTGCTCTTTTTTTAAGTAAAGGTCTAAAGAATATACTTATGTATCTGAACGATGTTAAGCGCAGATATTAAAGTTTACGGATTTAGAGAAGATATTTAGTCATGTCACGGCGCTGTCCAGTTTGGCGGCAGTATACAGTGGATCTCTCTAAATACGGGACGGGAACAATGAGGACGGGGACGCGGGGACGCGGGGACTCGGGGACGGGGACGCGGGGACTCGGCGACTCGGGGACGTGACTGCAAAATTCAAACATTTTTTAGGATAAAAAGAATATTTTACCTTCAATCTTGAAAGCCTCTTTCTCCTCAAATTGAAAAATTACGACTTATTATTTGGTTTGTTTGGTGAAGAACATGCTCGTCCCCGTCCTCATTGTCCCCGTCCTCATTATCCCCGTCCTCATTATCCCCGACCTCATTGTCTCCGTCCTCATTGTCCCCGTCCCGTCCGTTAGAGGGATTCGATTTTTACCCATGATGCACTGCGAAGTAATATTTCAAAAACGAGTATGAGTGTTTCATTAGGGTTTCTAAACACGAGAAAACATTTGAAAGCACGAGGCCGCACGAGTTTTTGGAATGACTTCTCAATCCAGAAAATAATTCATTATGCAGGAATGGAGTTCTTTATACTATTGTACGTTATTCATTATGTTGCCTGGGATTATGAGAGTTCTTTTGAATTCCTCTCGTGCGGAATTTAGTGGATTTCGAAATACCGTAGGGCTTATAAGGAGTGTTACGGAGTGCTCACTGGAATGAAGTAGTTGTGTTCTCTTAAGTGTAATTTCTGATCAACATATGCAGAGTATTTCGTGGCGTGAGAATAAAAATTTTGTTCAACACTAGATTGACAATGAATTTACCAATATCTCAGCTGGTATAACGAGGGACTTCAACTCCAAGGGTCGCAGGTTCGAGACTCGGTAGCGTCGGGGGAAAAAAAGTAAAAAAAATAAAAGAAATAAAGATAGAGGAAAACGTAGGGGAAATACAGAGGGGTGCTGGTAACTAGGGGATAGTAAGGGGATATTTTTTTTTTAGATTTCCCACCACTATGTAGATTTAGAAGCATTTTCATCACTAGTGAATAAAATATTTCAAACATCGGCCAACCTATAATCGTGTTTCATTGGGGTTTCAAACCCATACACGTGGTACGAATGGTGCGCTCACATTGGTTGATTAACTCATGAATTATTTTAGCACAATTAATTCCCATCAATTATTTACCTAGTTATAGTCAATCATGTACCTTACGTTTTTCGCTTCCGGTGTAACTAGATACTTCGGCGTCTCTTTATCCACGTGTAGTTTATTAGGTGTAGCTTACCTTGGAGTTGTACGCCTACCAGATGTAAGTTTTTACTTTTGTCGTTACTGCTTTATCGTAAGAATTGCTAGTTATATGTCCTATATCGTAGGCCTTCTTTGCCTAATTATTGTAATCATCTATCGTAGTTTTCACCGTGTGTACTCTAATAAACTCATATTATTGACACTCTGGTTGACATTGGCTTCCCCGCGATGACCCCGTCTCATGGGGACGCGACGATTAAAATGAGTTTGAGAAGGAGCATCGTCCCGGGGGGGGGGGGGGGGGGGGGGGTACTCCCCTATATTTGCTATACGGGTATGTGCCGCCCGATAGAGTATGGTTTTTTGGCTTTTAGGTCTGGGGTAGGGTATCATTTTTTTACAATTTGTCTGGGGAAGGGGAAGGTTTTTGTCTGGGATAGGGCATCTTTTTGGGATAGGGTTATGTTTTAGTTGTTTTAGCCTGGTAGGCTACGTTTTCTGCCGGCACAAAAAAAAAAAACGATTTAAATTCAATTAAACAATTGCCAAATAGTTATTGAAATCCATTGAATAACCGTTTTTTGCATGTCAACAAAATGTAGGTTTAGTCTGGGGTAGGGTATATGAAATCAAAATTCTAGGTCTGGGATAGGGTCAGGGTTTTGAGGACCTGGCGGTACACCCCCACCCAAGTTGGGGTGGTAGTACCCCCCCCCCCCCCCCCCGGATCATCGTCCTCTGAGTAACTGAGTAATGAAGATGATGATAAGTCGAGTCCAAATATTGCTTTTCCTTTCTCTTCCTCATTCAATCCTTTTGCTAGACAGCAATAACCAAACTTCTATTCCGGCACAGTTTCCATGTACAAGCGAGATATTTTGTCATGGAAAACTACTTCGAGAAGTTCAACTGGCAAGACTCTTTAACGACTCAAAGTCCTTCGTTGACATGAGGCTGCAACGGAATCCAGAGCAAGTGATGAAGGAATTTGAAGCCCTAGGCAAGAATCCAAGCCGGGACAAACTTCGAAACTTCGTCAGCACATATTTTGAGTCACCTGGTGAAGACCTAGATACGTGGATTCCTTCAGATTGGAAGGATAAACCTTCTTTCCTTGAGAAGGTAATCAAAAGTATAATAATACATTATTTATGTTGCATGGTCAATAGGGCTGCGAGGCTAACAACTAACCGAATTTTTCATCTCCTTGAGTCCAATTTCTGCCGTTTGGTTTTTAATGACAACTTTTTTTTGAGAAGCAATGGTTTGTGATAAAAGATAATTAGATAAAATGTGTTTCTCCGTTGAACACGTGTATTGTTTCCAACGGTTGAATGAATCTGCTTGGGTGCGGCTGACCTTTAGCAGTGAATAAACATCTAGTTCCGATTTCAATCTCGTGATGTTTGTCTGTTTTAAAATTAATTCCGAGTGACACACGATCGGTTCTTAAAAGAACCGATCGTGTGTCACTCGGAATTAATCGGTAACGTACTTCACGAGGTCCCGAAGGAGAGAAGAGGAACCTCATGAAGTACGTTACCGATTAATTCCGAGTAACCCTAGCCTCCTACGCAGACGCTCTTAGGGTCGTCACACAATACTTCTCTTCCCACGAGTGGGGAGAGAAACGTTGCGTGACGACGTGACGACCCTAAGAACGTCTGCAAAGGAGGCTAGCGTAACCCCTGTGCCACCTTGTAGTATGAAGTGTAGGCACTGAGGGTGGTCACTACCAGGCTTTCTTTACGTCCTCAGTTGTTCATCCGATATTGGATAGCGATGAACTGTGGAGAGACGGGATCGCCACTTTTAAAGTGGTCATCCGAGCCACTTGAAAGTCTAATCGTTTCCAGATGTAATTACAAAGGCAGCACTTTTTCCTCAGTTATTTTAAGACCTTGAGTGTTGGTTGGTCCGGGACTCGAACCACGACCTCCCGCACGCAAGTCCGGTGCTCAAACAACTGAGAAACCGGGCGGAATCTCCGGTAGTGTTAATAGACCCCTTTCATGTGACATCAAAGCAGCTCAATTTGGAGGACAAAACAAAAGAATTTCAATCTAGTGAGAATTGGAACCTATTGTTTTGTCCTCCAAATTGAGTTGCATTTCGACGTGCTGCAAGGGGTCTATAGGCCAACTAGAGCAAACAAGGGCCACTTAAGCACTTATTTGCAAGCAAGGAAAATGAGCCAGGTCATGCATGATTGGCACATCAACCCTCTCAGCTCCTTCCCCTTAATGAATATAAATAATGGCGTTATATAATATGAATAATGGCCACTCTCTTTGTGCATGTATAGTAAAGGGGGTAGTAAGGATTGCTAGTAGGCATTTTATTTTAAATAGAATTTTTAATGTGTATCGATATGATTAGGCAGGTAATTATAAGAGTGACCCCTTCAATCCCAGGGTGTCTTGGGTCGCCATAATACTAAAACACCTATCCTTTACTGTCAGATCAAGGATAAAAACCTAAAAGAATTTGGAGCGGCTCTGAACAGTCTGTGGAAAAAGCTAGGCAGGAACATCAGCACAGAAGCACGAAGTCACCCAAATCGTTCCTCACTGATTCTGGTTGATAAACCGTTTATA
Source organism: Anthopleura sola (assembly GCA_023349425.1). NCBI lineage: Eukaryota > Metazoa > Cnidaria > Anthozoa > Actiniaria > Actiniidae > Anthopleura > Anthopleura sola. Next base: position 7,398,695 of record JALHLI010000004.1, read on the forward strand.
GTTCCAGGAGGACGTTTCCGAGAGTACTATTACTGGGACACATTCTGGACGGTAGAGGGTCTACTGGTGTGTGAGATGAAGCAAACGGTTCGTTACATGATTGACAACTTTGTGCAACTGGTAAAAGCCCATGGGTTCATTCCTAACGGTGGAAGGATTTATTATCTCAACCGCAGTCAGCCTCCATTCTTTATCCCAATTGTCGAACGATATCTTAATGCTACCAATGATTTTGACTTTGTAAAGAGGATTCTCCCTACCCTTGAGGCAGAGTACAGTTTTTGGAATCGCAATCGTACGATAGAGGTTGAAATAGCAGGTAAAAAGTATCGTTTGAATCAATATGCTGCAGATACGAATACACCAAGGCCTGAGTCGTATTACGAGGACGTGCACACAGCGGAAGGAAAAACAGAAAAGGAAAAAGCTGACTTATATCAAGACCTGGCGTCAGGAGCTGAAAGTGGGTGGGATTTCTCAAGCAGGTGGTTCAAGAGATCTTCTAAAAGCTTAAAAACTATCCGTACAAGAAAGATTATTCCTGTTGATCTTAATGCGGTTCTGTATCGAAACGAGAAAACGTTGGAGATGATGTTCATGCGAGCTGGGGACACTTCAAAAGCCATTAATTTCAAACAACTTGCAGAAACAAGACAAGAAGCAATGGAGCGAGTCTTCTGGAACGAGGATCAATCTGCATGGTTGGATTACGACCTGGAATCCAAGTCTTCAAACACAGAGTTTTATGCTTCTAGTGTTGTCCCACTCTGGGCGGGGCTCCAACGCGGCAACGCAACCCGGGACAAACTAGTTGTAAACAAACTGAAAAAGCTTAAAGCCCTTGGGTTACCCGGCGGCGTCCCGACGTCTTTGTTAAACTCCAGTCAACAATGGGACTACCCAAACTCATGGGCTCCGTTACAGTATATGGCGCTGGAGGGAATGGCGAATTCAAAGGATAAAAACATACAATATACAGCCCTACAACTGGCGCAGAACTGGACACTTACTAACTATATAGCGTGGAAGAAAACTAAACATATGTTTGAGAAGTACGACGCACGTATCCAAGGTACACCAGGGGGAGGGGGAGAGTATGATATTCAAGTTGGTTTTGGTTGGACCAATGGCGTTGCGCTGCACATTTTAAAGCGATACCCAAATCTTCAAACCCCCACACCAAAGCCATCATCTTCCATTGCAGTACTGCCATTGCCGTATATCCGAGTTGTGTTGGTGGCAAGCACAGTGGGATTATTTTTGGTAGTGTGAAATAACGAAACATGATCATGAACTTTAAGGACCTCTCAGTACCCTAAAAAGTGTGAGGGGAGGGGTACTTATAGAGATTAGTATATTTAGCAGGCTAGTATGCATAGACGTAAAATGTGGAGGCTGAGAACTTAACATTTAGACCCTTCCTCCCTATGTGGTACCTGACTTCAGTAGTTGATTCCAACGTGTATAGATTAGACTAGTTCTAATAGAAATATAGATCAGGATGATAGACAACCCTTTACAGGGATATTCGATTGGGTTTTGGATGACTGCGCAGTAATAGGGACAATAGTCTATGCTTGTGCTATATAGTTACTAGATGATGATAATAATGATGATGATATGATGATGATGATGATAATAATAATGATGATGATGATGATATGATGATGATAATAATAATGATGATTATGATGATTATAATAATGATAATGATATTAATAAGTTATTTTAAATTATGCATTGAACAAAGTATGATTTTTTACAATATTTTTGAAAGTCTACCTGAATTAGTGAATATGATATTTCATGTAAACTGTATCGGATAGAAAAATAAAAATAAGCTAATATCCACTTGACTTAAAAGCATTAAAGGCAATTTTGTTTAATCTACTTGCAGCACAAAGGACATAAACGACGTGGACTTTGGGTACACTAGGGGGAGGAATGGGGGGGGGGGGGGTTGACCTTGACTGATCCGGTGATGATCTACGAAACGAAATCGCATACTAAATTTTTATAGATAATTTTAATGCTGCAGAAAAATTTAAAGCAAGCTAAAAAAAACAATGGCACGGATTTATAATAAAAAACATCATCGAACAAAAAAAAGAGGTCCCACCGAGATTTGAACTCGGATCGCTGGATTCAAAGTCCAGAGTGCTAACCATTACACCATGGGGCCAGTCACATGATAATACAAGCCCAGATTTCGATATCATACGTAGGCTAACATAGCTGAAGTAAATTAGAGTTATTTTCAAGTAATATTCAAGGTAAGAAATATCTTGGACTTATTTATTTCAAAGAAAATGCGTGTTATTGTTCGCCGGGAATTTTTCTATGGACGAACCGCCAATTTTTTTTGAAAAGCACATGTTTACAAACAATAATAATTTCTTAGGTTTTATTCTTTTGATGATCATTCGTTGTCTAGCAACAAGTCTTAAAAGATAATATCGGAAAAATATTAAAGTATCAGACGAAAATATGAGCTACAAAAAAATTGGCTAAAATTAGACCAATCAAATGTCTACACATAACAAATGAGTTGCAAAAGCCTGGGAACTAGTGGTATTTTATTGTTCTTGGCTTCATTCAACCGTAAGTCAAATCTTATACAAAATATCAGCTGTTAAAATTGGAAAAAGAATAGGGTTTTAAATCCTTAACATATTTATATCTACTCTGATTGTGCCGTAGCTGTATCAGACAATCTCTTCCAAGGTTTAGCTAGTGATACAGTTCTTCTTACAAGGATGAAGCTCTCTGTTTCAAGCATTTTTATGTGCTCGGTGATTTTTATTTTTGGCGCGTACCTTATTACTGCACATGAAGAACACAAAGGAAGCCGTTTACATGATACTAAACTAACACATGATAAAGAGTAAGTGAATTTATATTACATCTGGTTATTATGGTGTTCAGATCGCACGTAATTCGTGGCTGCGTTTGTGAAGCTGTTTTCTGCCAACGATTGAAGTGCACGTGTATAAATACATGATATCCATTCATTTGAATTAGTGCTATGCTATTATTCTATTTATTTATCATTTTGAAGTATATTATGGATTGAGTACCCTAAAAGTAAAATTATGGATTGGCTACCTTTGACATTACTGTCAGCTAATACGGCTAATCGTTACGAAGATAGATGGTTAAGAACAGTAAATTAACTACACTTTCTTTTACCTCGTGGTACTAGAGTAATTGAAAAATGATATAAGCTAATCAAAACAATGTCATAAAAAAAAAGAGATTAATCATTTTTTTAAACTATAATATTTGAGTGATTAGATTTGATCACAAAATTCCCCAAATTTGAAATTTCATTTTAGTGATGAAAAATTAAATATCAGTTGAAAAGAAGGAATGGAGAGCAGGTGTTCAAAGACATGAAACAGAGAAAACTGCTTTAACAACTTACCATGAATTTTATCTTTAGGCACATTAAAGAGCATCTCAAAGATGAAATAGATGTAAAAGATGAAAACTTGAAGGAAGAAGATCTTCAGTTTCACTATTTCAAGCTTCATGATTATGATGGCAATAATAAGTTGGATGGTATAGAGCTGATGAATGCCATGACGCATTACCATGACGAGGAAGATAACAGTACTACAACATATACTGATGACCAGTTGTCAAGTATGATTGATCAGATTCTAGGAGAGGATGACACTAACAAAGATGGATATATTGATTATCCTGAGTTCATTGCATCACAGAAGAGTTAAATTGAATTGAATATTTCAAATGATATTCCAATACATGTAAATTGGATATGAATTTGGATAGAAAGAAACTCATGGTAGCTGGAAGTACTGTGTAAATAACTTTTACTCAACTTCGGAGCCATGGATTGCTGATTATCAAGAGGACATTCTTTTGTTTTAACTAGACAACATACTGGTATATTTTCAGAAAATACCCATATCAGACCCCATACTTGCATGAAGTTTATTGACAAAAAGTGTGAACAAAATGACCATTCCATTCTCTCTCCCCCTCCCTCCAAAGCCTAACTCTGATATTGGGAGGATTAGACAAATTATAGGTAATATAGATGATCTTATAGAGCAGTTTTCATATGAGTAGGAAACAATACAGCAAATTTGTTGCTGTACTATTAACATCCTTGCTTTTACAAGGGTAGCACTTAATATCCACTGGCCAAAAAACCTTGGCCCTTGTTCAGTTATTGAACTGGAGTTTAGAAGTTAAATTTTGTGGGGGGGGGGGGGGGGGACCAGAGCACAGGAGATCTAGAGAACGAACTAGTAACTGTACTGACATACTCCACTGAGCCAACTGATCACATTGGTTCAAGGAGAGTGCACCAAAATTATGCCACCTGTGCTCTCCTGAAAAAAAAATAATGTAGCTGTACCATATCTTGCACTAACTCTTAGAGTTAGACTAACTACGCATTTTGATTAGATGAATATTTGAGAAACAATGGGAAGCCATATCAATGTTACATACACGGAAGCTTCAATAGAAGGTGGCAGTCAATTGCCAGTTACTTCATCTCTCACAAATGCTTATTTTATATTTTATGCCAAATAAAAAAAAGATTAATATTGGTCTAGTGCAGAACACAGCTGCCTGTTTTTTAAGAGAGCTCCTTCAAAAATTCCAGAATTATCTGCTGTGCTGTAAGTCAGTATCACTCATACGAAAACTTCTCTATTGATTTGAGTGCCAAATGGCTTTTCATATTTCTGTAAAATGGGCAACTCCAATACACCATATTTTCTAGTATTTGGGCTTAGTTTATCAAACTTACATTGAGTTTACTTAGCAATGATGGGATGAAGCTAAAAATTCATCTCTAGAAGCTTGTGAGATTTCCTTTATGGATACAACTAGTGTTACTGTTACAGTTATATACTTGCTGTCATTCATATTCTACAATACTACTTTATATGATGCTACTCTCATACAGTAGTTGCTCATAGTTATGACCTGCTATCACACAATATTGGTATCCTATACGGTATTATAATTCCTTTGAAGTGTTTGCACCTTTTAGAAGAAATGAATAGAAATTTATAATAAAACTTAAAGTTGTAACTTGTAGGCTGTATTTTCCTGTTCATATTTTACTGAAGAAAAAAAAAACAGTTTTAGTTTAGCACCTAGACTTTACCACGTGAGAGGACTTTCCTAAATCCATTGAGAAAGTGAGAAAAAGACCGATATTTTTTCATTGATCCCAAACAGATTTTCTTGCAGTTTCCAACCAAACTGTTCTTATGATCAGCGGTTACGCGAATAAAATCAAGAATCCGAGCGCGCAAGACGTCACAGCCCTGACGTCATAATCGATATTTTACGTCACCTTTTGAGTGCATATTATGGTATATCAACAAAAACTATCAATTTTCAGCGTCCAACCTGTAGAAATTGTTTTCTAAAAAGATGATATATGAAAAATGCATGTTCTTTGATATTAGTACGATCTTAGTTCAACTACCCACAGCGGAAAATGTTGGATTTTTCAAGTCTTCGCAGAAACTGCTATCAGCGGTTTTGCGCATTCAATCGAACGCGCTGTGACGTCATAATGGTTGTATCACAGTGGAAAATTCACTTCGCCAGAAGATTTTGTCGAGAGTAGACGTGTTGATAGCAGCTAAAGCAAATCTTTAACTAAGTACTAATTACAAACGAATAAAGAACAAAGTAGGTAAGTAAAACATCTAAACCTATAGTGTGGCTTTCGGTTATCTTTTTTTTGCTGAAAAAAATTGTTTTCGCCTAGAAATGGAAAGAAACGCAATGAACGCAAATCATGTGGAAAAGAAACTTTTCACGGACTATCGTAAGTACAGTTACTTTGAGCTGTCACTTGACAATATCTTTTTGTCTCTTTACTCTCACCAGAAAAACATGAAAATGTTTCAAATATTTCAGTTCTGATTTTGTTTACATTTCAGATAATTTAAGCAAACGCCGCCTCATAAGTAAAATAAAGGTAACTTGTTAAGCTTATATGAATCAGAACTGAGTGACAGTCGTTATCAAATATTCTTAAAAGTTTTAATAAATATAAGGCTTCACCTTTCTTGCACTGAGGGTGCCCAAGGGCGTAGCCGATTGTCAGTTAACTACTAATTTTGTGGTAAATTGTCAGTTAACTTCAAGCACTGACTATAATATTTAACCACTGATAACTGAAGTGTCAGTTAACTGCTATCTTTTAGGCTATACTATACTATTTGTCAGTTAACTACGAAATTTTTTAGGCCAATTGTCAAGTTAACTGTATACCCCATTAACGCCCTCCTGTGATGTTTCGTTACTTTTTTCTTTTCTTCAGTTTTCTTTTAATTTTTTTTCTAATACGCACGATTTGTTGCAATCCATCTTTTCATATTCCATTCCAAATTTTTCATTTTTCGTCTTGGGAGTTTCATGGCCGGCCGTAAAATTTGGAAATTTGATTCAATCTGAAGTAACTGTTTCAAAATCCTATATTTTTAGATATTTTTAACTAAGATAGCATTTTGATCAAGTTTCCCACGGTCAGAAAAAATTAAAGTCAGTGGATTTTAATTTTTTTTTCAAGGTCAGGGAATATCAGTTTTTGGATTTTGATCAGTGAATTTTTGCAATTTACCCAAAAGTCAGTGCAGTGAGAAGCCTCCACAAAATCGTTTCAAATTCAGAATTCTTAGTTGGGCTTCCTTTGCTCCAATCAGCATAGAAAGATAATTCTTCGTGATTCTTCGTCAGATAAGTGCACAGCTAGGTCATGCAATGAAAAATGGTTTTTGGTTAGGTAATTGTCAGAGAAAAGTCAGTGAATTTTATTTCTCTGGATGAGTGGGAACCCTGAAAAAACATTCACAGCTTATTTTTCTGTAAAAAAATTATGGCGGGGTGTTTTCAGCAAGAATAATGGCGACTTTTTGTTAGGCTTTAATCCATGAAAAAACGGTTATTAAGCTAACTTAGCAATATTAACTTTTTTAATTTTATCGGCTATTTTTAGGCGTATGAGAACGCTACAAAGACTTTTAACAAAGAGATAAAACATTCCAAAGAAAAATTGAAAATTAACGAGGTAAGTAATTCAAGCCTTAACTTGTTGAGAAAAACACACGGAAAAGTTGGTTTTCGTTTGAGTTGAGACATGGAGAGTTTGACGGCGTTATGCAAACTAAACTACAAGTGCAGCTTTGCACTCAAAAGAAATTTTCAAAATTCTAACAATTCAAAAACTTTTTCAACGCTTACTTTACATTTTCTTCAAGGTAGGCGTTACCTGTCTTTTGATAAGTCCACTTTAACGAAGAGACCAACGCCGCCATTTTGGTTTCCCGCGTTGTCCACTTTGTGTGCTTTTTGAGTTTTTCTTCTTCCAACTTGGACTCAAGTTTCCAGCTTAGCTGTTTCCAATCCAAAAAACCTTTTCTTGTTATCCACAAAATGAGTTATTGATAGTTTTTTTGGAACTGATTTTGTGTATATTCCTCGCTCGTCTTGTTTTGCGTTTTGTGGTCACGTGATTAAAGAGATATACAAAAACACCCTGGCCCTCCCCTCCCCTCCCCTACCACTTTCTGATTTTCGTTATCCTTTTTTTTTTTTTACCAAGACTCGTACCAGGGAATTGGAAGACAGTCTCAAAAGGTGAGGATATAAATAGGCTGCACCAAAAATTTTAGTTGCTCACAATTGTTTGACATGTTTACAAGTTTACTAAATTTACTTTGTTTCAGAAACCGGGAAAATTACAAAATAATCCAGGTATTTAAAAAAATTGACCGATTCTATTCAATCTTTGATTTTCATTTTTATTTGATTTATTTATTCCGTTATTCCTCAATTCATCTTTTAAAACTGAAGCTTCTACTTTTATGGTTTTACAGGAAGAAGTGATAATCGCAAAAGAAGAAAACGAGAGAAAAGAAAAAATCAACCAGGTAAAATATTCACATTCATTTGAGCAATATCTTTGATTGGAAATATAATGCAACACGATTCTTGTCTTATAGGAGTTGAAGGAAAAGATACAAGAAGAAGACTTACGACACAAAAGGTGAGTTTTATGTATTTATTTTCTCCCCCCCCTTATCATAACTACAAGATATCCTGGACTATACAGCACGTTGCAGGCGTCGCCGGCATTGATGGTATTATTTACTCTAGGATCGAACGCAGTACAATCGTTGAAATGCTAGAGCTAGAGGAAAGTTATAAGGTTAGTCTTTCAAGAATATATATTGCTTTTGGAAAAATTGCAGCCATATCAATTATAGATAGCGAATTTATACAGAAATTCTTACCCAATATTTTATTTTTGCCTCGGAACTATGATACAGATTATGGAAGAAGAGCTAGAAAGAGAAACTGTGAGGTATGGCAGCTCTTTGATTTCTTTTATTTATTTTTTTAATGTTTTTAGAAAGTGGTAAAACTGAATTTAGATTTTTTAAAATCTAAATTCAGCTTAAAAACTTTAAATTTTTTTTTAAAATTCTTAACGAATAGGGGAAAGAATAGAATGAGATGGGGTTGGGATATGAGGGATGTGTGGTGGGATGGGATAATGGAATATGAAGTGGGATGGGATAGAATGGATGATGGTTAACTCTCATACTGATGAATTCATCTATAATTTTTCTTCAAAACAGTGGAGAAAAGAAAGTGGAAGAAATGAGAAAAGAAATTGAAGAACAGAAAAGGTGCATTTTCATTTATTTCTCATTTATTTGATCAGTTTTTAATATATAACTTTTATTCAACTTTTAATCATTTGTTTCTTCTCACTTTGAAAAGGAAAGGGGATAACAATCTGAAGGAAGTGGTAAAGAAATTGGAGGAACTAGAAGAAAAAAAATCAAGGTACTTTGTCAAAGAATTGAACATAATAAATCAATTGTTTTTAAGGTAACTTTTGTATGACTTTTTATTTTAAAGTGATGAGAAAGAATGGAAAGAAATGACTGACAAACAGAACAAAGAACTGAAAGAGATGGAAGTTATTCTAAAGGAAACCGAACTGAGGTATTTTATTAACACTGAGATACTGAGAAAGGCACAGAATCATAAAGCTGATTGCAGTAACAAGATTTTTAAAGATATACTTTATCAATAATTTTAAGTATCTTAAAAGTATCGTAAAACTTGTTCTCGATCTTTTTATGAAAATGTTTAATTTAATTCCAATTTCTTTGAGCAGAAAAGAAAAGGAGGCAAAAGAAATGAAACATGAGATGGAGTTGATGAAGGACAAAGAGCAAAGGTAATTTCTTCATTGAATTCTGCCTCAAGAAGATTTTGAATTATTACAATTCATTTCAATTCATTTAACCAGGAATGAAAAGGAAATGAAAGAAGTTGAAGACAAGATTGCCATGATGAAAGAAAAGGAAGAAAGGTACTTTGTTATATAAAAAAAGCAAATTACAAAAACACATTGCTAAATTAGGCTGTAATTTTTTCTAGTATCTAATTTTGATTTCTTTTACAGAAAAGAAAGAAAACTATTTGAATTGAACAAAAAGATGCAAATGATGGAAGAAGAGGGGGAAAGGTACTTTTATTATCAAAAAGCAGATCAAAAACATATTGCTAAAGTAGGTTGTGAATTTCGCTGGTATCTAATTTCAATTTCTTTTACAGAAAAGACAAAGAACTAGTTGAAGAGAACAAGAAGATGCTAATAATGGAAGAAGAGGGGGAAAGGTACTTTTCTTTTATATTATAAGCAAATTACAAAAAACATATTGCTAAAGTAGGTTGTATATTTTCCTAGTATCTAATTTTGATTTCTTTTACAGAAAAGACAAAGAACTTGGTGAAGCGAAAAAGAAGATGCAAATGATGGAAGAAGAGGGGGAAAGGTACGTTTCTTATTAAAAGCCAATCACAAAAACATATTGCTAAAGTAGGTTGTAAATTTTGCTGGTATCTAATTTTAATTTCTTTTACAGAAAAGAAAGAGAACTAGTTGAAGAGAACAAGAAGATGCAAATGATGGAAGAAGAGGGGGAAAGGTACGTTTCTTATTAAAAGCCAATCACAAAAACATATTGCTCACAATTTGCAAGTACAGTAGCTTTAAATTTCTTTAAATTTTGACTTGTTCTCAGACAAGAAAGAGAACTTGAGCAAATGAAGAAAAAGGTGTTAATGATGGAACAAGTGGAACAAAGGTAATCTTAAGTTTATAATTTACTGCAGAAACAGGATGCAGATGCTCATGTAAACTTGATTCTGTTTCTTATAATTAGAAAAGACCAAGAACTTGAGGAACTGAAGAAAAAACTTGTGGAGATTAACACTCAACAAGAGACTGCAAACATGAATGAGGTATATATTTCAATTGGGATTTCCTCCAAGATTTCCTCTAGGTTTTCTTCCCTTTGTAAAACCTAAATCTGTCCTAAGATAAGCCCAGAGGTTGTTGCAGGGTTTGATCAGCGAGTTAGCCATGCCCTGACTTAGATCAGCCCAGAGGTAGTTGCAGGGTTTGATCAGTGAGTTAGCCATGCCCTGACTTAGATCAGCCCAGAGGTTGTTGCAGGGTTTGATCAGTGAGTTAGCCATGCCCTGACTTAGATCAGCCCAGAGGTTGTTGCAGGGTTTGATCAGTGTTAGCCATGACCTGACTTTGATCAGCCCAGAGGTTGTTAGGGTTATTTTGTGTTAGGACCAATTCAGACGTCAAACTTTTGTTACATCAAATCTAAAAACACTGAGAGCTAACATATAAGACATCATCAGCTCTTTTGCTTAGCACCAAGAGATGATATGCCTCAAGCTTGGTACCATGGTCTCCATACTTGTACCTAGTAGTTTAACGGCAGAAAACAGTGCTCAACTAATTAAAAAGAAATTAGATTTGATATGGCAAAAGTTAGATGTCTGAACTTGGCGATAGCCCAGAGGTTTCTGCAAGACACCATTTTTGGAATTATTATAAATCTTGTGCAAGCCCTATACTGGATGTACTTAATTGGGTTTTTAATTTTGGTGGTTTCAGCAAAGTGTGGCCACACAAACAGTAACAAGAAAGAGGAACCTATTGCAAAGGGTTTGGAGGAGGATAAGAAGACGATAGCACTTTGGGTGGACCACAGTTATCGCCGAAATTATTGTTATTACAATTTTATTATAAATTATATTTTTTAAGAGAATACTCTTCTAAAAACAAAACAAAACAAAAAAAGATTTTCTTTTTCTATTGTATTTAAACAAAAAATCACAAAATACAAAAAAGATGTATGTATTTGTAAATAAATATGAATTGAACAGTTTGATATTAATATAATTTAATGTTATATTTGTAAAGTGTTGTATTCAATGACCATTTTACACCCTCACCTACGTATTTCATCTATTTCAACATCATCACATTTTAACCTCTAACTCTTGTTAGTTGGCAGAGCAATAATTAAGGTCAACACACTCACTCCTTCCTTTCCCAGTAGTCAGCATTTAGACTGTTCTATCAGCTAAGATCCATTCAAGCCAACATTTGAGAGATTTTAAAGTAGTTTTACTACAACTATGGTACAGTAATCCTTAGGTGCGTGGATGGGTATGCTAATTAGAACATTAATAATTATTAATACAAAAGTTACTATTGCTCAAGCAGATTTTTAATTAGTAGCAGACCTTTCTCGTATAACATTGTTACCATGTCAACCTGCAATAAAGAGGTATTTTAGCTATAAATATAGAACAGACAGTCAAATTTTTGAGCTTTTGGGATTTCTCAAATAACTTCACTTTGGACCATTTGATTTTATGTTTATGGGACATAACTACAGGACATCTGAAAAATGTGGCAAGGAACAGCAAGGAACACTTGGTAGATTATTGTCAAACGGCGAAAGAAAACAACGTTTTACAGTCGATTTCCAGCCCAAAATGTGATGAATTCAGATAAAAAACTGAAAAAAAATTATTGTGCATTCAAGAATATTTTACACAGGTTTACAAGTCAAAAATGTCGAAAAGTGTGGAAAACAATAAATAGCGCAATTTGGTGTGATTTTCGAGAAATAGTGTGGAATCGCACCCACTCACTTTTTTAGATGCCCTGTAACTAAAAACTTACAGTATAGATGAAACCTTAAGATGTACCTTAAATTCTGTGCTGTCATGAGGAAGGTCATCCACCTTGATGTAGTTAGGGAAGGCATTGAGGATACTCTCTATAGCTGGCCCAGCCTGAAACCATGTGATATTATGAGATATATTTATTTATCTGCTTTACAACTTAGAACAGTTGAAGGCATGATCAACAGGACAAGAAGTCCCATGCTAAGACCAGCCATGAGAGGTGGTTAGTATGAGGTAGACACTGAGGGTGGTCACTGTCAGGGTTTTTTTTACTACCTCAGTGGTTCTTTTATGTCCCTCCAATATTGGTTAGTGATGAAGTGTGGAGAGACGGGACCGCCATTTAAAGTGGTCATCCGAGCCACTTGAAAGTCTAACTGTTTGCAGATGTAATTACAAAGGCAGCACTTTCTCCTCAGTTATTTTAAGACCCTGAGTGTTGGTCCGGCCGGGACTCGAACCACGACCTCCTGCACGAAAGTCTGGTGCTCAACCAACTGAGCCAACCAAAGAGCTCAAGCAGCTATTGTATTTGATAATAGGAGGATGCTTACTGATTTCATTGTTTACATTTTGCTTCATTAGCATAATAATAGTAATAATGGGAAGTTCTTACATATAGTGCATTTCATAATGTCTCAATGCACCTTACAAATTGTAACCAGTGGAGAACTTTATGGGCTGCTATTAAGGCGCTATTAGCAGCCGTGCAGTGTACAATCATGAGTGAGTGAATTGTTAGTCATTAGTGTTATGCCTCCAAATTGGGATAGGCTGTTGAAACGTGAGACAATCCATTACCCTAACACAAATAATTCAACAGGTTCTTTTATGTCCCCCATTTACAGGTTACTTTTTCATCACACTACCACAAAATCAAATCAGTCTGAATATTAAAAGAGCATGACAAAATTAGTCTTTCCTGTAAATTTGAGCTTGATGCGTGACATAGTGTTTGCTTGATGTCGCTTTAAAAATTCTACAGAGAATGTCTGACAGTGGTTACATACCTCAGGACTAAATTCCAGTTTTTGGGGCTCAACTTTATGATAGACTCTTGAGTTTTCCATTGTGTGGTAAACACAAACATTATCTTCCTCACTAACAAGCCTTATTTTAAGATACAGATAATATATTATTTTTTATTATGACTATAATAGGGAGGGGTTCACTCTCATACCCAGAGCCCACGTTTCTCTTGGTCAGCACTGAGAAACAGCTCTGGTTGCAACCAGGGGTCCCTGGATTTGACAAACTTTTGCGCTGAATGGGTTCAAGGAACATTTGTTGCTTCTAAAAATGTAAGAGCAAAGAGCAGCTCAATCTCCAGATGCGCTGTTAACTGATTGCCAGCCATATATCAACATGGTCTGGGCACTGATCTTGTGTTTTACCCTCTTTCTACACCACTTGTATATTGATCAACTTACCTCACTACACCTTTTCTTATTAATCGTACATGTGTTTCACTAGTTAAAGTTGCGCTGCTGACAACTTTATTACCATCCCATGTTGCACCAGCCCCGAATATACTGTGGTCTATCTCATCTGAAAAACAATTAGAAACCTTAGAAACAACCTTCAAATTTTATAGACACATACCCTAAATATAATAAAATATTATAATAAAATATTATCCTCTTGAAACCATCCTCTTGCATGGCTTACTTATAGATTGAATTGGAATTTACTTTGTTGGGTTTTATGGAGGGAGGAAAAACTGGAACACCTGTCCAGAGAAAAACTCTTGAATCAAGGGAGACCATCATACTCTACTCTTTTCTACTAAATTTAAAAATTCAAAACTAATTTTCCACTTGTTCTGTGATACTGACAGAACCAGAGTTACAAGCTTTCCAAGGTGTCAGAAATTTAGAAAGAATGCATGGTTACAGGGGACAAGCCCTAACCATACATTCTTTGTAAGTTGTTGACACTTTTCAGAGGTTCTAACTCTGGTTCATTTCATTCAAACCTGTTGAAATTTGCTAATTAGACTAAAATTCAAAACTTGTCCCCAGTCCTTTGCTCGTTTCTGAAATGGCCTATTGCACCCAGTTCCCCAGAGGTGAGAGGGAAATGCACAACCGCCATACAACTCTTGATTCTCTTAAATTCTACTTTAGCTAAAATAATAACAAATAAAACAAACTTAGTACCTTTATTGAGAACTGGAGGGAGGGAATCTGAAATAACTCCAACTGCCATCTGAAAAAAAATAAAAAATAGTTTTACAGAGAGATGAAAACTGGAGAACCTGGAGAAAAGCCCTCATAAATTCAGCTGTAATAGTTGGGATTAACCACTTACTATAAGATAAGGTCCATAACCAGCCACTGCATGACTATATACAGCTAGTTACTGGTAGGTAAAATTTCATAGCTGAAAACAAAAGTTGAATGAAAAATTAGGACGCACCTGATCTGCAGCAGCATCCACTGGAGAAGAAGTTACCAATTTTGACATCAGTTTCTCAACTTTACGCAAGAATTCTGACCTCTCTTTTGTAATCTACAAGAGTCCAAAAATTGAAAAATAATTATGTAAGTTAACAGAATTAGGGATGAAACGGCAAAACACATTAATGCTGTTGAAACATTTAACAAGGAAATACTGTTTATCAAAATATTGATGCATTATTCAGCAAATAAAATTATGTCAAACAATTTTCCAAGAATCTGAAGTGTACGTCAAGGAAATTGATTGATTTTTTGAGGGAAAAGGAGGAAAAAATTATGAAATACCACTGTTAGAAAATCAACCCGTAATGGCAAACGTGACTCAAAAATTAATTACTGGGTTGCTATGGTAGCAAACCAGTCTTAAAATGAGATCCGTTTTTCCGTGGTCAGGTAGACCATAATTTCACACGTCATGATTGGTCGAGAACTTGTAAACAATGTCCAATGTCCAATGAAGTTGCCACACGACATCGAGGTCGATGTATTTATAGCTTTTAGTGTTGTGTCACTATAAATTCATTCGTTCAGGGTTCGTGAAGTACTATTTTGTCTGTAGGCACGTTGCGTACTTTTGTCTTTAGGTTTTTTAACGCTACGCTTAAACTACTTACAAACACACACGCCGTACGTGGTAGACACAAACTAAAAGATGTTATTGAGCGATTTTGGAACGGGTTGGTCCACATACTCAAAGAGAGAAGTCTGAGAATCTATGAGCTATCTTTGAGAATCTATGAGCAAACTACGGTATGAGAATCGTAGATCTAGACAAACTAGTCAAAATAGACTAAGATAATCTATAAACTACCTAGCTATGATCAAACTAGATCTTACCAGATCTCAGATACAAAAAAATATACTGAGACAAACTACAGAACGAGAGACAAACTACAAAACGAGTGACAAACAAAGCTTTGATGAAAGCTGACTCCAAGAACTTGTAGAAGTCAGACGAGCTGATAGTGATCTACAAGAAAGCGAACTGCCAAGACTTGTTGAATATTTCCATTTATTAAAATACAGAAAACAAAAACTGAGGGAAAAACAAATGACCAGTTAAACACACTTTGGCTAAGAGTATTTACATTGATAAAACGTTTGTTTTGCAGCGAACAGTTTCGATACTGAAATAGATATGTTTATTTCATCAGCTAGTCTTGAAAGGTACTCTAGTAGGTCAAGTAGAAATATAATATGCGTTGACAAGTCAGTAACGCAACACTAATGTCTTACTAGAATTTAAAATGTTTTTAATAAAGGGGGACTTTGAACCCAAAAGGAACACTTTGGTAAGAAATAATAGAGTATGAGGATTGGTGAGTGGGGGAGCTCTCGCACAGGCAACCCAGTGAACGCTCCAAGAGCGTCTAGTTTTCAAATACACTGTTAAAAGCCTAACTGTTTGAGCTACTACATGTGATAAATTGAGAAATATCCCAGTTTTTTTGATCCTATACAGTACAAGCAACTTAAAAAAATCCTGAAACCCACTCCTATTAAACAATTATACACCGATTGAAAATATGGCGACCAATTTGAATAACTATTGTTCTCGACTTATGACTACTAAGCCTCTCATACATGTAAAAATGCTTTTATGTTTCCATGTGAACATGAGGTTAGTCAGTGGAGAACGATAGTTATTCAAATTGGTCACCATATTTCCATTTGGTGTATATTATTACATAAACTAGATGATATGTAAAATCTTGAAGTAAAAAGCGCTTACAGTGTCGGAGTTAGCAACACCAATGTAATCCAGGTAGTTTATCGGCAATCCTTGCCTAAATTCTGGGTCTTCTTCAAAGGCAACTTGGAGTGCACCAGGAACAAGCTGAAATTCATTAAACAACATGTCAGAAAGTTGAGTATAGGAAACACATCAAATCCACATGAAGTACATATATTATTTTAACTTACTTTTTGCAAGAAGTCTCCCCAAGTGTTCTTTTGATATGTTGACAATGTGATGTGAAGAGAATGACTGTCACTTGGGGTATCAGCCTGAAAATCAATGATGATGATGATGATGATGATGATGATGATGATGATGATGATGATGATGATGATGATGATGATGATGATGATGATGATGATGATGATGATGATGATGATGATGATGATGATGATGATAATAATGATATCATAATTATGATAACATCAATTTAAATTCATTACATTTTGCAACCTTATAAACCTTTAAAGGCGAAAGTACCATATCCAGCCATTAGGTTAGGTGAATTAATCTATCAACACAAGCTGTAGGTTGCAAGCAATGTCAAGATACCTGATGAATAGTGCCTCTGGGAAAATAGACCATATCCCCAGGTTCCAGGACTGTGTCAAGTATGGGTTCTCCTATTTCATCTTGGCTAAAATTTCCTGAAGAAAAGAACATTACCTTTTAATCTTAAAAAATTTCTTGGTTCAGCACTTTTAATGTTTCGGCTACCTACCAACTCCAGATGTCTGGCATTTTGGCTTAGTTCAATCAAATTTTTGACAGGCCAAGTTTATTACCTGTACATTCACGAGTTTTAAAAAAAAGTTTCTGGGTGAAAATGACTGTCTTGTCAAAGGAATTTCAGGCCCTATTGCTCAATCAGAATGAACCTGGCCCACTGTACATGTACATTTGATTGACTGAAGCCAAAATGCCAGATGACTTGTGTTGGTTAGGAAGCAGAAATGTGAAAAGTGTTTACTCGTTAATTGTGACACAAAAATCCTCCTACTTACCACTGGAATACCTTGGCAGTGATTCTTCATCGTTTCTTTACACAATTCAAAAATAAATTCAATAAGTATTTTAAGATTATCAGCATAAGTTTTTTATACATCAAAATCTATTCTTTTAGAACTTTCCTGTTACTGTATCTTATGATGGTAATAACTGATTATCTTAGCTTGTATCAGAACATAGCAGTCGGCCATGTTTTCCCATTTCACCCCACGTGTTATTCCATAGAGTACCATTTCTTTGTTTAACAGTTGTGCATGAGAAGACATGAATATGGATACAACTCGAACAAAGAATTTTATTCTCAAGAGAATGGCACATGATCTGAAATAGGAAAAATATCATGCCCAAAGTAAAAGGTCTATTGAGGTAGGACACACACCTTGGATTATAAAGCCTCCAGTGCTTCTTGCCTTCAAGCTGAATGATAAATGCCTCAATGTCGTCATAATGAGGAGCAAAGCCTTGTGATCCTGGTGGAGTCAAATATCTGCATGAAAGAATGAATCAACCATGGATCAGTATAGGACTGGCAACATCTGTTTAACCAACCAGTTTTTGAATTAAGCATTCGCATTAATGGGAAGCATGAGTGGCATATACGTGGATGAGAGCACTAGCCTCTCACAAAATTAACGCAACCCAAGTTCAAGTCCTATCGGACTCAGTGAGTAGAGTTGCTTGTTGGTTGTCTCCTGTACTTCAAGGCTTTTTCTCCAGGTTTTCTGGTTTTTCCTCCCTCAGCAAAAAATCAACTTTTAAATTCAAATTGGAAACAAGTGGAAGAAGAGCCACTCATTTAATCCACTGTTAATTCCTATTTATTTTAATTTTATTTGTCCAAATTAAATTAAGAGTATCTTGACACTATCCCAGCTTTGGAAAAATTGCAAACAGATATACATATACACATCCCACTGACTATACATGTATAAAGAAACATTTCCTTGTTCTTACATGTTTGCACCAACAAAACACCCAAAGTATTCCTGTAACAGTGACGTCAGCTTCCAGACTGTCTGGCTAAAAGACTGAGGATTGAGGAATCTTACAGAACAGTCATTCTAAAAAGTACAAATATTATTGCTTCATTAGCTACATGTACATGTAGTAAGGCTAAAAGATTGTATATTGTATCAGGACCCTAGCTCCCATTCCTTTATATTATGCACCACACTCCTGATCAGCTTGGTTTAGCATGATCTACAGCTAGATCAAATGCCTACTCCACAATCTCTTTTTTCACTTCACCAAAACCAGGCCTGTAGCCATGGAGGTGCATGGAGTACATTTTTGCCTGGATTTGGTCCACTTTGGCCCCGGTTACCACCCCTCCCAATAAAAAGTCCTGGGTATAGGCCTGAAAGCCATGTATCTTTGTCTCTTTATATAATATAAATTCAATGATAGACATAGACATATAATAGATAATCAAACAAGCAAAAATCATGCACTACCTTGTACTTGTCTAGTTCACATCAGTATTATATATTATAATATTACCTGATAAAAGTCCCATACTACAGGAGCATAGGCCCTGCCAGGTGGATTATGTGTTTCCCTCTTCCCATCTTTATATGTCGTTACATCAAGGTTTACAGAAAACCTAATATTGTGCTGTTGAATTGATTTACAGAAGAAAAAAAAATTTAATCAAAAACATATGTTCATAAAAAACTTTTTTTACAGTCTGGTATCCTAAAAATTATGCATTCTGATTGGCTGTTGAGCAGGTATTTCTTTCCTCAGTATCTGCCTGCAGTCTGGTATCCTGATGCCATTCATGGGACAATGGATTACTAAACAACAAATTATTAAAATTTATATAACTTATTTACTGTCCTAAAGTTGGTCTATATAGGGAAAAACTATGCCTTCAGCCTTGGAAAAGAACCTTGGCTTACGGTAACTACCTCCGTCTACGTATTCAGTTTTTCCCTATCTGGACCTCCTGGCTAGTAAATAACATATATTTGTTCTGATTTTCTATATAACCAGCCTGCACATTATGGCATGGTATAATCAGGACCTATAATTCCCATGGAGAAGTACCATGTGGCACTAGGAACATTTAAAATAATTATTGATTAATATATGGCTATAATCACAGAGAAAATTTCCTAAAAAACGTTAGTCTGTTTTTGAATGGTTATTCTACTAATTCCCATTATAAAAACCATTGTTGGAAAATCCTAATTTATCCCATTAATGTTTTTTGCACATGAAAGCCAGCAATGGTTAATAACTAAATTGGTAAAAACCATCATGTTATTTAGAAAAAACAGTCATGTTTTTTAGGAAAATTTCTCTGTGAATTTTATTACCTTTCGCAGTATCGCGTCCAATTCAGCTGTACTAAACCACCCTTCATTATACGTGGGCTGGTGACGCTTGATGAGAAGTGGCTTTCTTTCCCATAATTCACTTGAGAGAAAGTGAGAGAAAAGTATAGTTAATAATTACTATATCATCAATAATGTTGGAAAACTGTCAGTCTTGTAAAAAGAAATTACAGTATTTTTCAAAAAGCCTGGGAAGACTTTTGCAGCCAATAATGAAAAATGTTTGAATGGTAAAAAAAATTATAATATGGACTGTTCCCAAACACATCCTTCCCCCTCCCCTCCCCTCCCCTCCCCTCAAGGAAGAAAAAGCACAAGCACTACCACGAGGTGCATACTTCAAGACAGCTTGCTCTTTTAAGCCAGCATAATTACCTAAAAAACTTTTTGGGTTTGACTGGACTTATTAACCATTTCATCAACTTTTCAGCCTCGGTCTGAGCTTGTCCTTCCATCATACTCGTAGTACTTCCAATGCTGCAAGAACTATAGGTACTAACTGGACGACTGCGAGGTATCGCAGAACTGCTTCCAGCAGTAGAACTTGGGCCTTCGTTAGTGACCTTCATATAACTAGCATCTGCTGATTCAACACGACCTTTTTTCTCCGGTATTGGAGTTTCAGATTCGCTGTCTTCATTCTCTTTTTCAGTATCTGTATTAGCAGAACTTGAAGCCACGCTTCTTGCTCGCTTCTTCTTTTTTACAGACATATGAAGGCTACGTCTCAGCTTGTTCGCCTTGGATAAAATACGATGAGACTTGCTCTCTAATTGCTCGGTATTTTGAGCATTTTGAGAGCTTCCCGCCTTTTTGCTTGATCTTGTTTTCCTGGTCGAAGTTGTTTTAGACATGTTTTTCACTTCTTCTTGAGTCTCCGATTCACTGCCGTTTTTTAAGCCATTTTCATCGTCTTTGACCGCGTTTTCGCGATAAACATTATACGCAGACCTTCTCTTGTTAGGCAACATGTCCTGTACCTAAAGTAGACAGTATTTACACAAGAAATCCTTGTGAAAATAAGAATTAACTTTGCGCGCTAGAATGTGTACCATTCCGTAGTCTTCCCACAATCCCTTATGATCCCAGCGCGAGCTCGAGGTCAGGGTAAAATTTGCATATTTTTTATACATTTTTATGCAAATTTTACCCTGTCCCCTGTGATTCCCTATGTTTCCCTGTGTTGTTCGATAACCCCGTGTTCTTCACGTTCCCCTGTGTTTCTCTATGTTCCCCCTATGATCCCCCTGTGTTCCTATGTGATCCCCTGTGTCCCTCTGTGATCTCCTGTATCTGTAGATTGAGTAAAATTAACTGCTGAAAACACTTGTTTTTGAGGCTTTTCCAAACACAAAAAAAAAAACATTCAAAACATGAAATGAACTCTTAATCTTTATTCTAAAATTTAAAAAAAGTTTATGCAGACTGACCATTGATGAATTTTATGAGCAAAATTTGTGCCACAGGGATCCCACACCCAAGAAACCCTAAACCAAGAATGCATGAAGTACTGCAAGTCTCTAAGTATAATACCTTAGTTTGGGTACAGCTGGCTGAGAAACTGTGAAAAATCTGAGAAAAATATCCAAGTTTTGAAATTTCACAGGTTCTCAGCTGGTAGTGATGTTTATTTTGGCACTTTTAACTGTCTTTGTTTTTACTGTTTAAATTTTAGTGTTTTCTAGCTTTTTTCTTACCCTGTGAGCTCATTGACTTCTCATCAACAAACAAGACTCCTCTAGCCTACTAAGAGAGACTTAATTAGGAGAAGGGACTCTGATATGCCAAGTTTACTAGGATTGAGACATGGGGGATCTTTTAGGGACATGTATCATATTTTTAGTGTTGCTGGGGCTTGAATCCTACTGGTACCCTCTAGCAGAGACAATCCTTTTACTCTTTTTCTTCTTCTTCAGAATCTTACCAGTTAGACTTCTACTGGCTTTTGCTTTAGTAAGCAATCTCCACGCTTCACACTATTTGTAACTAGTCCTGGGTGCAAGAGTACCTTGTTTAACCCTTTGGGTTGTCTCTCTTGCACCCTCCACCTATTTATTTCCGTTTTTTCAATGTGTATTCTCATTTGTATATGTGGTAAATAAAAACCTTTGAACCTTAACTATTTTATTCAACAACAGCTATATAGGACAACAGATCAAACATATGATATACAGATTTAAATCAATAACTGACAATGATGAAAATCTAATATTGAAATATAATATGTTTACATTTCTAAAGTGCATTAATAATTTATTACCAAGCTTCCACATTGCATATAACACTTATAGTTATATGATATGATGTCAATATAACAATTATATAGTGATTTTTCATTTTTCTATTTGTCCTGTTCCTCCTCATCTTCTTTCAGCTGTGTTTCCATATTTTCCTTTTCTTCTTTTTCTTCTTCTGAGTCGGAATCAGAGTCTGTGTCAGAGAATTGTAATGTAGGAGGTCGATTGGTGTTTACAAACAAGTCATCATCATTATCCTCACTGTCACTCCCGGATGACAAACCACTATTATCTTTACTTGTATTCCTGAAATAATAAGAATAGTTTTTTCAGCCTTATTATTTCCATTATAATCCTTTGACTCCTACAATGCCTGAAACTGCCTGTAAAAAATGCCCGGGGGGGGGGGGGGGGGGGGTACTTTGGGTCATTTCATACGGGGATGCTCCGTCTGGACTCTCGACCCCTTACCCTTTGATATACCAAGTTTCAGCAAAAAGTTACCCCTTTTATATACTTTTTTGCCTGAAAAGGTACGCCTTTCATATGCTTTTGAAGAAAAGCTACCTTTTTATGCCAAAATTAACAAATTCCCACCCCTTTTCTATACCTGCAGCACATCCCTGTATAGTCAATTATAGGGAGTACCCCCCCCCCCCCCCCCCCAGGAAAAAATGTCACCTTGTATACTGATCATGATCCACAGACTTTTTATGCAAAGATCCCTTGCACACTCTCAGTTCTTTAAAATAATACTGATTTAATTAAGGCTCCATGATGGACTGTAGGTGTACTCAATTGATGTATAAAATGGCTCTCAAAATTTCAAGTTTTCAATAGAAACCTCCAAAATAAGCTGTCATTGCAATTCATATTATTATTTTCTTTGTATTATTTCTTGAGTATACATACTTCAAAATAAATGAGACTCAAAGAATATTTTATTCACAAGGAATATATCGGATGCTCTAGCTAATAAATGAAACTAAATAAAGACTTGATAGGAATATTAATATCATCATATTTGTCACACGATAACTAACTTAATCTCTTAATTCAAGGTATTACATAATCATTTTTCATAAGCAGTAAATGTCTATAGGCAGTTCATTAGTATCAATTATTGCTCCTGCAAATATTCAAATACGCATTCAGTTACACATATATACACACATATTTTTTTATATTTTTGTATTTTTTATTTACTCTAAATTGTTACTTATGTAACTTATTTTACCCATGTAATTCAGTCGTATGACTGCAACAACAGTTTTTAATAAACAATTTATTGCTAATGTAAATATAACATACTTGTTTTCTTTGGCTTGTGTATTTTCTTTTTCTTCTAGGATTTTCTTCTCATCTTCCCCCATGAATGCTTTCGGCCTGATAAAACAATTTTGTAAGTATAATGAAATCATTCATTTGTGTATAACTTAATTACAACAGTGTTGTTGTTGTCATGGTTGTTGTTGTAAACCATCATGAAGCATGGGTCTACTCACCAAAGCTTTTCTTCTTTGAGGTATTTGATTTGTTTGGAGTATAAAATATATACAATTTCTGCACAGACTTTATTTCCTTCTTCTATTGGCTCGACAATAACAAAATCTCCTGGAAATATAAATAATGTAACTGATTCAGTTATTACAAACTTATTGTATCAAACATATATAAAAACAGTAAAGGAAAAGGGAAAAAAATGTGGAGAATGGCATATTTACTCGCTGCCCCCGATTATTAAATGCTGCCCTCGATTAAGCACCGCATATGAGAGAAAAATATTAAAGAGCGCCACCTCAAAGAAGAGCTTCCCCTTAATCAGTGCTGCAACTGAAACACTAACAATTATTTAAAGGGCGCCGTGATGCTTAATCGAGTAAATATGTATGACTACCTCTCTTAATCCAGACATTCTTTCTAAATTTGGATGGCATGCTCACAAGAAACTTCTTTCCTTCAGCATTCTCTACTTCATGAAGGTTATTACCACGGCCTGCTAGAACCTGAAACATGATACAAAAATATTGTTAAACATATAAGATATTTATATTCTTGCTACTCTTTATTGACTACCAAATTCTGAGTAGTGGTAAAGTAGTCAGTTTTAAAAACTTCTTTTTGTAAACAATTAATTAGCTGTCCTTCTCATTCACCCTTAAGCTTCCTCCTGAATAATATAGTTGAATCTTATAATTATTAAGGCCCAAGAAGAAATAAAACTTAGAAAGTCAAGTCTTATAATTACTACATGTACATGTACACTCTAAAACTTGATTCTCCTTGATTCTCAACTAGTAAAAAGTTCTTATTTTAGTCCTCAGATAAATAAGAACTTTTTACTAGTTTTGAGAGAATCACGTTTAACGGTGGTAGTATTATTATCATCTTAATCATCATTGTCATCATCACTATCATCCTTGTTGTAGTAGTAATGTTTTAAAACAACAAGTTGAAGGTGAGCTGTATCTTAAATACAGTACATCTAGCATATTTTAAAGAAAACTATGTATAACTTCTAACAGGAAGTGTTTTTTTAAGGGTAAGTTTAGTACGCATAAGTTTATCATTTTTAAATTTTTTTTCATCGTTTTTTGTTTCCTCGAAATACCTTAACGATCTCTTGATTATCATCTGGCTCCACATATTCATCCATAACCTCTTTGGTAACGTGTTTTCGTTTCGTAGCCTTCGACATGATGTTGATCGTTCGTCAATTCTCTCCAGTTCGAACGATGGAGTTCCAAAGACTCAGATTCGTGGCTAAATAAAAGCCGTTTTACACCACACAGTCTCACAGACAGATACCCAACTAATATCCGTCCATGATTACTGTGCCATGTTGAGCTCTTTCGTTCAAGTTTCTATTAATTTTTGCGAAAAATCGAGAAGATATTTTTGTACAAAACGTGCTCTATCAGTCGCCATGTTGCAATGAGGTTCAACCGCGAGGGACTTGCTACGAGTATCGGGCTCCCTGTGTTTTATAAAATTATCATATCGGTCTTCCTGTGTTCTCAAATTAAAACCCTACCCAGAATGCATCGTAAGGCGGGAAATAGAAAACTCGAGAAGAAGAAGAAAAACACGACAAGGTTGACAGCAAAATAGAAAACTTATCTGCAGGATGTCTTGGGATTCTGTGGAAGTTGGGCTTGCTGGAGGAGAAGAAACAGTAACATTTGGTCCTAGGAATGAGACCGGATCAGCTTTGTATCAAGTGGATACTTTAGCGAGTGTTTCACCGAGAGGAAAGGTTTGACAATTGTTTGACAATATTTGTTGGGAAAACTGTTCCCTTAAAGATTAAAGTTTTCGAAAGGTAAACTGAAAATCTAAAATTGGGGGTAAAGTCGTTATAAACACGTACATTAGTTTAAAATTTTTAAAATTTACTCATGTTACACCGGCCCAGGACTCACTTTATGGGAAAAAGTAGGATGAAAGATAGGCTACCTTTGTACTCTGACATGTTAGGATTCATTATCACTATGAAATATAGAAATATTTTCTTTCGGCAGCTTTGACATCATGCATACCCCAAGAATTATGTAAGCTATGTAAATACATTTTGTTGGGTTTTATAAATAATCCCATTTCTTTGTGATTTGGACCAAAGGTGGAAGAGCTTCCCACAATCTTAAGTACTAGCTCACAAGATGCGTTTTGTGCTGTGATTTCCAAGCAAGTTTTGTTGTTCAATTCAAGCTGCACTGTACTACAAGCAACTCTTAACTTCGGTTAGTATAGTCTGTAGTACTTGATATTATAGCGATGACTTCAGGTGATGTAATGCATCAGTCAATGTGAATCCCCACCCACTCCCCCAACCCAGGAACAGGTGGGGACTTGGACAAATGTGCAAGTGAAAGAGAGAAAATAACCCCACCTCCAGGGATTTACACTGACTGGCGCATACCGGTAAGCCTTTGTCTTTCATGTGCTAACAAGAGATTGATTGCCTGGTAAAGCAAAGCAACTTGTGAAGAGCTTTTGTGAAAATGATTGACATATTAATATCATGATGCTCTGGTTAGCAAACATGAAGTATTGCTATAGCTTTTCATTTGTAAATTTGTTGTCTCATTAAAATCGGTATACCATTCCCTTGGGTATTATTCCTTTCTTTACCTTAAGGCCCTGTTACACAGTGAAAATTTTAGCTGAAACTTAATGCTTAATTTTGCTGGATTTTATTTGTATTTATGAAACATAATCATGTAGATGATGAGGTGGACAAAGCTGCCCTGAATGAAGACTCCACTTTCATGGCAATTGGTGAAAGGTACTCATATTTTGATGGTTCATCATTTTAATTACTTATATTCTCCTCAATATTTGCATTCCGATTGGTTTAGAATTGTGCTAGTATAGACCCCTGACCCCTTGCATGTGATGTCAAAGCAGCTTAAAGGGGGACTAGTACGAAAATCGTTCAAAATTTAATTCGGCTGAAACTTTCCTAGAATAATCTCTAAGGGTCTAATAAAAACTGGTTAAAGTTTTTTCTTGATATTCCGAAGGGAAGTATTATATTTTTACGAATCTTTAACGGAGTCTGTGACGTCATTTACTCAACACCATACATCGCTCTATACATTTCCCTTTATTTTGTGATCAAAATATTCGCTCGTTTCATACTCAATACTGAAAAAAAGAGACTTAAAAATCAATTGTAGTCACAATAAATGTCAGTAAAGTCTGTCAGTTGACCTTTGGGCTTCATAGAAATAAAATAAATCAAGAAGTTATTTACAAAGAAATGTATGGAGCGGTGTTTAGTGTTGAGTAAATGACGTCACTGACTCCGTTAAAGATTCGTAAAAATATAATACTTCCCTTCGGAATATCAAGAAAAAACTTTAACCAGTGTTTACTAGACCATTAGAGATTATTCCAAGAAAGTTTCAGCCGAATTAAATTTTGAGCGATTTTCGTACTAGTCCCCCTTTAATTTGGAGGACTGGAGGACAAAACAAAAGAATTTCAATCTCCTGAGAATTGGAACCAGTCCTGTTGTTTTGTCCTCCAAATTGAGCTGCATTCCGATGAGCAGGGGTCTATTAGTGTTAAAAGCTGATCACAGTTAAACAGTTCTTGAAAACAATTTTAATTATTTTAAACATGTATCACTGTTTTACATGTATATGGCTACCTTTTTTTTTTTTTTGACTTCAAATGTTTGCTTTCCTTCAGATCTGGGAAATTCCATTTCCTACACATTGCTACACAGCAAATTCTGTTCTCACAGGTATGGTTAACATAATATTATGATATGAAGATCAAACCATTTTATGAAGGTGAGATAAATAAATCATAATTACCACCTTGCTTTCATATCATTTGCTTGGTTCCAGACAGCAAATCAGACGGTTTTTGCTATTTTGTTTCTTAGTTTATTTTTTTAATGATCAACTTCCTGATTTATCATTTCTAATTTATTTTGTTATGCAAAGTTTTCATTTTATATGTTAGCATCAAGGCATAGCTTGCCATTTTTTGTATTGTAAATTCTGACAACCAACATGGCAGATATGCAAACCTGAAATAGCTATTCTAAATGGAAGTGGTTGGGTCTATTTGTTATCAGGGTTCGTGCAGGTCCTTGAACTCCTTGAAAAGTGCTGGAATTTGAAAACTCATTTCAAGGGCACTTGAAACTCCTTGAAAAAAGAAAAAATTCCTTGAAAATCGTAAATACTCCTTGAAAAATATTTAGAAAGGTTTTTGTAACCCAAAACACCTGTTTTCCTCATCTAAAAGTTCGTAATCCCGATCGCACCCATCGTTATGTGGTCCTTGAAAATTTTCATTTTGGTCCTTGAATTCTCCTTGAAATGTCCTTGAATGTCTTCACAAGAAGCCTGCACGGACCCTGTGTTATCTATAATAATCATCATTGTATTTATTTAATAGGAACTTGTATCAACGACTGAGGCAAATGGCAATGGGACTACCTTTCTTGATATTTTTTTCACCCCTCCAAAATCTGATGGTATGAATATAGCTATTAGTTAATAAAAGTTTTATTTCTTTTCATTACTAATTCTATTTTGTGACATTAATTTTCTGTATTTTTCATGTTTTCCAGGTCTGCAAGGTTTAGTAATCTTAACATCAATAGGCTTCCTGTTTGAGTTTTCCTGCTTGAGACACCAAGAGCTTCATGAAGGTACATCTCAAAATCTCTTTCAATAGTTTCTAAAAGGCCATACTAACCTTTTTTTTATCAAATTGTAGCAATTGATAATCAAGACCTTAGCCAAGTCAAGGATGTAAGTTTTACTAGTTACAGTAAACTGGCCTGTGTATGTTGCTATGTTTGCACTTCCAGTGGCAGATCCAGGATTTTAAGGGGGGGGAGGGGGAGAGGTTCCAAAAAAATTTCATTCTATTGAGCAAGCACAAAGGAGCGAGCTCCAAACATGATGGGCTTCACAGAGTGGGTTCCATGGAACCCATGGAACCATCCCTGGATCTGCCACGGACGTGTGCACACATCATATTTAATAATATATTATTAATAAGTAGATTCACTAAAGGATTCTGTTATTGATGATCAGTTTGGTACTTCATTTTCCTTTCAGTTAAAAGAATCCATTGTTACCAAATGTAGCAATGTAAATGAAGCGCACCAAGAGGTTCTTGCAGGTTTAACAACAGCATCCCACATGGGAGCCCCTGTATTCATTACCTATGTAAGTTGACAAACAACAGACATAATCATTGGTCAGAGTCCTTTTTACATATTTATTAGATGCAGCAGCTCATAATATATACAGAATGGGGATTTAGTTCCTCTCTGTCAACACCCTTTTTGTACCTTGTTATCATTTCATCCATATGAAAGACCCAATTTTTTCATTCAACAGGAGGTTAGAAGCTTTCCTATATAATAATTATATATGAAATGAATAAAGTTGATAACAAAGAAATGAATGAAATCAGTGAACTTTTTATTTCAACAGGGAAAAGATTCAAATATGGCAGTATGGGGTTCAGATCCAATGGAAAAAGTAGACAGTAATACTGTTCTTCTGGACACAATTGAATCTTTTATATTGGGTAAGCTACATGTAGTGTGTCAAATGATTCCTGACCACAAGTTTTGTTTTCTCTTCTGACAGATTTCTCACTTCAGATATAATAAATTGTATTTTAACTAGGTGGTATATATTATCAAAGACTTAAAATTACAAAAGAGTACCTGTCCATTAAAAGTGGGAGGGCTTAGCCATAAAAATATTAGTACGATTAGTACATTATGTGGGGGGCTGGAACCTCTCCATTGTCCCTGATGTTTTGAGCATATACTTTCAGGTTCTGGTGTTCTCAAAGCTTGCACCTCATGTGATGGAAGCTTTGTTGTTGTTCTTGATGAACAGGTTTGTGTACTCTAACTTATTTTCCTATATATTCTCTCCTATCCTGTTGGAATTTTAACTAGTGTGCTCCCAAAATCTATTTCATTCCCAAGGTTGGAACTAGTAGATTAATGTTCATTGACTACTGTGCACCCTAAAAGTGGGGAGGGCTTAGTATGCAAAACGAACCAAAAGGTAAAGGGGGGAGGGTATATCCCTTAACCCAGTTCCTTACCCTTTGTGGTCCCTGGTGGTGCTGTCAAGCCCAGCTAATCGTGTCCTTCATATTTAATAGAATATGTTAAGTCTCTGGGATGTTGAGTCACTTACAATGACGGCATTCTGGCACCATCTGGCTGTAGAGGACTTCTTGCTTGTCAGTGCTAGTGGTGTACAAACCAGTACGTCCAGGTAAATAGGTCATTGTGTCATTTTTTGGGCCCCCTTCCTCATCCCCTTACCCCCAAGTCGAGCAACCACACCCATATTCTTCTCACAATTGAAAGATCCAGCATCACTAATAACATCACTAATAACATCACTAATAACTATGGACAAACTTTAACTACCAATAACCTTCTTTTACTGATAGACAGCAATATTTCGGGTTCTATTCCATCCACCAGTTCTTTCTGTAACCTGGTGTTTTTTTTTTTACCAAGCATTAGAAAAAGTGTCCCAACCTTTGATATCCAACCATAACATGATTTTTTTGTTTACATGACTTGTAGTTGTGAAGAGGAACTCAAGATAATCCTGCTGACAAAACCAACAGAAATCAAGGTACTACTTGCATTAAATTGTTCCAGAGTTTCCGAGATATTCTTTTGTTTTAAGAATCATACAAGTGAGGCTATCAGGTCGATTCAATGCTCGTTGTCTCATTTGCATGCATTTGTAATAACAGCTATTCACAATTCTTTTCAGAAGAAATGATTTTCATGAAATTGCACTTTGCAGACTAAACGTTTTCTTCAAGTTTACACTCTTCCTTCAATGAAGCAAATGTACTCATTACAAGTGTCAGATACTTGTTACCTTGCAAGTAGTCCCAGTAGTCAGGTGAGAAAAATCAAAGTACATAACTGTAAATTTGATTTTATGTCATTAATTAATTAACAATTAACAATTTTCAGGAAACAATCTACTTTATTGAGGCAGTTACTGACAGGTAAAAAAACTAGGGTCAAAAACAACCTTTTAGTTCTATTTCACTTTTCTTGTTCCACCCCTTCCCTATATTCACCCCTACTACACCCATTATCCTCTCTTCCTTGCACCACATCAGTTCCCCTTTTATATGCCCCTACCACACCCATTATCCTCTCTTCCTTCCAACACTTGCAGTGTCCCTCTATTTTCCCCTACCTTATCTATTATCCTCTCTTCCTACCACCACTTGCTGGGTCCCTCTATTTACCCCTACCACACCTATTATCCTCTCTTCCTTCCACCACTTGATGTGTCCCTCTATTTACCCCTACCACACCCATTATCCTCTCTTCCTTCCAACACTTGCAGGGTCCCTCTATTTACCCCTACCACACCCATTATCCTCTCTTCCTTCCACCACTTGCAGGGTCCCTCTATTTGCCCCTACCACACCCATTATCCTCTCTTTCTTCCACCACTTGCTGGGTCCCTCTATTTACCCCTACCACACCCATTATCCTCTCTTCCTTCCACCACTTGATGTGTCCCTCTACTTACCCCTACCACACCCATTATCCTCTCTTCCTTCCACCACTTGATGTGTCCCTCTATTTACCCCTACCACACCCATTATCCTCTCTTCCTTCCACCACTTGTAGTGTCCCTCTATTTACCCCTACCACACCTATTATCCTCTCTTCCTTCCACCACTTGCTGGGTCCCTCTATTTACCCCTACCACACCCATTATCCTCTCTTCCTTCCACCACTTGCAGTGTCCCTCTATTTACCCCTACCACACCCATTATCCTCTCTTCCTTCCACCACTTGCTGGGTCCCTCTATTTACCCCTACCACACCCATTATCCTCTCTTCCTTCCACCACTTGCAGTGTCCCTCTATTTACCCCTACCACACCTATTATCCTCTCTTCCTTTCAACACTTGCTGGGTCCCTCTATTCACCCCTACCATATCTATTATCCTCTCTTCCTTCCACCACTTGCTGGGTCCCTCTATTTACCCCTACCACACCCATTATCCTCTCTTCCTTCCACCACTTGCAGTGTCCCTCTATTTACCCCTACCACACCCATTATCCTCTCTTCCTTCCACCACTTGCAGTGTCCCTCTATTTACCCCTACCACACCCATTATCCTCTCTTTCTTCCACCACTTGCAGTGTCCCTCTATTTACCCCTACCACACCCATTATCCTCTCTTTCTTCCACCACTTGCAGTGTCCCTCTATTTACCCCTACCACACCCATTATCCTCTCCTCCTTCCACCACTTGCAGTGTCCCTCTATTTACCCCTACCACACCTATTATCCTCTCTTCCTTCCACCACTTGCTGGGTCCCTCTATTTACCCCTACCACACCCATTATCCTCTCTTCCTTCCACCACTTGCAGTGTCCCTCTATTTACCCCTACCACACCTATTATCCTCTCTTCCTTCCACCACTTGCAGTGTCCCTCTATTTACCCCTACCACACCCATTATCCTCTCTTCCTTCCACCACTTGCAGTGTCCCTCTATTTACCCCTACCACACCCATTATCCTCTCTTCCTTCCACCACTTGCTGGGTCCCTCTATTTACCCCTACCACACCCATTATCCTCTCTTCCTTCCACCACTTGCAGTGTCCCTCTATTTACCCCTACCGCACCTATTATCCTCTCTTCCTTCCACCACTTGCAGTGTCCCTCTATTTACCCCTACCACACCCATTATCCTCTCTTCCTACCACCACTTGCAGTGTCCCTCTATTTACCCCTACCACACCCATTATCCTCTCTTCCTACCACCACTTGCAGGGTCCCTCTATTTACCCCTACCACACCCATTATCCTCTCTTCCTTCCACCACTTGCTGGGTCCCTCTATTTACCCCTACCACACCCATTATCCTCTCTTCCTTCCACCACTTGCAGTGTCCCTCTATTTACCCCTACCACACCTATTATCCTCTCTTCCTTCCACCACTTGCAGTGTCCCTCTATTTACCCCTACCACACCCATTATCCTCTCTTCCTTTCAACACTTGCTGGGTCCCTCTATTTACCCCTACTACACCTATTATCCTCTCTTCCTTCCACCACTTGCAGTGTCCCTCTATTTACCCCTACCACACCCATTATCCTCTCTTCCTTCCACCACTTGCAGTGTCCCTCTATTTACCCCTACCACACCTATTATCCTCTCTTCCTTTCAACACTTGCTGGGTCCCTCTATTTACCCCTACCTACCTTACTATACCCAATAACCAATATAATGTGGTCATTTGATAATTGAAAGTTTAGACTGAGTTTATTGACTTTTTAGATCCGACTATGAAGAAGACAATGTAGCACTGAGAATAAGATGCCTAACTGAAGCATTGCCTGAAAATAGGTGACAATTTGATTATAATATGCTCATGCAGTTTCTAATACCCTTGCTGTAGCTGCCATGCATGCCAGCAAGTATTTTTAACCACACTTTGAAGTAAAAACATATGAATATTAATGAGGGGCATAATCAGGAGGGCCTGGGGACCCCTTCCCATGCTGTTTGCTGTTTCTTTGGTTGATGTTCTGAAAACAGGTTTTGCCCCCACCCCCAAGGCAAAATTCTGGTTCACCCAGGCTATAAATCATGTATATCTTCCAGGTGGAGAACTCAGAAAAATCAGTCTGAGAATCCCGATAGGGGATACCAGTGGATGCTCTAACCACTGGGCTAGAGGAAAGACTCATGGGTTAGATTCCTACTATGGACTCTACTAATTTTCTCTTGAGTTCCTTTTAGCTAGTGACAAATTATGAATTATTACCAACTTTCCTAGTTAATAAATAAAAAAAAATCCATCATACATTATTTGTTGTGTTGCAGATTCTATAGGCTACTACACAAGCACCAGTTTGATGCTGCAGAGAAGTTTGCAAGGCAGTTTGGTTTAGATGTAGAGGTAAAAAGACTCATACTCTTTGAACAGTATTTTGGAAAACATTACCTTGAGATTTTTTATAATTCGAGAAGATACACCTGTAGAGCAGTGATGTGACAAAATGTGAATTGGCCTGGTAGTGCTTTGACCTTGTCCACACTATGTTCATCCCATGTTTCGGGCATTTGATGTGATGGAGATAAATTCTCACACACTGTGATTGGTCTGGCGGCAGTGCCATATCCTGTTATGACTGCATTCATGCTGCACCTTTTCACAGTCATATGGAAACTGCTCTATGAGGAAACATCTTGCACTACTGAGACAGTATTTATCAAAGTCATGACATGGTTGTATGATTATTGTTCAACTTGCTTTTTGTTGTGATCCACAGCTTGTATTCAAAGTAAAAGCTAACACTCTGCTGGATAAAGTATCTATCTGGAGCAACAAGGATCAAGAAGAGTTCAACATTAATGACCTTAAAGACTGTTTTACTAAGATTAAGGTGAAAATAACACACAAAATGAAAAAAGGTCATTCTGGGCCTCTTTTCCTTCTCATTCTTTCCTTTATCCCTTCATTTTTTCATTCTTTTCTTGCCTTGCCTGTCCATTCTTTTATTTCTTTTTGTCATTCCTTTAATTTTTATTGCTTCCATCCTTTTTCCTCTCATCCTTCTTTCCATTTGTTTACAGCGCGACGCGCCTTACAGTGGCCAGCCTGCAAAAGTTTTGTACAAGTTAACCAATCAAAATGCGAGAACTAATGAGATTGTTTACATATTTTATTTGTCATGAAAAGCAAAATACAACCATTAAATCAAACATATCCACATTGCTTGAAATAATTGAAAGAGTTTTCTTGAGAATCGCAGTAATGTGTTTGTCGATCAGCGTTGCTTTGAAGTCGAATTCTCACATTTGGATTGGTTAACTTGTACAAAACTTTTGAAGGGTAGCCACGGTAAGGTGCGTCGCACTATAACATATCACCCATCTATTTCATTATTTTGTGTGTTTAAAGGATGATGAATATGTGACTAACTGCTGCCTTCAAGCAGTTCTACCAACAATGGAGGATACATATGATATATTATGCTATGCAAGGGAAAGAGTAAGTAATGTCACCAACCTCAAACAAACAAAATCATGTACGGCAAAGTGCTAATCTTAATGACAGAACAAATAAGGAACCCATTAATTCAAACCTAAATCTACAATATTTTTTATCACTAAAATGCAACTTAGATGTGTACAATGGTGATAAATATTTTAAAAGATAAAAGAATCTTTCTATGAATTTTAACTATTAATATGTTTTAGGTAACAAAAAAAGATATGACCAATGGAGACAGCTACTCTCCAACCAAAAAGCTCCAAGAGGTAAGAAGAATGTAGATGTCCTTGCATGTACCTTGCTAAAGATTGAGTGATTTTATGTTACAGTTTCACCAACAGTCAAATCGTGGTCTTTTTATTATATTTTATTATACTGTCAGGTTGAATTTGAACAACATATTCCAGCTATTTCCAATCTTTACATTATTATTCAGATCCTTTCTGTTCTGGACAAACTTGATACATTTGAGATGGCTTACAGCATCCAAAATTTCAGGTAACATGTCCCAATGTTATGGAGAATAAAATGGTTGGATGCAGCAGGAATAATGAGAAGAATCAGAAATGAAGGAGGAATGGATGGTGAAGCGGTGAGAGTAATCTCTCACCAAGGTGACCCGAGTTTGAGTCCCGTCAGGCTAGGTGTTGTATGCAAGAAGAATCCCAATAAACTTCTATATTCGATCATGGAATGAGGGCATCATGGTTTGTTAGCCACTGGCTATTAAGTGTTACCCTCATAAAAACAAGGACATTTGAAGGGAGGAATGGATGACAAAGAAATGGAAGTAGGCATGGATGGGTGAAAGAAATGGATGAAGGATGGTTGGAGGGAGGGGTCAAAGAAATGAGTTTTAATGCAAGTTCATTTTGTCTCCAGTGGTACAAGATGGCATAGTTTTCGTAATGCTGATCTTTTAGCAGAGGTATGGCACTGTCTTGAGCATGGTGAAATATGCAGTGCTGTTACTATCTGGAGGAGACATCAGGTAATGCTACCCGCTTTCCAATCACTCAAAACTATTGATTCAGAAGTATCATCCAATCATCAGAAAAATCATCTTCAGAAAAATCACTGCAACACCATAGAAGGCAAAAGTTCTACAGTACCTTTTCGTATGCAAATATGTTGCATTTTATTGCTTGCCACTGCCATTCAGGTGCAATTAGCCAAGGATTGCACACTAAAAAGTTTGATTTGGTGCCTGGAACCTCTATTTTAAGGAAAACTACATTCATAAGTACTGTATTTTTTGGAGATGCAATATGGGTTCCTTTCTTTTTTGCATAGAATGCATGGTGCCTCCCTTAGACTGATACCTGACCTTTTAAAAAACTCGTCCATCAACTTAATATAATAATTTTTTATCATGCAGAGCCTGTTCGAGAAAGATTTTAGCACAGACAAGTTAGAATCTCTACTTGGTTCAATCTGTCAAGACTTAAGATCATCACTCATTGTTCCTTGGTTGAGAGATGATCTTGTTCCATTTGTGATCAGGGTACTTCCACAAGGCATCGTGAGTATTAGTTGCACCTGTTGTTGTTGTTGTTGTTGTTGTTGTAGTTGTCATTAAAGTTTACTGATGCTGTTGTTGCTGTTGATGTCTGTTGTCATCACTGTGTACTGTTTTTGTTGCTTTTAGTATTCTCATAGTCATTGCTTTTGTTTCTGTTGTAAGTTGTTGTTGCCCTTGCTATTCGCCAGTAACAAAACAAGCAAGGGACTGGGTATGAGTTTGAAAAACTAATTCATTATGATTCCAGAAAAATTAATCATCAGAAAAAAAAGAAACTACAAATAGCTTACTGACCAAGTTTCATGATTGACTGCATTCAAGCACCACCAAAATTACAAAGAAATGTATGGGGTTCAGCCAAACCGTTCAGCCATGCACACATACCTGTCTGTGAACATTCTTTGTATTTTAAGAATATTTTAAAATATCATAATTTCCTTTCAGTTTGTTCAAACTTGATCAAATTTTCAATTCTTATGATGGGGTTTGTTCATAAATTAAATGAACTTACTAGTTTGAGAAACTCAACCCCAGTGCCCTGTTCATTTTGTTACCGGCTTATTTAATAATGATGGTTTTCATCTATTATTGTATGATGTTGAAGTTGTTATTGTTATTGTTTTATTTCTTTCCTAATTAATTTTTTTCATCTTTGCTGTCAAGTGTTCACTTTTGTTGTTCACATTGTTAAACTCATTTATTCTTTTTGTAGGAAACACTAGCATCATGGTTGGAGCAAAGAGCAAGAAAAATGGAGCTCACTGAGAAGGTTCCTTCATCACAGTTAACAATATCTAGCTATCTAGTTATCTGAGAATCTGTAAATGTGTCGGTTATAGGGGTTGGCACAAAATCCAAAAATAAAGGATCTGCTTGAACTTTTGAGACATTTGTTAAAAATGATCGCAAAATTAATAGACATCTTGGGCATCATGAAAATGCCAATACCACATCATATATTCCATCTATTGACAGCCTATTTTCCTTTAAACAGAGTGGTTGGCCTTCAAATGCTCTTGAGTTAGCAAGTGTACTACAAGCACATTCTAATTGTTCATCAACACAGGATGAAAAAAATGAACAGAACCAACAGGTAAAACAAGTAATAAACCGGTTAATGAGTCTCACAGACATCATTACAATAAACCATACTGTGCTCCTGCTGTTCGTTAGCAAATATCTAATTAATTTTCGTTGATTTTTTTCCCTAACAAGTTTGTCTTGCAAGTTCATTTTAAAAATCACCTCTTTCTCTCCTGGCATTGTAGAAAATATATCTAGTACCCAGTAAAAAAAATACTTATTATTTGTTACAGAGTGGATTGGCTCATCTGGCAGAGCTAGTTCGTCACCTTAGAGAGGTGTTGGACTTACATACCAAGTACAGCTGCCGTATTAGTCGTGCAGAATTCTCTAAGGTAACAGAACCTTCCTTGCTACTTATCGTCAAAGGAAAGTTTGCAGGAGCAGGCGTAGCTCAATTGGTTCATGCACGCCTTCAGAGCTAGAGGTCCACGGTTCAATCCATAGGATCTCCACATCTGTTTCGATTTCTCTCTAATTGATGTAGCTTCAGTGTTGAATACTCTTAAAGCAGAGCACTGATGGAGAGAGGGGGAAAAGTGCGCACCACTGGTTTCCATTGATAGCAGTTGAACTTCAACTGAAGGAATTACAGACGTTGAATATATTTTATTTAATCTTTGTACGAATTTTTTACAGGAGACAACCAGTACACTTGTGTTCCGACTTCTTGACAGTATAAAAGCAGCTGAATTGCTTCCTCAAGCTATGAACAAGTACATTGTACCTTACATGATCCATCACAGTCTAGACAAAGACCAAGTACTACTAGACTATGTTAAGGTACGTCAAGTCAGACACTAGGATGATGATGATGATGATGATGATGATGATGATGATGATGATGATGATGATGATGATGATGATGATGATGATGATGATGATGATGATGATGATGATGATGATGATGATGATGATCTAGTGTGGTTCATCTTAGTCTAGACAAAGACCACGTACTACTAGACTATGTTAAGGTAGGTCAAGTCAGACACTAGAATGATGATGATGATGATCATCATCGTCATCGTCATCGTCATCGTCATCATCATCTAGTGTGGTTCATTTCAGTCTAGACAAAGACCAAGTACTACTAGACTATGTTAGGGTAGGTCAACTCAGACACTAGAATGATGGTGTTCATATGAAGCCTTCATATAGACCCCTTGCACGTGACGTCAAAGCAGCTCAATTTGGAGGACAAAACAAAAGAATTCCAATCTCTTGAGAATTGGAACCTATTGTTTTGTCCTACGAATTGAGATGCATTCCATGAAATTTCCGACGTGCTGCAAGGGGTCTATATATACCACAGTCAAAGCTTTCGTAAGCGACCACCTTGGGAAATCGAATAGGTGCTTGCAACTAGAGCTGGTTGTTGAGATTTCACAAGCTGCATGCAAACAGAGCTTTAAAATCGTGGTCGTAAATAGTGCTGGTCGCTAACGAGAGTTGTCACAGGGAGAGTTTTGACTATGTTAACTAAAGGTAGGTCAAGTCAGACACTAGGAAAGCTGTTCTGTTGTCTCATGATGATGAAGATTATTATACTGTGCTATATTTTTACGACTTTATAATTTTATCGTTTTAGGAAATGTTCCATAAGATATCTGGTTCTTATTCGTCATTGTCAAATCCACTGTGGGAGGCAAGAGTAATTGCCGTGATTACCTACATCAAAGATAAACATGTAAGTAGGATGCGCACTCTTCTTTGATTCATAATGAAGGGACCAATGTGGGATGCAAGAGATCTGACTCTTGGTTTCTAAATAAATGGATCTTTGGGCTCTTTTTTAATACATTTAATGAAGTTCAAGAAGCATGTGGTTTCTTTATAAGATTTTGAGGGCCGCCATAGTAATTAGTAGCAGGCGTAGCTCAGTCGGTTAGTGCGTGGCCTTCAGAGTTAGAGGTCTACGGTTTATCCTCATGATCTTCACATCTGTCTCAACTTCTTTCTAATCCGCGTAGCTTCAGCTTTAGATACTCGTAAAACAGAGCACTGATGGAGAAGGGGTAAAGCTGCACACCGTCGGCTTCCATTGATAGCAGTTGAATTTCAACTGAATCAACTACCGATGTTGAATATAGGAACTTTACTTTTCCTTTACTTTTAATTCAGCGGTTTTTTAGTGCACTTTACGCTCGTGGGCTCAAATCGAAAATTATTCAAAGGTGGTCAGTCACCTTAAATGAATTTTAACAGGCATCCTTTTTTTAAATTTGCTTCGTAATCTTCTTTTACTCATGGAACTTGTTTACATACATAGGCGTATTGTCAGGCAACAAGTGAAGTCATGCGACACGCCCTTGTACCTTGGAGTGATGCTGTGGAAAAGCTGGTACACGATGCCATGATTGTCTACCCCAAGTAGGTTGACAATAAAACCACACTATCTTAAATGCACACATCTCTGGTATCCTTTCCACTTTCCTAAATACTTAGCAGGGATACATAAACGAACTTTACCATGCATAGTTGACGTTCATAGGACGACATATCAAGGAACATTAAGGATCGACGACAAAACGAATGACGACAACAGTGCTGATGTCATTGTTGAAAAATCCTTGGGGAAGGATTTTCATTTGCGGATTATGATTTAAAGGTTAATAGTAAGAGAACGCGATGGGCTTCCGGCCTCACGCTCTTTGGCACTGGCAACGACGTCTGCCCACAGAGCGAGAGGACGTCTAGTACCCAGGGTATAAGATAACTTACGTTTTATGCAAAACTGAACTTGTTTAGACATTCACAGTACAGTAAGCATGTAACCACTGCTGGCCACCGTCTTCTTGTTGTGTAAAACAATGTTGTATAAGAATATGCCAAACCAAAAATTTAAAAGGGAAGGGTTCAACATCTTACAATCTGCAAAACAGTTCCACCCTCAATAAGGGACCGTTCATTATTTATGGGGGGGAGGGGGGTGGGTGATTAATTAGCAAAGGCACCTTTTTTTTTCAGAGCCCCCCCACAATAAACATATTTTTTTTCAATGACCCCCTTATTTCAAATACAAATATTTCGGAGCCCCCCCCCCCCCCCCCCCCCCAAAAAAAAAAAAAAAAAAAAATTCTCAAAATGTGCCATATGCTATTTTGCTTATTTATTTCATTACTATTTTTATTTCAAGTCCCCCCCTAATAGCTCAAAAAGATTTTCAAGACCCCCCTTTTCAGGCTTAAAAAAATTTCGAGACCCCCCATTTAATCACCCACCCCCCCCTCTCCCATAAATAATGAACGGTCCCTAATGTTCATGATTCTTGTTTATAGTAACCTGGAGCTCAAAGAACAGTACCGATTTGTGGAGCTGAAAAAGGTTCTTCTTTCGTATGGCATGAAAAGAACACAGGTCCCGGATGCAGCAAAGGCACAGGTAACAAGTCGTGTCAGGGAAACTCCACTCCACTCCACTCCACTCCACTCCACTCCACTCCACTCCACTCCACTCCACTCCACTCCACTCCACTCCACTCCACTCCACTCCACTCCACTCCACTCCACTCCACTCCACTCCACTCCACTCCACTCCACTCCACTCCACTCCACTCCACTCCACTCCACTCCACTCCACTCCACTCCACTCCACTCCACTCCACTCCACTCCACTCCACTCCACTCCACTCCACTCCACTCCACTCCACTCCACTCCACTCCACTCCACTCCACTCCACTCCACTCCACTCCACTAAACTCCACTCCACTCCACTCCACTCCACTCCACTCCACTCCACTCCACTCCACTCCACTCCACTCCACTCCACTCCACTCCACTCCACTCCACTCCACTCCACTCCACTCCACTCCACTCCACTCCACTCCACTCCACTCCACTCCACTCCACTCCACTCCACTCTTCCCTTCTCTTGTACACACTCCCTTTCTTTTTCTTTCTTCCTTTTTTCTTTGATGATTCCCTAGTGTTACTCTGATTCCATTATTGCAGTGCTGTATTAGCTGAAGTATCTTCTTGACCTGCCTCTGTTTTACATGAACCAAATTGTTCTTTTCTAGTTCATGGTAAGGGTTATTCTCACTCGCGATGAGCCAACTGCGGTGGAAGATGCACTCAAGGTAACAAACACTATTCTCTTTCAAGGTTACTAACGCTAACAAGTCGTGCAATAGGTGTATTTCGCGGCAACTGTTTTCATTCTGTCAATGACGCAATAAGTATTAAGGTGGCTCCAACTTCACTGAGAGCGGATTTCGTGATTTTTTTTTTTAAACTCGCTCGTTTCGAATCAAAAATACTCGGATATTTCTGAATTTAGCACATATAGTAGCTCAAACATTTAGGCTTTTAACGGTGTATTCGAAAATGGATGTTTGAGTCACATTCGCCCTTACGGACCGAATTTCTAACAGTGGAGTTTTGTCCTCCAGTTCGCCAAAAAAAATCGATTTCCTTGAAACTTCATATTCTTGGTAAATAGATTGTCATAATGTTGTCTGCCGACTTTGGAGAAAATCTATTCACCTCCAATATATTTCCCTATTTACGTTTTCAGTTAGCAAGATGAGTGTTCTTTTTTCCTCATATTTACGAATGAGGACATCCAACAGCGGAAGATCCCTTTGAACATGCTTTTGAGAGGGGTTGGGTCCGCTTCCTCCAATTACAACGTGTAGTTGGATGTTATAGAACTATCTTTACAGTTAACTGAATTCTGGCCCTCAAAAAAAAAAAAAAGAAAAAAAAAATGTCGCGGTGTTTCCCTGCGCGTCAATAAAATCCGCTCAACTTAACTAGTTCAAGTACAGTATAGCAGGGTGCGCCTTACTAAAATATTTTTCTGACAACTGATTTGTTTCTGATCCTAGGTCGTTCAAGCTTACAGTCATCTATCCGAATCAGATGTTTACGTCTTCAGGCTTCAGAAACTTTGCCTTGGTGAACGGGTAAGGCTGGATACTTTACATATCGACCTGAAATACTTAACTTCTAACCTATTATTGATGGTCAAATGTTCAGGTACCAGAATGTGTGGAGCTCCTCAACTCTCTCCCCAGCGACAAAGCAGCGCAGTATGCCCAAGAGATTATCACTTGGTTATGTTTGATACTACGAGAAGAACTGTTTCCTGAACTGGTCAGTATTGATCAGTATAATAGATCATACTTTTTGAACTTCCTCAGGTGAAGTACTTTTGCATTTGTATGTTATAATGTGCAATATGGAAAAAGTGATCCCTATTGTTCTCTTTACAGGACTGTACCAAAGAACATATCGTTGCTGCTCAGAATGCTGTATCTATTCTAAAGTTGATCAAGAAACGTGGTATGTTATTGCTATATTATGAGGCATGGCCGTGAACACTGAAAGATGTTTGTAATCTCAGAAAAGTAAAGTTTAGTATAGTTCGTTAATCAGTGATATGGACTCCTTCACGGTCCATGATTTCTATTGTTTTCCTCATGAATTATTCATGAGTTTTTCTATTCACAAAAGTATTCATGAGTTTGATATAAATATGGAAAGACTCATACGAAGAATCTTTTTCTCACGAGAGCGGTACGATTGTAGTTCCATGGAAGGATTTGCTCCTAAATGGAGGGTAATTTACCAAATAAGAATTGAGAAAAGGATAATCAAAGGCTTGATTATGATTAGAGGCTTAAAAAAGGGTGGTGAAACTGGTGGCCAATATATGAAAATAATTTGTTCTTTGCTGTTATTTGTCCTTGTTGATTAGAGCTGTCCACATACCATGACGTAGACGAGCTGCTAGCAGATCTGACCAACATCTCATCTCTCCAGGTAACCAACAGTCGTACAACAACTGACCCTTGAAACATCATGAAACATGGCTTTGCTACTCCCCAGTAGTGGAATGGAGTAAACACGTACCTTTTACCCAGCTTGTGGTATTAACCCTCACCTTGGGAATACAGGTTTATAAGCCCCCCTCCCCTCCCCCCCCCCCCCCCCCCCCCCCCCCCCGAAAATATGCCCACCCCTCTGCTAATAGGAATTTCCTCCAGCTAGAAAGCTAGAAATTACCAAGTTTAGTCCTGGGTAAACGAGGAAGCACGTTTCCAGAAACATGTTTACCGCTCGCATGCTTCCTAGAAGCTTCCTAGTTTAACATCGTACAAAACCGATTGCTGCGCGAGACAAATGTTGCTTTCGAGAAGCAAAATGTTTGTGTAGTACGGCAGAAACTTTTCGTTTTTCCTCTCAGCATGGGAACAATGATACACTGTCTTGTATACCAATGTTTCCTAACAGTTTAGTCGCTTTGAAAACATCTAACAGAACATGTTGCTTGAATCATGTGTCTCGTTTGGCCAGGGCTTTATACAAGAACAGTTTGCTCTCCCTTTCTCTGTCTCAAAATCCTTTTTTCTTGTCCAGAGAGAGTTCTCAGAGTTCTTGTCACCGGATGACTACAGGGATGTTATGAAACGTGAAGACTTGTTTCAGAGGTATCTTGGATTATACCTCCAAGGACAGAATACTGCCAAGGATGACAAACCTGATAAACCGGTATCACTAACACGACTGACAAGGTAACAATCCACCCAAGTCGCAGATAGAAGTTCCTTCCAAATGTGATACCATATTGCCAGTGTAACATGACGTAATTACGCATGCTAGGCTAATATAGAGGCTTTGCACCATCACGTGATGGCAGCCATGACAGGAGACAGGAAAAATTGAATCCGGTCCAATCTGATTTACACGAGAAAGAATTCAATTTCCCAAGGGAAACAGACTGTATTGTTGTGCCTCCTGTCATGGCTGCCATCATGTAATGGTGGAAAGCCTCTATACGTCACGTGGGATCCATCAGACACAGACGATCTGTGATATTCAACATTCAGACATAGTCGAATATACATCTGATTTTTACACATACAACGTCTGTTTGTGCATGTCGACATGTCTACAGCCACGCTATCAAAGTCAAACCATGTCCAGTCGAAAGGTACTGGTAGTGCGCCAAGTGTTGCGCTGACTTAGATGATGGCAAATTGTTGGTGATGGCTCTTATTTCCTGTTATTAAATGTGTTTTGAGTATATGTTTCTTCTTATCTGCTTTACCTTAATCATGTGCAGGTTGTGCAATCTGATCCTGATAAGTAAAGAAAACCTTATGACCAGACTAGCACACCATGCCTTGTTATCTGGCGACACTCACACTGCTCTAGAAATCTGTAGAGATC
This sequence comes from Anthopleura sola, assembly GCA_023349425.1. Taxonomy (NCBI): domain Eukaryota; kingdom Metazoa; phylum Cnidaria; class Anthozoa; order Actiniaria; family Actiniidae; genus Anthopleura; species Anthopleura sola. The sequence goes on from JALHLI010000004.1 coordinate 7,442,903, forward strand.
TACTGGAGTTTGCCGCACGGTCTTCGACATCTCATGCCTTGTACCCGATTGCGTTTGCGCTGTGTAAGCGTGTGGCCGAGGGACTTGACTTGTCACTAGATGCAAATGAAAACAGAAATAGTACTAACCTGATTAGAGAGATCCACCATTTGCTGTGCTCTATCTTGAGCCTCTGTGAACCAGGTAAATATTCTAGAACCGTATATATGAAGGTTTGATCTGATCACTGCCATTCCCTTGAGTATCATTTCTTCTTTTATCTGCAACGGGTAGATGATTTATTACTTTGCGCACATTGGATCTACTTTCCACACATTTGGTCAAACACAAAGCATTCAGTCGAGGCTGTAAGCTTCAACTTTGAATAATCCTTAGAAACCACCTCGCAGCCTCGATTTAATGCTTTGTGTTTGATCAGTCAACCGATGTATGGAAAATGGTGAATATTTAAGAATACCAGCCAAGAGATTTGAAATATGTTAATGGAGGGGATTCACGGTAGCCATGTTCTTGCTCAAAAAAGGATTTAATTTAAGGTGCGGCAATAAGGCAACAAATCCAGCAACTTAACTTTGTTGCGTTTTTTCAAAGTTGCGGAACAAATGTTGCTAATATTACCGCCCCGCGCGAAACAAATTTACCTTATTTAGTGAAAAAAAAAATACGTTTGCAATGCAACAACGTTGCGCTTCAAACAACTAACAACTTCAAATTTTAATCCAACCCTTAATAAGCCTCTGGGCTGATCTAAGTCAGGGCACGGCTAACTCCTGGATTGAATTGGAATTTACCGTGTTAGGTTTTGCGGAGGGAGGAATACCGGAGAACCCGGTGAAAAACCCTCGAATCAAGGGAAAGACCTCACAAACTCTAATCCCTCACATGTGAAGCCGAGTCTGGGAATCGCACCCGAGACCCCAGAGGTGAGAGGCGAGTGCACTACTACTACGTTACCCTTGATTCGCGCCACAAACTGCCATGCTTGTTGCCCGTATTGTCACATGGTCCATGTCTATTCTTCTGTGCCTCTCTTGCACTCAATATCAAAAAGTCAATGTGAATATGTTTTTTTTTAAACATTTGCTTTCAGATCTGCTGTGTGATTGTCTAGAGTTATGTAAGTGTATTGGCCTAGCAAACGAGGTGTACGCCCAGTGCGAGACTGGTGACTATGGATTCTCTAGCTCCAAGAAAGACATATTAAGCGAATGGCCCTTCGACAAAAGATTCAAGGAAGACGGGCTTGTTCTTGATTCTGCCATTGCTCTTCCCTTGGCTGGAAGATTCTCCACCGCTTGTGTCCCAGATGGTAAGAGAATGAAGCATTTATGCTTGGGCAAAATCTTTTCCCACACGTTTCATTCCCTTGAGCATGTGTTCTTTCTTTAATGAAATTGACATTGAAACCTTCGTTTGTGACAAGCGAAGCATATTCGGAAGTAGGCTATTATTGAGGCATTTTTGGATTTTGAGAGGGGTTTACAGCAAGAAAGTTTCTATTTTGTCCTACAGACTCTATGAATATGAATACCCTTGAACATGCCAGCCACTTACATGCATTTTATTGCTTTAATTTTATTATATGATAAAGTAAATGTTTATAGAGCTGAAAAACAATTTTGTTGCATATGAGGGATTGTTGCATATGAGCGATAAAATGTGCATCACATTGCCTCCTTTATCTGACAAACTTGTTCCTGGGTTTTCGATTGTTTTTTCTCTGGACACTCTCGTTTCCCTCCCTCCATAAAACAATCAAGTAAACTAAATTGCAATTCAATCTAGCGTCGAATGATTATCACAAGCCCCAAGACTAAACAGTTACTTTTTTACAGGGCGGAACACAAATAAGGCGTATTATCAGGCAAGAGTTGCTGGAAGAAACATATTTGATCAAGGTAATAATACGATGATAATACGCGAACGTCGAAGTTATTCAGCGATCGTGAAATAGAGCGGTTTTCGTATGAGTGGGAAACATACGGTACTGGCTTACAGCACGCACATGGTACGACATGCCGTAACATTGAAATGGCTTCCCATAATGTCTTCCAGTAATTCATCCAATCACCGTTAAGGTTACGGTAAGATACGAATTTGTCTTATCTTTTTCCACTCATACGAAAACCGCTCTAATACGAAGACGAAGGACTTTGCGAAAGTCTAAAGTTTCGGTTGCACAAGTAGAACTGCTTTCAATATGTCCTTTATTGAACTTTAATTTTAAAGTGTATATGACATGAATTTTTTGGGTCGTTTCTAGAAGTATGAGAGGTGCTGAATTCGATTCCGATATCAAAATCACGATTAAAAGAAGCAAGAACGATTTTGAATGGTGGTATGGGGCAAGTGTTGCAAACAAAATGACATCACAAGCCCTATTCACATTGTCGGTTTTCAAGGCATATAATAGCACAGTTTCAAAACGAAAATAGCACTTACAAATATTTTTTCATTAATCATGCTATGTGCCTTGAAAAATGCCCTCAGTGGGCAACCAAATAACCATGTGACTAGGCCTAGTGACGTCAACTCGAATTCAGCACCTCTCATACTTCTAGAAACGACGCTAAAAAATCATGTCATATGCACTTTAAGCGTTTCAACCGTGTCAAGTTAAGAAGAACTAAATAACGAAAGATCAGTGTGATAAAAACTGTTATATTTTATGTTTTTTTTCCCTAAGATGATGAAAACGAAGCAAATGCGATGCCATCACGACTCATCCAAGTTAGCTCTGCTGGACTGAACATCATCAAACATCTACAGGAGAACAATCTGTACAAACTTGCTTTGAGATATGAATGTGAGGTAAGCACACACCACCATTATGCTACGCTCCCACGTGGTGCAAAATCTTCGTGCCTCGGAATGCAAATAAGAAATACACCGCTCCTAAGAGCGTAAGCTTTCAAAATGTTTACAGGACACATGCTCTCCGTAGTTTGTCCGGATGTGACGCAGGCTACATCCACCCGACCCCTTACCCCTCCCACGTTTATCATTATTCTTTTCATTTTCAACAGACTCTTGGTGTTTGTCTTCAACATTATGCTGCCAACAGTTTGGCCGTTGATAAGGTAAACTATTACATACTAGGAACATTCGTCCTGGATCTGAATTATCTGGGGTTTTTTTCTTATACCTGATTTCATTTTTTTTTTTTTTTTTTTTTTTTTTTTTTTTGACAGGAAAGCGACTATGCTTTAATGCTTAAATCTGAAAAACAACATTTGGCTCAAATATCCGTGATGGGGTTGAATATTTCAGCGGAGCTGATTGGTGGGTTATTTGTGAAGGTATGAAAACATGGCAATAGCAGTCATTCCCTTCTGTGAGAATCAAAAGGCCGCCATGTTGGCTGATCAATATCACAAAACAAACCTAAGAAAGGAATTTCAATTTCAGACATCATAACGGCTATAAACCCCTTGCACTAATTCCCAACCTGGGGGCCAAAGCAAAAGAAGAACTGCTTTCTCTTGAGGATTGAAATCTTTTGTGATGTTAATATTTTTCATTGTTTTGTCCCCCAGGTTGGGAATTAGTGCAAGGGGTTTATAATGTCACATGAAATAATCTCGCGATATTCTTATCTCTACTATTTTTCCCTCTCTTTCTGAATCGCGCTACTGTTTGATTACCTTTTATTTTCTTTGCACTTGTGCAGTCTATTCCATTTGCTTACATTAATTGTTGTAACGATCAGTATTTTAGCAGTGCCGCGAAGATGATCACTTATGTCAAAAGCTCCATTGTATTGTTAAATTCTAGGGTTGAAGTAACCTTTTTGAAATACAAATACCGCGGTGCTCAGCGGCAATTGGTTAGCTATTTTACGTAGCATGCTACCACGTGGCTTAGCTGTATGCAAGGGAAAGCGTATCTCTATCTGATGTAACAGGGCTTGAAATAAGAGCTGGTCAGCGGATAATGTCCGGCTACAGTTGGAACTTGTTCGACAAATTCTTTGCCTTGCGGTCGGTCATTTACGTTGAGCCAGAAATGGGGTATGACCAAGCTAAAACTAATTTGGCTGGTCATCGTTACCGGCGACTGACCGGCCGTTATTTCAAGTTCTGATGATGTATCGTATATTTTCTGCTCTTCCTATTTATCTCACGCCATAGAAAATACAACCAATCAGAAAGCAGGAAAGCCGTTGTATATTCGTCGGTAGTTCACTCTTTCTTCCCATCATGCACTGCGTGTTGAATCAAGGCATTTTTTATTTTCTATGGTGTGGGATAAAATGGTTATACAATGTTTTCTCGTGGTTTACCGTGGATATCCCACTCATCACTTGTATTTTCTTTGTATACACACTCGCCTAAAGGCTCGTGCATATACTAAAAACTACAAACGACTCTTGGGATATTCCACGGTATGCCTCGAGAAACCATTGTAAAACTAGTATATATACTGTACTGATATCAATGCTGTAAGGATTTGTTGTTTCATACAGGTATTCAACCACAAGACCGTAGACCATGACCTTGGTCTTGGGTATGTCTGTTCTATACCCAAACAGCTGGCACTCGAAAAAATGAAATCAAGAACCTTTTTCCCTGCACAAAACTATGGCAAGATAATGGTATGAGTTGATACACATATACATGTACAGCTATATCAAAAAAGGTTGGCTAAGGTTTTGTTGCATTAGTATTGCATGGTGCATGTTGCTTACCAAGCTTGAAATGTATTATATATGTAAATAATGTCAGCACAGAAAAAAATATGCTGGAAAAACGAGGAGAGAAAATTTGGGAAAAAACTCATATTGTTGTGACCTTTCGCTGATTGGATTCATATCACCCATAGTGCATTTCGGGCTTGGTATACAACAAGCAACAAAAACTTCACCAATCTTTTTTGAAACAGCTGTAAACCTTATCGTTGATTTAACCTCCACCAAACTATGGCAAGATAATGGTATGGGTTGATATAATTGATTCTAGTTTCGAGTGAAGCAACTCTTAAGATTACACGAAGCAATTTTTTTTGCAACTTGTCTCGCATAAGCGTTGCGACACTAGTTGCAAGAGGGTTTACACGGTGCAACGGAGACGCAATCATTGCCAAAAAAAACAAGTAGAAAGTAGAAAGTAGAAACAAATTCTACTTTTCGCAACGATTGCGGCAACTTGTCTCGCAACATTTTTCAAATTGTGCTGTAGGTTACACGCCGCAATGCGGCTCCATGCAACTTCTGTCGCAACGGCGTTGCGACACAAGTTGCAGAGAAAATTGCTTCGTGTCATCCCGCCTTTAGTTAACATAGACTTCTACATGTATTGCTTATTCTATGCCTGTTATGTCCTTATTAGGCTCTGGCTAATGTTGGGATTGATTTTGCTGTTCTAAGCAATGAACCTTTAGTGCTTGGGAACTATCAGAAGATATCGTCTAACGCCACGTGGGGACAAAAACTGAGCAAGATGAAGGTCATTACACATGAAGGATGTAAGCCAGTTCAAAGTTGAAGAATCGTTGTCAGTGCGCATGCGATTTTATCCCGAATTTCTCAATAATAATTTTATTAATTATTAATAATAAACAAAAGAAGGTGAGAAATTCGGGATGAAATCGCATGCGCACAAAAAACGATTCTTAAACTATGAACTGGCTTATAGATTAGATTTTCTAAATGGATGATAAGAGCTATAAGCAGACCTTCGTATCCTATTCACACTGTCATTCCAATTATGGCTAGCAGTTAACCAGTTGGGACTGCGTGAGTGTGTCGAATATACACCCGCTAATTCAAAAAACGTCAGTGGGAGATCTGAAATCTGAGATCTTGTAGAGCTGCATCTACACGAGCAATTTTGCATTGCAAGTATACTTGATAATTTTCATTGCTCGCTTAGACGATTAACAAGTTTTCCTTGACAAGTTTTTATTGACAAGGTTTCCTTGCTCGTTTTTTACATTTTCCTTGTTGTCCGTGTACACGAGCAAATTTCATCCTTTACAATTTTTCCTTGTCAAAGAAAACTTGTCAAGGAAAAAATTGCTCGTGTAGATGCCACTTAACGCTGCAAACCGTAATATATTCACAGCCAAACAACGTAGCCGGTTAAAAAGTTAACTATGTTTGAGACGTTAGTCCTTCGTCGGAATAAGGAAAAGATCTGGAGTTGATTATGTCTCCTTGTAAACTTCATCATTATTGTGGTGTGTTGTAGATTTACATTAAAGATGTTTATAAACTGAATGTGGAGGAGATGGTTCGTCTACTTCCTGATTTGATACAAAATAAAGACGTGAACCTGGAAATGCTGCTCGATTTCTGCAAGTAAGTAATATGGCGCCAAAAACTCTCCTATCCAGCACTCGATCTAGTTCCTCATGCCTGTAACCGAGAAGAGCAGTTTTCGTATGACTATGAAAAACTTACCGCACTGTCCGCGCCTTGCCGTGACCGTGTCCGCGCCTTGCCGTGACCGTGTCCGCGCCTTGCCGTGACCGTGTCAGTGCCTTGCCGTGACCGTGTCGCGCCTTGCCGTGACCGTGTCCGCGCCTTGCCGTGACCGTGTCAGTGCCTTGCCGTGACCGTGTCAGTGCCTTGCCGTGACCGTGTCCGCGCCTTGCCGTGACCGTGTCAGTGCCTTGCCGTGACCGTGTCAGTGCCTTGCCGTGACCGTGTCCGCGCCTTGCCGTGTCCGCGCCTTGCCGTGACCGTGTCCGCGCCTTGCCGTGACCGTGTCCGCGCCTTGCCGTGACCGTGTCCGCGCCTTGCCGTGACCGTGTCCGCGCCTTGCCGTGTATGAAAACCGCACCGCGCCGTGTGCCGTGACTTTCACACTCATACGAAATTCTGCTCTATCACTTGTAATCTGAGTATCAATCAGAAGATCGCAGGGTAAGGGCTGAACAAATAAATGCCTCGACTAAGATTGAAGCTAATCATTTTTTTTCCAGGACTTTTAACGTAGACGATGAAGAAGCCTTACTAACGTACATTAAGATGCAGTTATTGTCACCCGTTACTATGGATACAGATGATCAGTCAGATGATACGGATACTCCAGCATATGAACGTAATGTACGGGCTGCAGTACCAAAGATATCGTCTGACAGCTTGTTACAGCTACTGCTACATGTTTGTTCCAAGGTAATCACGACACCTAGACTCTCTTCATCATAATAATAGACCCATTACTTACTTAATTATAAAAACATTCCCTCCCTCATTTTCTTAGGAAATGGATAAATACTGTAATGCTACTGATAAATATTAGTGTAAACCTCTAATGGTCTATGACAAATCCTGCGCTCTGATTGGCTGAGCTACTCAGTAGTGGTCTATTAGTGATAGACTATTTGCTAATCATTAATGACTGACTGATGATTGTTGATACTTTTGTCTTGTCCCTTAAAGGTTGATCCATACGACTATAGCAAGATCTTATTCATCTTGAAGCTCACCAAGGAACACGCCCCCGGCGATGTCGTACCCACTGTAGATAAGGTTTGCCTGATTTCTTTGTAAACGTTTTGTCCGCTTTACACCAGATTTGAAAAAAATCGAATATTACAGATTCATTGGACTACTTGAGAATTAAGGTCTTGTTACACTGGGCAATATTCTCAGCAACTTGTCTTGTAATGCTTGAAAATGTAGCGTTGCAGGTTGCCGAGCTGTAGCGCGATCTCAGCAACTTGCAACGACTTGAAAGTATATGCCTTAAAATTGCGACAAAAGTTGCCGGAGGGGTGATACACTGTGCAATGGCGTTGCCAGTTGCTGCAATCCGTTGCAAAAAGAAGAACTGAGTTGTACTATACTTTGTGCAACGCTACGCGCAACAAAAGAAAAAAATGCGAGACAATCCCTGTTACACTGTGTAATTCTCCAGTAACTTGTCTTCAATTTGGTGAGAAAAACGGGACCTTTTTTTGCGCCGGACGCATTGGTCGCCAGTGCGACTGAATTCGGTCGGTAGCCAAACTTACCTTTCAAATCTAGGATTTTGTATCCCCATCGTTTTAAAGAAAGAATGCAATGGTCAGTTTGGCACCGTCAGTTGGAACCTGTATATATCACGCTGGTCTTAACGAATGACTTTTCTTTATCATTCTAGGGTATCCAACTGTTGGAGTACCTAAAGTTATATCAAAGAAGGTCTCTTCCAACTGAGTATGAAAAAAGATTTTCTTACTCCGTGAGCACCGAAGATAAAGAAAAGGTAGTTTTGTGTGAACGAAAATAATGTTATAACACACACACGATATAATGCGCGCTCTGATTGGTGCGATATCTATGAGCAAGAAATGGATCGTGCTCGGCTACCGCGACTCTAGCTTATTAATACGCTTCTTTCATGCTTAAGCAACATCCTGCGTGCATCTAGAACTGGATACCGCTATTTCAAAATGATTGGCGACTGCAGGACCAAAAGGAAGTGGTTCAAGAACATTAATACAAAGGTTTACAGTTGAGTCGTCGTGGGGAACCCTTGATTGTTATTCGACTCATGTTTCAATGCTAGTGTGACCAGACGTACTCAGTTTCGGTCGTCAATCGCCAATCGCAACGTTTTTTTAAAATAGCTGTAAGCGCACGCTAAGCGACCTTTCCTAACATGTTTTGCTTGCTGTTCATAAATTATTGGAGGGTGTAAATTGGACATGAGAAATAGACCTTTTTCGAATTCGTAAAATACCGCTGTGTTCCTTGACTACAGATTCACTTACGCACGGAAGGAGGGATTATAAAAACTTTTAAATACTATAATAATAATACTTTATTAAATAACTTTGCAAATGCTCCAGGAACAATTGAACTGCGTCGTTTTAACACGAAATTGTGGATATATACATATGTGACGAAAATAACTATTGTAATATATAATATAATAAATACATAAAAATATAATACGAATATCTGCATGTGTCTACTCCTTTTCACCCATCTTCTCCACTGTGGAAAATCCATGATTTCTTTGTATTGTTTCTTAGATGAGTATGAGCACGGAAAAAACATTGTCTTCATTATCAAAGAAAAGACTTCCATTTCATCCCTTACTGCACGGAGAACCATGGAAAGTGATTGGTAAGTGATTGTACTGTACACAAATTTGAAAATTCACTTTTACTGTGTTAGTTACGTTTTTCAGGTCAATTTTAAAAATCAAAAAGTGTCTTTCACTGATCGCCCCAAAGGCGCATTTTTTTATGAGACTTTCCTGGATGCAAAGTTATTATAAAATAACTGTTACAAATCTTTTGTATTATAAAAGAAATGTTTTTTTTTTTTTTTTTTTTTTTTTGCTGTGCTATGTGAATTGTCAAAAGACTCTCAAGAAGTGTAGAGAAGCACTCCCTCCCTACGCGTCATGCTTCTCATAACACTTCTCTCGTGTTCTGCCAATCTCCGCGTGCTTTATGACTGCACACAGCACTGACGCGCGGGAGTTTTCTATTTCTTCAGAGTTAATTTTAGTTACTTGTAACCCTTTATTATATGGATATGAGTGTTTTACTGTAAAATACGCCACTCGTAGATCTCATACAAAACTACATCCGGGGTACGGTGGACATATTTTCCATATCCTCACTAGTGAGGATATCGATGACGTCATTCCTTGGTTTTCCCCGCTCATTTCGGCGCGAGTTGTCAAAACACTAATCAGACAAAATGGCGAGATTTGTAAAAGTCACAGACGAATACATCAAATCTTTCAGCGAACAACAGGAGAACGAAAATACAAAGAAAAAGACACTTTATGACCTGAGAATATTCAACGAATTTCTCCTAAGTGGCAGGAAAACCGAGAGATTCATACAATTCCTTCGAAAGAATTGCAAGATCTTTTATTACTTTTATTTATTTTCCAGCTAAAACACTCATATCCATATCAATGATAATAAAAAGAAAATTACACGTTGGCTTGAACATATGAAGTTTATCTTCTCGTGGAAAAAAGATTTCCCTTGTTCGCTACGCTCACTCGTGAAATCTTTTTTTCCACTCGAAGATAAACTTCATATGTTCGCGCCACCGTGTAATATCCTCTATTTATTACATGATTCACTTCCGGGAACGCAGTAACTGGATTTTTTTTGAAGAGGAAATGAACTCGCATTTTCTAGCTAATTCCCTTTTTAGAAAATAATGATATGCAAAGAAAAATAACGTTTCACTTTTTGATATATTATATCGTAATCTTTCAATTTATCTTGTAGCTGCTCATTGCACAAGATTAGTTTATCTTGTCATTAAATAGATGAAATTCCTGGGTAAGAGGAACGTGTTGATCGTCAATTTATTTTATTGATTTCAGCTCCTGAATTGTCAGAGGACACTGTTCCAAAACTGATTGGTGTTGCTAAGCTCCTCAAGGTAGCTTATTTGATTTCATATTTATTTCACAGTCATGGAGCTTTTTATGGCTAAAATCAACCTTATTAGTAGCCTTTATAGAACTGTTGGCGCAAACTGAAGACTTTCGTAAAGCTCTTTGTCTCTTAGCCTTCACCCTGTTGTTTCACACGCGCTCAATAAAACACAGGCAGCCCAACCAGAATCACACGCGACATCGGAAAGACTTTTCCAACTTATTTCCCGCCCACTTATTTCCTTTTAGCGACCTCAAAAATTGGTCGCCGAATTATACTCGCTTTTTTTGTCAACGTACGAAAATTTAGCGCGGGCTACACATCTCAGGCTACATGCAGGAATACATCATTGGCGCGAAACGCAAATAAAAATCCTGTAAGGGGAAGAAGTCGACCTCTCACGACTCTGACATTCGCTACTTTTTTTTTCCCCCTTCGCTTTCTTTGTTCGTGACTATTAGAGAAGTCGGTATGGAGCAAGTCTAACACACACTATAGACATCACTTGTTTGATTAGTTATCGACAGATCAGATGTACCTCACAGCTATTCAGAACCTTTTCAAGTCCACTCGAAAAAGTTCAGGTTCATTGGAACCCACGCTGGACGAGTCGACTACAGATATCGATTCAGCTGATGGTTTGAAAAGATTTGACTTTGAACAAGCCAGGGGTTTGTTGTACTCCGTTAAGAACAAAGAGATGGCTATCGCAGCTGCTAAGTGGATGGCACAGCAGTTACCTTTAGGTATGAATGAAATTGTTCTGTCTCGCAATCCTTTTTTTAGTCACCTATTTACAGCTCCTATGGCTCGTGCTTCTCTTTGCACTTCTTTCGTGCTTACGTTACTTCCTGCATGCTTTAAAGCAGTTTTCGTATGACTTTGAAAAGCTCATGACACGGACCACACCTTGCCGTGACCGTGTCAGTGCTGTGTATGAAAACATTCAACATTCCGTGCCATGTCTGCGCTGTAACCGTGCCGTGTACTGTGACTTTTCACACTCTTACCATATCTTCTCTATTACTGAACGGATTTATTTGTTATTATATTATTATTATTATTATTATTATTATTATTATTGTTATTATTATTATTGTTATTATTATTATTGTTATTATTATTGTTATTATATAATCATATTAGTTATAAGAGCATTGAGATTTTAGTGTAATACGCCTTAAGGAAAAATATTTTTCATTATCATTATTATTCATATTTATATAGGAGAAGAGAAGATCAAGGTTCTTGAGACGTGTGTGGATCTTGCAGATGACTGGCAGAACACCTGTACTCCAGAGGTCAGTACTGTCACTACTGTCACATAATCAATCATATGATATTTCCTTGAATATGATTTTTTCTTTACGGGTAGAAGTCAAGAATGTATATTATAGATATGGGTATTACTAAAATATAAGAGCCTTACTAAAAAGCAATTTAGAAGCGACAAAAATACCCATGGTAGAATATTGTGACGCGGATGAGCCAATTTTATAAACCTGTTTTTAAGGGGGCCGTGTACACTACTTTTGTTTAGTTTCAGTTACTATTAATTTCAATTATTGTCCAGTTTTTCGAGAATCGCTCAAGAACGAGTGCTGTCTTAGTCTACCAACCCACCTCCCTGCAGCGATGACCATTGTGTACCCTTGGCCATATGTTGCCTTTTGTCTCCAGCATGAGTTGTCTTCTCCCCATAACTTAACACTGAATACTGGTGGTGTTCGGGACAGGGCTATTATTACTATTATTGAACTATTAGACTATTGATATTGACACGGATATGGTTAATGGTCAGCAGGAAGCTAAGAAAGCCAACGTGACGTACAACCGTCTAAAAGAACTCAGCAGGGGAATCGCCACAGAATATGTGCTGCACAAGTATGACATTGCAGAACCATCGTTGGTTGCCATGGTAAACCAGCCTGCCAAATTGATCTGTCAGCTGTATGAGACCCATGGTGCTCGTGATACTGATGTCAGAGATCAACCCCCTGGTAGGTGGAATTATGTTTTAAGAAATCAGCAAGTGACCACTGCACCTTAACTGGATTCTATAATAGTGTAGCATGAAAATGAGAGGGGAGGGGGGGGGGGGAAGAAATGAAGAAACACCTAAATTGGAAGAACCATTTTGATTTTCAGGCCCAGTTCAAACGTCGATCTTCTCATGAGCCGTACGCATCTAAAACAATGGATAATAAGGCAGTCTTCTTTGATGTCATTAGGATCGGCTCACGTGATGTTAGGCCCAGTTCAAACGTCGATATTCTCATGAGCCGTATGCATTGAAAACAATGGATAATAAGGCAGTCTTCTTTGATGTCATTAGGATCGGCTCACGTGATGTTAGGCCCAGTTCAAACGTCGATATTCTCATGAGCCGTACGCATTGAAAACAATGGATAACAAGGCAGTCTTCTTTTATGTCATTAGGATCGGCTCATGTAAAGTTTGACATTTGACTTTAGTATAAGGGGAATTAAGGATGATGTAGTAGTAGTACACTTACATCTCACCTCTGGGGTCTCGGGCTCGATTCCTGTACATGGCATCACACGTGAGCAGGTTGCTTTCGAGGTTTGATTCGAGGTTTATCTCCAGGTTTTCCTCCACTCAATCAATTCTAATTCGATCTGTCAGAGGTTGTCTTAGGATTCCAACTGAATTGATGTTCATCTGTTTTCCATCAAGCTGTTTTTTTGGGAAGACTCTTCTAAGAACAACTGAATATCATCATCTCAGCTATTCCATTTGGTTTTGTCTTCTAACGGTTGTGAACTTTTGATTTCATTTATCTTTCATTTCAGACATCAATAAAGCTTCAGATGAGATTGCCTCCATCAATAACAGCAAGATCAATAAAATACGGCTCTATCTACTCGAGGTATCGCTCATTGTAATGGTTTTTGTGTTTTTACTATTTTTTTCTTGCCAGTGATTGTTTTATTAATTCTAATACCATATACTCTTATTGCATTTTCTACTTATATTTCTTTAGAAATGGTTACCGTCTTCTCCAGCTACATCAGAATTGTCTCTAAATGAGAGTACAGATCAGGTATTATTTTAGTAAATGTCTCAAATAGTTTAGTATCCATGGAAACACTGGCTGAATTTCATCAACTTTTTTAGTATCCATGGAAACACTGGCTGAATTTCATCAACCTTGTTAGTATCCATGGAAACACAGGCTTAATTTGAACAACCTTGTTAGTATCCATGGAAACAGGCTTAATTTGATCAACCTTGTTAGTATCCATGGAATCAAAGGCTTAATTTGAACAACCTTGTTATTATCCATGGAATCACAGGCTTAATTTGATCAACCTTGTTATTATCCATGGAAACACAGTATATAATGGGCAGTTCATTTTCTATTTTAGGTGCTCACAGACTATATCGAAAACACCGAAGATGCCATGAACTTGAAAAGGTGAGACCAGCGTATTGAAGTAAAGATGGAAGAATAAGAGTTTTTACAATAATTAATGGAGAGATAATGATTCCTTAAATCAGTAAAGTTAACTTGAACTAATTATAATTACAATTGAGAACTGTTCTCGTACGAACACTTTACTAAGATTAACGTGCACTTGTCTCTCAAGGGTCGTGTATGTATTACAGAGTAACCCAGTTGAACACAACATCATGTTCCTACTGAATGTAATTAACTTGTTCTTGTCTCTCAAGGGTCGTGTATGTATTACAGAGTAACCCAGTTGAACACAACATCATGTTCCTACTGAATTTTGCTTACAAGGTAAGGCTGGACTATTATTATTATTATTATTATTATTATTATTATTATTATTATTATTATTATTATTATTATTATTATTATTATTATTATTATTATTATTATTTTATTTTATTTTATTTTATTTTAATTTTTTTTTTTTAATTATCGTGAGGACGATCACGGGATGTTAATGTTTCACTGGTTTGACCGTTCATGTATCACTGTGCCATGCTAGTCAAGACTACGTTATTGTTATTTGATGTCATTTGATGTAGGGGACCTAGTGTCCTTTTGTATTCTCACCTGCCTAAAAATCTCTAAATAACCAACTGTTGTATGTGTCATTTGGTTTTACCAGGAAATGTCTTCTGCTAACATCACCAGTCTTTGTAGACTAAGATCTCTTCGAGCGTTGTTTGCCATTGCTTCAGATGATGTCATCGTTGAAGTGTCTCAGAAGCCCATTGACTCAATAAGGTACCTAGCACTGCTCGCGTCTCGTTCTGGTACACTTTTCTTTTATAGATCACGTGGTCTTGTATGTTATAATATATTACAGACAGTACATGACGTCACTGACCTACTTGGCAGAACTCGAGGCCCTTCACATACAACAATCACTTAGTGCTTTCCAGAAGTGCAACAAAGAGGGTCTGGTAAGAGGATTATGGCGCAACCACAACCACGAGAAAAGGGTAAGGCATACAAAACCGCCATTAGCCGCATTATATTTAGTGGAGAAGTTACAAACTTACTTAATCTTATGGAAAAGAGAGTCAAAACTAGTGTAATCTTGACTTGAATCTTAAGAATCGAGGTATTGTACAAGCACATGACAGCAGCCATTTTAGATGGCAGGAACAATACAATCGCTTTACATGAGAAAGATTTCCATTCTGAAGAGGAAAGGGATTTTATTGTTCTGCAATCTAACCACAGGCAGCCCAAGTTGTATTATGGGCGCCGGCACGTGATGGTGCAAAACCTATCGACTTTAACTTAAATTTCAATCAACTATTGAATAAACCTTATGACCAGCATTTATTGCGTTGCAACCACTTCAGTCCATGAGTTCCATGCTCAGTCATCGATAGCCGGAATTTCCTACTGGAACTCTGCAAACGTAGGTTTTAACTGGTCAAAATGACGCCTTTAGATAACACGAAGCACGTTACCTTGCAGGCAGTTCGTCTTGTTGCTGATTTGTGTCTGGTGAATAAGATACATGACCCTCAACTTTGGAGCAGTGTACTCCAACAGCTACTCAGCTTTGGAATGGTAAAGTCTGGCAACACTTTTCTGCCTTCGTTTTGTTCCTTTGTTGTTGTTTTTCCTTTCTTTTGTTATTAGCTATTTTTGCATCTGTAACGTGTTTATTGTTGATTTGACAGATCAAATACCTGAGGCATGTGCTGGTTAGCATAGCAGCGGTTCCTGAGTTGTGGCAGGTAAGGGAATTAATAGACTCGAGTTCTGAACTTGCTGCAATGCCTTTTGGTGAAACCCAACCTGCCCTCCCTTTATCGCACAAATCACTAACACCCTCTCCTTCCAACCACCCCCTCCAACCACCATTACCACAACTACTAGTTGTACAGTTGTACCGTCAGCTGTGCTTTAGAGGAATTAAGGAGACAAAGAGAAAAGGACCAGAGGACGAAAAGCTTGTAGTAGGATGATACTCAGAATTGGAGACGCGTGGAGTTGGTCATTGATAACTCCTTATCTCAAAGAGACTGTAAAAGCACTCCATTGCCTTCAAACGATTGTTTCAAGCGTGGCATTTGGGTCAGTTTCTATACATTTACAGTACTGTTGACCCAAATTCCTCGACGCGAAACAACTGTTTGAAGGCAATGCAGTGTAACACTGATATCTGCTATTAATCGTAATTGTATTTTGATTGTCAGTCGTATTATCCTTTTTGTTTTAGTTCGAAAGACATATACTAGACATACATCTAACTGGACTTGCTGTTACACATACTAACAAACAAACGATTCATCTTATATAGGTCCCCTGTCTGCCTAACGTGTGGAGGAGTGTGTTACTGGCACCATTTAAGTCAGGTAGTACATGATAGTAAGACTTTATGCAGCTAGCTACCTTTCTTAACCTAATTTTTCAAGCATATCTTATAGGATGTTTAAAATTTTCGCATTTTTTTCGTCAATTGTTTCTTTTCTTTTATCTTACACAGTGTCTTTACCGCTGTCTGACGTAGAGCTGAAATCTTGCACCGAATCAGCAACACTCCTTCAAAGGTATAAAGGCTGTAATAGACCTTTTCGGCTAGGGCGTAATGTTTTCCCATTTCAGACCACGTGTCAGTCATTCTCTAGAGTATCATTTCTTTGTTTAACGGTTGCACATGAGAAAACACATGAATACGTGAAAACTCAAACAAGGAATCTTATTCTCAAGATAATGACACGTGGTATGAAATGAGAAAACTATAGACCCCTTGCACTAATTCCCAACCTGGGGCCAAAACAATGAAAAATATTAAAGTCAAGAAAGATTTCAATCGTAAAGAAAAGGGAGTTCTTTTGTTTTGACCCAAAGGTTGGAAATTAGTGCAAGGGGTCTACTAGTGGTCTTAAATGGCTTTATGACCTTAAAATGGCTCACGTGGACGAGATTTATCCTACTATTAAAAATACAGCCAATCAGAATGCAGGAAAACCGTTGTATATTCTGCGGTATTCTACAGTTTCTTCCTCGGTATTTTCAATAGTGTGGGATAAAAATGTTATACACTGAATGCTTTCTCATTTTCATCAGTTCTCGTGGAATAGCCCACGAGTCGCTTTTATTTTCTAGTAAACACGCACGCCTTCTAGCAACACCCGCTCGTCAACTGAACGAGTAAAATGTGTCCAAGTTTTCCACTTGAACAATTTTGTTGTTGTACCAAACTGCGCGCTCGCTCGTTATGTGTTTTAGGGAATATTCTGACGTAGTTGTTTTTGTTAAAGGTGCCCACTGCTGTTTGATCTCAACTTGGAAGTCATCGCCGAACACTTTCATCGTGTTGGTTTACATGCTTATGCACTGGCTTGCCTCATTCTTATCCCCTCAAATGAGACAAGAAGAGCAAAGATTAAGGTTAGATATGAAGGAGTATTCCACAAAACATCGGTCACTGTTACAAAGCAGCAATTAGAGCACGGTACCACGGTAGAATACGGTACCAACGTGCCGCGTGCAACATTTTGATTGGATAAATGATAACCTTGCGCGCTGTGATTGGTTCAAAAGACCGTGAAGATCGTTACCAAACCGCGCCAAGGCCAATCAGTTTACCTAGGCTAACTATAGACTTTGTTTTCAGTATTATTTGTTTACTGAAGAAGGGTATATCTAATTTCACACGGCACGTGTAAAAGTGCAAAGCTAAACCTTGTGAGACTTTGTCCGGCCTTTCTTTACTTCTCCTTGTGCACGCGACACTTTTAAGAATTCTAGCTTAATTTCCCTAAAAATAAAGCCTTCAGTCACTTATTACCTTATTACATTTATTACCTTATTACATCGCGAAAAACGCGAAATTAAAGTGTCGCGAAAATTAAATGGCCCCCATTTTTGATAAAGAAAAAAATAAAAAAAATGTTACTAAGAACCAGGTAATAGCGCCTATTGATCATGGTCAACAATGAATGATTGGAACAAGTATTCAATATACTAAAGTTAAAATCTGGGAGCCAATTGAATTTTTTTAAATGTTACGTAGTATAGTGGGTTTTCTGAAGGAATTTGTGCGTATCTGGAAACAAATTATGAATGAATTATTCAACAAAATCGCGAATTTAAAGTGATGTTTTCTCAAAATCGCGAAATTAAAGTGTCGCCAAGGTCTCTTGGTGTCGCAAAATATGCGACCTCCAAAATTTGTCGAGATTTCATGTAATAAGGTAGTCATTTATTGTTTCTGATTTTATTTTTAGTGTTTCATGCAGGAATTGCTGCAGACAAACAGTGCCGTCGTTATTCTCGACCAGCTGCAACATCAGCAGGAGCATGCGCAGACATTGGCTCATGTGAAGACGGTGAGCAAAAACCAAGTTAGCCAGGTTTTACCTGTTCGTAAAGTGGAGGGGAATATGATCATTGGTGAAAGCCTTCTCCAGGGCTTCAAGTGTCCCTATATTTCATATACTTTATTTTCTAATTTTATTTTCCCCTATATAGTTCTTAAAGTCCTATAATTCCTATGATTTTATTCAGAAAAGAAAAGAAAAGGAAAAAATTATTATCAAGCTCATAAACTTTGCTACCGGTGGGAGGAAAATAACTTAAAAAATATAGGGAATATAGGGAGACTTGAAGCCCTGCTTTTCATTCAGTGGACAATCATAGTCACTTCTGTATATGCTATCGTTTTATTGGCGCTGGACCACTATCAAATCATACCAATATAAGTTTTGTAGCATAAACGCGGGACTAATTCTCATTTCCAAAATACGTGTTTCTTTTTATCATCGCTCTTTCTTTGGGGAGTGTTTTGTGACGTCCTTTTTCCATCCCTTAGATTGAACAGGAAGTCTTCCAGTATATCGAAAACAACCAAGAATATGAAGTAAGTATCACAAGAATGCTCCCTCACACTCCTCGTAGATTTGACTGTCTTCTAACCAGTCCTTCATAATGAATGCTCCCTCACACTCCTCGTAGACTTGACTGTCTTCTAACCAGTCCTCCATAATGAATGCTCCCTCACACACCTCGTAGACTTGACTGTCTTCTAACCAGTCCTTCATGATGAATGCTCCCTCACACTCCTCGTAGACTTGACTGTCTTCTAACCAGTCCTTCATGATTAATGCTCCCTCACACTCCTCGTAGACTTGACTGTCTTCTAACCAGTCCTTCATAATGAATGCTCCCTCACACACCTCGTATACTTGACTGTCTTCTAACCAGTCCTTCATGATGAATGCTCCCTCACACTCCTCGTAGATTTGACTGTCTTCTAACCAGTCCTTCATAATGAATGCTCCCTCACACACCTCGTAGACTTGACTGTCTTCTAACCAGTCCTCCATAATGAATGCTCCCTCACACTCCTCGTAGATTGGACTGTCTTCTAACCAGTCCTTCATAATGAATGCTCCCTCACACTCCTCGTAGATTTGACTGTCTTCTAACCAGTCCTCCATAATGAATGCTCCCTCACACTCCTCGTAGATTGGACTGTCTTCTAACCAGTCCTTCATGATGAATGCTCCCTCACACTCCTCGTAGATTTGACTGTCTTCTAACCAGTCCTTCATAATGAATGCTCCCTCACACTCCTCGTAGATTTGACTGTCTTCTAACCAGTCCTTCATGATGAATGTTCCCTCACACTCCTCGTAGATTTGACTGTCTTCTAACCAGTCCTTCATAATGAATGCTCCCTCACACACCTCGTAGACTTGACTGTCTTCTAACCAGTCCTTCATGATGAATGCTCCCTCACACACCTCGTAGACTTGACTGTCTTCTAACCAGTCCTTCATAATGAATGCTCCCTCACACACCTCGTAGACTTGACTGTCTTCTAACCAGTCCTTCATAATGAATGCTCCCTCACACACCCCGTAGACTTGACTGTCTTCTAACCAGTCCTTCATGATGAATGCTCCCTCACACACCTCGTATACTTGACTGTCTTCTAACCAGTACTTCGTAATGAATGTTCCCTCACACACCTCGTAGACTTGACTGTCTTCTAACGAGAGCTTCTTCATATTCCAGGTGCTACTTGGTACGGTACATTTTGACAAGATGGTTCGTGTGCTCATCAGTACTGACCAGATTGATGGACTTCTTCTCAAGACTTTAAAGGCTAACAGGTAGTACATTAAGAAATTTAAAATCATCGTGAATGGAATTTAGGAGGCATTTGTTCGTTTTACATTGTTCTCCTTCTTACTCTTTAGCATTATTCTCCATATAGAAAAGACTTTCGTCCAGTTAGATGCGGAAAATCGTCACAGTAGCACCTATGTCCACCTTACGTTTCATTCAAATTATGTTTCGTCAAGCTAATTATTCTCGGGGAAAAATCCGAACATAATTCAGTTCCAATCCTAATAATTTCTCTAGCACAAAAACCATAACAATAAATTTCTCCCGAATTCGCTTGACTGACCACAAAATAATAGACTCAAGGCGAGGCCGAAGCAGACTTCGTCTTTAGGGAGGAGATAAGATTTCCTAAAATCGCCTTAAAATACAACGAAACTGTCAATGAAACTGTCAATGAAACAGTGAATGATGAAATTTATATTATTTTGAAAATAATATAAATTTCATCATTCACTGTTTCATTGACAGTTTGGTTGTATTTTAAGGTCATTTTAGGAAATTTTATCTCCTCCCTAAAAACGAAGTCTGCTTTAGCTTTTAGTTAAAAAATTTTATGATCTGCCATACATTCTCTATATATAGCTATTCAGAACCATAGCTTGGGCTACCTGTGGCTGAAGTAGACAAAATCAGTAAATGTTTGAATTTGAAAACTCCAGCGTTTTTTTGTGTGGAAATTCAAGGGAATTCTGGAAATGTCTTTTACCTTTGTAAAAATACTAAAGAAGTTTTAACAGATATTTGTAACATCAAATATTACTGGGCACAGTTGTTCAAAGCCTGATCAGTAGAAAGAGACTTGGTGATCTATAGGATAATGGTAGTATGGCTTGGAAGAACTGAGCCCTGAAGGTTACGTATATCTGTTATTACAGGCTTGAAGATGCAGTAAAACTTGTTGAATCATATCATCAAGCTCACCCAGACTCCGCTTCAGGAAGATATACATCACAGTCAGACCAGCTGAGCGGCTTCGAGGAACTATGGGTATGTTGAAGAGTAAAACAACTGGTAAATGAAATGTGTTGATTGGGCTACCTGTGGTAAGAATGTCGGCTAAATGAATAGGGCGTGGGTGTTAATGTGGTCATGACCAATAAGATTTAAGTAAAGCTTAAGGGTTTTGAGCATTAGGATTTGGGCGTGACAAATAAGGTGTCAGGTGGAAAAGGCATGTAGGATTTGGGCGTGACAAATAAGGTGTCAGTGTGACGTGTCCATCGTTTTTTCACGCAACTCTGTCCAAAAAAGGGCGAATCACGGATCACCCTTTAAGCACCCTGAATTAATGTTGTTTCCCTTTTTCCTTTTAAGGCATTCTTAGAAGTTCGTCACAAACTAGAAGAAGCTTTGCCGTTCCTTCCTCAGCCCGAAGAAGACTGACAACGATGAGTCGATGAGTCGAAAATGGACTAGATATAAACGAGAAAAACTCTCTACTAGAAATATATGAGCATGAGTAATAGTGAAATAGCTAATAATCTTTGTCGAAACATTACTAAAATGTACAACATTTCTTGTTTGATAAAAGTTTAACAATCGTAAGTTAAATCCAAACAGTTGTATGTTGCTGTCGAAATGTTCTAATACCGGCAATATGCAATTGAATATGCAATATGAAATGTTCTAATACCGGCAATATGCAATTTAGTTCGATGTAAAGTCGAAATCTAACTTCCGTCTTTGATATCTTGTTGCTGAAAATATAATAATGAAAGAAATGCTTTACTATGGTGTATTCTTTCACGAAGTTTTCCCTTGATGTTTCAAAATGTACAGGGAGGAGACGGGTGGGGATATTTGATCAACACCAAAAAATAGACGGGGTCTTTTATTTATTGGTGTATGGGGAGGGGGAGGGGTCGATCAGATCACTTGTTGCGGGCTTTTCCTAATATTACCCGACCCACTTTCCTGGTTTTCAAAAATTTCATAACCCCCTTTAATTTCGGCCAATTTATTACTAACCCCCTATTACGCTTCATACAATTAGTAACAACCCCCTCTATATAGCATCCGAAAATAACGTACCCCCCTAATTTTGTCGACCCTCCATTCACTAATACATGAAAGCCCCCTAACCTTCAAAATCACCCTCAACACCAGGGATGGCGGAGCATATTTTAAAATTGGGAGGGAGCCAATTTTTGTTACATACGGAACTCAAACTAAGACCAAATAAGATTTTATTCTCGTGAAACTTCCCTCCTCCCCCGGCTCTGCCGTCCCTGATCGAACAAGCTGAAATTCTTCCAGCCTAGAGTGAGAGCAAAATGGTATAGTAGCTCTCAGAGGTCAGGTTTACCGTTGTTTTTCACTATGATAAGGTGTTGTCTCGAGGTATGTCAAAATAACTGTCTCAAATAAAGAGTGTGAAGGAGTGGGAGATGTGACGATACAAAACAACCTTTTGTCATTTTGCCGATGCTCGCACCGTAAACTTACTTTAAAAAGAAAGCAAATAACTAAGCTCAAGTTTGTCATAGCAATTCTACTTCTAACCATGCAGTTTGGGAAAACAGGTAGCCATGTGCTCCCTTTACTAGATGCGGGCTCATGTTTTCTCTATTTCTCTATTGTGGAGCATTGTCGGGCTTTTAATTTGTCAGCTTTAAATACATTACTTTAAAAGGACATGTTCCATTAAAACAGGGAGGTGTAAAGCCGAATACTCTTTAAGTACCGGCTAAAATATTCATCTTTCAAAGATTTTGACAATCATGGTGGTGAAGGGGGGAGGGGGGTATCGATCATGAATCACTGACAATTTTTTCATCGACCACTAAATACGAAAAAACGATTAATGAAAACCTTGATACAAGGATTCAGATTGTAATTATACGATTTTTCACGAAAATCAAGAATTGCGGTCTTCAACATAAGCAAATCACGAGGGGGAGGCTAAATTTACGAATTACGGACTTATTTTTCACGAAACTCGGTCCAAAAAAGGCCGAATCACGGAAATCCCTTTAAGCACCCTGAATTGATGTTTTCCCCCTTTTTTTCCCTCTTAAGGCATTCTTAGAAGTCCGTCACAAATTAGAAGAGGCTCTGCCGTTCCTTCCTCAGCCCGAAGAAGACAACGAAGGCACAGAAGAATTTGATGAGTCGAAAATGGACCAATAAGCGTGCAAATAAGGTGTCAGGTGCAAAAGTGGACTATAGGATTTGGGCGTGACCAATAAGGTGTCAGTGTGACGTGTCCATCGTTTTTTCACGAAACTCTGTCCAAAAAAAGGTCGAATCACGGATCACCCTTTAAGCACCCTGAATTAATGTTGTTTCCCTTTTTCCTTTTAAGGCATTCTTAGAAGTTCGTCACAAGCTAGAAGAAGCTTTGCCGTTCCTTCCTCAGTCCGAAGAAGACAACGAAGGCACAGAAGAACTCGATGAGTCGAAAATGGACTAGATAATAAACGAGAAAAACTCTCTACTAGAAATATGAGCATGAGTAATAGTGAAATAGCTAATAATCTTTGTCGAAACATTACTAAAATGGACGGCATTTCTTGGTGATAGATAAAACATGAGCGGGAGACCTTTATGGGGATTTAAAATGGCGAGCCGCAGGCGAGCCTTTTTAGCCCCATAAAGGTCGGACGCGAATGTTTTATCTCACTTATCAAAGGTTTAGGATAGTTAGGTCATGTGTTACTTAAAGTTTCTTAAATTTTCAAGATAAAAGCACTTTTCGCCGAGAAAATCTGAGTTAAAGTTATATGCAAATCAGGACGAATCTAAAAACTCGGTCATGGTTGTGATTTTCTATTGTGTTTGGCCTTATGAATAATAATGAATTTGAACCTGTCAAAAAACACAGAAGTGGTTCCGAAAACCCCTCGCTTTTCTGAACATTTTGATGTGTAATTTATAGGAATCCGTTAAAATTTAGAACCGCATTTTCGCTGCTTTTATGAGCTCATTCTATCTAAGACTCATAGCCGGCCTCGAAGGTACAAGGTAGTAGCTAGCTAAAGAACAGTAGATTTACCGAGCCATTAGGATGTTGTGTCACGCTTTACTCGTGCTTATAACTTTTTCAGCACAGCCTTTTGCTTCGCACAAAATGATGAGGACCGAAAAGAGCAAATGTTCCAAATGTAAGGACAATTTTTCCCGATGATAAGAAGAACTCCTTGACCGCCGCTCGATCATTACATTGTATAAAGTTCACTGAACCGGCGATCCGCACATCTCGACGGTCAGATGCAAATGAGCTATTTTGAAAAAATCTCTCATGATGCTTTGCGACCTGACAGCGAACACCACCTGACTGGCGCCATCAAGTTTTAAAGTCGGGAACTCTTCACTTGGGCGTCTCAAATAACATTCATATAGAGACATCGCTATCAGTGTGACGTCACGTAGCAACACAAGACAGGGCTTCGAGTGCTTGCTCAGCATAGCTCGGGACGCCATTGTGCGAAGTAAAAAGGAAGGTTAAAGAGTGGTTTAGCGATCAATCGTGGTCTACTTATCGTGTGTGTTGGCTTTTGTTTCATTCTTTTATCAGTTAAGTGCAACTAAACTTGGATTAAGTTTTTTTTATCCCGATATATAATCGTTTAACTTTCACGGGACGGTTACGGGATCCGCCATTTTTTGTTCGGGATCAGTAAAACTCTTCTCGTAGAAATCGTCATTTTGTCCCGAAAAATACAACAATATAATTACTTCGAAAATAGGAGGTTGTATTCAGCGAACTTGAAATCTAACCTATATTTGTTGGAGTTCAAATGCTAATTCTTCTCATCAATCCTTTTATGTGTCCTGTTGGGCTTCACTCAACTTACTAGTATTTGAATATGAAACCAGATATGAAATTCCAGATTCTCTCCACGTGCAAACAGACAGATCACGTCCGTTGATAAAATCCTTCAAAAAAAAAAAGGGAGGAAAAAGCAGTTGATTTATTCGAACGTATAACCGCTATTAGAAAAATCCTACTAATGGTCTATCACCAATCGAGCCCTGTGATTGGCTGAGCTACTAGGGGTATATTAGTGATAGACCTCTAGTAGCGAAAAGCGCCGGTTTTGAAAACCAAAAAAATATATATTTAAAGCAAAATCCAAAACTTTTTGCATCCTTTTATTAGACCGATTAGCCGTTTTTAAACAATTAGACCTCTCGCCCTCATGGCCTACGAGTCAATAACCCATTCGGCCTTCGGGGGTTAAGTATCGGGTATGCTTGTCGGATATTTCCAAAAATACCCCTAAAAGATACCGGACGTTTTTTCAAAAGGCACGAGCGTTTCGCTTGCCCCATTTAATGCCCGCGATAAATTTTGAATGTTCAGCGGTATTTCCCATTGCTGCCGATCACTCAGCCGCGAAATTTAAATTCCTCTACAATTGACACGTTTCGGTGAATGAATAAAGCGTTGATAAACAAAATATTACCCGCCGTGTAATGCCGTGGTTAAGCAAAAAAAAAATTGAGCAAAATATGACTGAACACTCGAACATGTAAATAGAGGCAATAAAGAAACAATATTTGTAAATGTGGTGCTAAATTTTGTCTCGCTATTTGTATTTTTACTGCAAGAGAGACCGGCTACTAAACACTGATAGCCTACCTGAAAAACCCAAAGTTTCAGTACTAAAAAATCATGCGTGGTACATCAACTACAACCGTAAAAACAACGCAGAAGTAAACTTTGGCACTCCAAAATATTATTGAAATAATTACCTGGTTGAGGCAGCTTCTTGATTACCCATTTATTGCGTCTTGACTTCACCTTATGTGACAAACGATAAGAACTTGCAAAACAAGACAGTCAAGCAAACTTCTTGAGATTGAAACCGATTGAACGTACAGAAGGATCGTAGGACAGCAAATAATAACTTTTCCTTACGCCAACGGCTATCTAGTACAGTTATAATGACTTTCCTGGAGTTCTTGAAGTAGAATGTCCCATTGAGAATTAATAAAGAAGTAATAGAGAATGATGTATCGTACATCAGGTAATGACGAAGGCACAGAATCAATGCAAAATCTCAAGCCTTGGAACATCAGCTCCATATCCGCTTTTGTGTTTTTTATATTAACAGTTTGATATCCTTTAGAAAAAAGGCAATTTCGAAATGAGGCGAACTCTAGAAGTATCATAATTCTGCCTCGTAAACTCTGAGTACAAGTCGCTCGCCATGTTGCTTCCTTCGCGTGTAAAATGAAAATCCCAAGGGCAGCTCTACAGCTTAAAATTGCCACAAATACTAAGTCAACATTTCAAGAGTTGTCCGCAGAATACGTATGTATCCATTTAGGGGAGATCGCTTCCTTTTTTTAGTAATAATTCACTTGTAAACCTGAAATTCCTCCAATGAAAACACTAACGACTCTACATCAACATGGTAGCTCGCAGTGAGGCGGCGTGATTACAAAGCTACTAATGGCTATTACCGCGTACCGCTTTTACCGTGGGCATATAGCAAATAGGGTAAATGGGAAGCGAAACGCTCGTGAAGGGCGTGACTTGGCAAATTTTAACCCCTAAGAGATACCACAAAAATAATTCTATTGAAAAATAAAGGCTTTTGAAATGTTTTTCCTTGAGTAATATTCCGAGTTTACGCAGGCATACATATTGCGTTATTATGCGATGGGCTAGTTCCTTTTTCAACACCCTAAAATATACCAGAAAGTGCTGATTTGATAAACCTCAAATTTAAGACCCTAAAAGATACCAAATCGCTGATTTTTACCCCTAAGAGATACGACGAGCATACCCGATACTTTACCCCCGGAGTCCCCCCCCCCCCCCCCCCCCCCGCCGGCCGGATTTGTCCCAGAATCAAATCAAATTACAAAATTAACCGAGTTTACAAGCATACAGAAAATAGAACATGCCTTTTGAATAACAGTGATAAATGATAGCATATGTGACACCGTAAGAACATTAAAACAGAATACTGTAACATTTACTTATTTCGTAGCTTTTCTTTTTGTTCATTCATGGGAATCAGTATATATGATACTAGACCAGATCGCGATATCTCACCTGGGTCAACAAGGGCGGATCCAGGGGGAGGGTCGGGGGGGTCAGGACCCCCCTGTCAAATTTAAGTTCAAATATTTTTTATCAATGAGTATATCCTAAAATAAAGATAAAAAGGCTTAATTTTAATATTCATTTTGATATCAATCAATGCCGTATGTTTTAGCAGCTCATAAACGCTTCAGTATTTGGGCTTCCTGTGGTAAAATGCGCCCGGGATTCCTGTGCCAACTAAATTTTCCCCTGGGACCCCCCCTTTTGAAAAATCCTGGATCCGCCCTTGGTCAAATTGCAAGAAGGTTGTGGTTGACGATAAATTCTAAATTACATTTTACATTTTGCTCAGCTTAACGAGGTTGAACTGAAAGCATGTGAAGGCACCTCTGGCAGCCACTGGGAATTGAAGCCCAGACATCAGAGGTGAAGGACGAGTCAGTGTTTTACCACCGTATACATACGTGCCATCCTGAATGATTCTCCACTTCTTGAAAACTATTGATGACTTGAAATCTTTTACCAGTTACACTTTCACCTCATGTGATGCTCATACGCATCCTCAAATTGCATTAATTTTTTGCATTAAAAACCTTTCCTTCATTTGTATATAAACAGGGTTCGTATGGGTTTTGGAAAGTTTTGGAAATTGATAATGGATTTTTCCAGGGCTTTGAAAGTTTTGGAGAATTGATTTTGGTCCACTAGGCTATGGAAAAGTTGTGCATTTTTTGTAGCTTGTCTAGTTTATATCTTGCAAAGAATTGTTTTCGTTGTAAAGCACCAAAGATTTTTTTGTTGTCAGCACTGTACGTGTGCAGTATTGGTCAACGTATGTTGAATGTTTCAGATCCATGAGTTTGGCTTTATTTTTGCGCTTTGTGTGGTTTTGGAAATTTGAGTCAAAGTGCTTTGAAAAGTTTTGGAAAAGTTTTGGAAATTCTCACAGCAATCTCGTTCCCAAAGCCCTTATTTCTTACTGCGCATGCTCGACGAAATAAATAGGCTCTGGAAAACTCCAAACCGGAAGAGCCAGAATCTGGTTGTCTCGGACATGCGCATTATGAAAACCGGAAGTTAACAAGACCAACTGACAAAAACAAAATGGTCGACTGTTGAGGGCAACACGGCGGTCAAACGCAATGCGCATGCGTGGGCAATGTTTCAGCGCGGCAAATTTACATTTGTAAACATTAGGATTTTACGTACGACTGAATTCAAAGCTGATTTATAAGAAATTCCCTGCATATTTAAGCTCGTTTTTTTCTGTACACACTCTTTGTCATACCCTCAAACTATTCTCAGTTTACACTTTTTTAATTCTTTTTACATTTTGAGAAAAACGCGATGAAAGTTGCCTCCTTCGTAGTTTTTGTAGTAATCGCTACGAGTGTCAGCTTTGCGAGTAGCTACGGTTGTGAAAAAGCTTCAAAAACTCGGTCGCACAAAGATAACTGTACTCTAGGAGGCTTTTTTAAGGTAAATTATAAATTAGCAAGGGCTGGAGAAATTCCAGAGAATTCCAAAGTGTGTAGAAAACACAAGAACGATATAGAAAAGCAAGATAATCACTGTTCTTTTCCGTGTGACCGGCATTCTACAACATTGGTCCCGATACCATCAAGACTGTTTTCTGCGATTGATGAGTATAGAAAAGGAGTAAATACGTATAAACCAGGAACTATGTGGTGTACGAACTGTAGAAAAGTCGGTGAAGAGGAGTTGAAAGGCACAGAGGAGTACAAGCCACCTACAAAGCGGAAACGAGTAAGTGTTCTTTTACGTACAAAGTACGTGACGGAAGTGTCACGAGCGTCATGTGTCATGTGCTGCCATGTAGGAAAAGATTACATGACTTTTTTCTTCTATAAAACAAAAAAAATATGTACTTACTTCAACTCTGAATAATATAGAATATGAGAGATACAGTAAACACCCGCAGTTAAGAACCTTTATTTTTTTAAAGTCTGGCAAAAAAGGTTCTTGTATAAAGGGGTAGTTGTTGGTAATTTAGGCAAAACAGGTTCTTAATTAGGTTCTTAATTGTTATAAAAGGGATATGTTATTATTTCTTATTATAAGAATAATAAATAAGCTCGGTTTGGACTAACATTACATATAACTGTGACTTTAAACAAACAAATAAACAATCAACTTACAATTCACAACAGTAACTGTAAACAAAGATTTAATACTGTATATTTTCTTGTAAAATTATATTATTAATTTTTCCAATAAACTGTGCCAAGTAACTTCTGGATTGTTCATCCTGTAATTTGGCTGTAACCCACATATAAGAATCTTCTTGATCCTGTTTGGCTAAACAGGTTCTTATATTAAGGGGTATTAAAATGCCAAATTTCTGCCAAGAGGTTCTTAATCAACTAGGTTCTTGACTGCGAGTGTTTACTGTATTGTTATACATTATCAAAATGTAAGATCACATCCTTCAAGATAAGAATTATTCTGAAATGTTTTTTTATTTTTTAGACTAAAACAGATGTGCATCCAAACAAGTCCTACAAGCACACTCTCAAAAGTAAGATTATCTGATATTATAAAAAAACTACGAAGGAGGCAACTTTCATCGCGTTTTTCTCAAAATGTAAAAAGAATTAAAAAAGTGTAAACTGAGAATAGTTTGAGGGTATGACAAAGAGTGTGTACAGAAAAAAACGAGCTTAAATATGCAGGGAATTTCTTATAAATCAGCTTTGAATTCAGTCGAACGTAAAATCCTAATGTTTACAAATGTTAATTTGCCGCGCTGCAACATTGCCCACGCATGCGCATTGCGTTTGACCGCCGTGTTGTTGAGGGCGGGGTAATGCTATCTCCCTGGCGTGGAGCCGGGCCGAAAAACAATATTACAAACCAGCGGTATTTCTAGTCTAATTACCATATAATACACAGGGCACCCATGTAGTAATATGCATTTTCCGACAATTTCCGAATGACTCGTTTTCGGCGAAGTTTCCGACAAGGTACGGCAGTCTGAATATTTCTTAAATTCAGGAAAACGACTAATTCATAACAATTCACACCATTCAGTCTTTGTTAAGAACTTGCTCGAGTGTCAAATAGACAAATCAGCTAAGCCTTAGAGTTTACTGTGAGTAGGGCTTTTGCTTTTGCGTTTAATGCTGTTAATGTTATTTGAATAAAAACTGGAAAGCTTTCCTAGCTGTAATAATGTTCAAAAATTGATTTGTGCATTCTGAGCGTGTCTAAAGTTTTTACTAATCGTAGTACATATATCCTTTTGGTGAAATAAAAATAATATAACTTTTGAAAGAAAGACAAAAAATTGTTTTTAGCGACTACGTTATTTCGAACTAAAGATACCTAACATAAATTAGAAATTTCTAGTCATGGGTTCTTTTTTTTCCACAAGAATCGGATCGCAGTCAATGAGCCGTGGAGCTATTTGCGTGCGCTTGCCTTACTTCGAGATGACAACTAATGTTCATGTTAAAAACGCTTATGTGAAATCGTTCTAATAAGAACTATTAGGTAGTAACTATTTAGATTTTATTTCATGGACATAGTGTAAGCACTCTATTGTGTATTTAAACTTAGAAATATAAAGCAAATATGCATCTGCATACAGAGGCTCATTGCAAATAAGTGAAAAATTATTAATAATTTGTTTTTTGAAGTGAAAATATTAATATGGAATGGTCGGTTATGCTTGGCTTTGTATTGTCTTTCCTATTGTAATTTTTCAGAAAACTATTGATCACAATGTTCTACTCAACTCACAGAAACAAATCGCAAAAATAAGTTTACATATTGAAAATTTCTTGTGGAACATGACCGGCTGTAACCAGTTGATTCCTTATTCGTACAGTTACTGAACTGTGTACAGGGAGGCTGTACTTAGCGACGTACTGTTGTTGCTGACAGCATGGGTGTTCTCGGTCCCAGTCAATTGTTTGTGGATCATTCTTGATGAAAACTATCTAGGGTTAGTTTAATTTACGAATAATAGAACAAAGGAAGGTAGTGCCGCTTAAGACACCGCCAAACGTGTAGTGACTAGAGAGGAGAATGCGACACTGTAGTGTGAAGGTGGGCGCTAAATTTATCCAATGCTAGGGATTAAGTCTTTTGTTAT
This sequence comes from Anthopleura sola, assembly GCA_023349425.1. Lineage (NCBI taxonomy): Eukaryota > Metazoa > Cnidaria > Anthozoa > Actiniaria > Actiniidae > Anthopleura > Anthopleura sola. The sequence continues at coordinate 7,473,962 of JALHLI010000004.1, forward strand.
ACTTTTGTTTAGAATCACTAAAGCGGTATTATGGTATTTAGAAAGTTGCAACGAGAAAGTAAGTGATACGTAACTCTAGAGCATTTCAAATAGATTCAGAGTGCTAAAAGACACGTACTAGAAGAAATAACAGTGATAGTGTAATATTCCTCCCTGGCATCGCCAGAAATTCCGAACCAAAGTGGGCGGGCACTATATTATGCAAAATTAAAATCATGCAAAATAAATGCCAATCATTCTTATTGTCTTATCTCAATTGTAATCGGTTCATACATCACAACTTAGCATTGAACATAAAGGTTTGTTCGCTGCTTAAATTATTTATCTACGGCAGATATTTTGCTAGCAAAACATCCTAAAAGACCAAGAGGAAGCGGATCAGTTTGGGAAGTCGAAATATTCATTTAAAGACGTAAATTTTCGGCAGTGGTGAGAGAAAGATCGTCTACGACTGTAGAATCACGACGTTAATCATAAAGTTAGCTTATTGAATAATTCTTTGTTTTCCTCATTTACTGATAAACGTTAATTTATCATACAAGCTTACCAAGATTATTCCACAAAAATGTCCCGAACACCGTATTATTATTATATAAGAATCTTTCTTACTTTCCTTGATTTTTCAGTCATTTTCAGTAAAAAAAACAACGCCTGCTATGAATACGAAATCTTTTGTTTATGTCGCGCCGGAAGTGTTTCTTTTCAGAGATTCGAAGTCTAATGACTGCAAATATTGAGAGATGAAAAACCGAAATGAGTTTGTGGCCAAACCATTTGAAACTTGGCAGAAATATTGACGAAAGTCCAATCCTTCAAACAAGATTCAAGATAGAGCTATGCGTATCCTTCACCATGATTTTGAGACCAAAATAGTTGAGTGACTTTGCACACTTCCGGTCTTCTTCACTAAAATGGGCACTCGAAATCCCTGTATTTTTGTTGTTGTCAAACCGAATTGTAATTTAAAGTTTTGGTTCTGATTTATTAATTTTATTAAAGCTTGAAGGTTAGGTGTTCAACTTCTAAGATGGCTGCTTCGAAAAAGCAGATAGCAAGTAGTTTTCCTCGATTTTCACATCAACTAAAGCACTTTCTATGGAGGATACTGCACTTGTGAAGACGTCATTTATGCCATAGTTTAAATCGTAAAAACCGAGCCTGTATCGAGAGGAATTTATCAAAATATTTTGATGAGCAATGGTCTGCTATTTCAACTCGTGAAATACATAGGCGGCAAGGTTTAATACGCACATGTAGGGATAGAAAATTTAGATAAAGTGCAGGTATATTCATCCCTTCCACTAACTGACGTCCTATACATGGCGTCCAAAACTGTTGGCTTACAAAATTCGCAAAACCGACCCGAAAATACAATGTTATGACCCATAAGTACCTTCTAAACAAACTTTACGTTTATGAGAACTTATCCAGATACCCGGAAGCTTGTGTAAATACAGATATTTTTATTTATGAAGAGATTCAAAATTATTCGCCATACATTTTCTCTAAGAAGGGAGTAAAATTCAAGCCACGCTCAAGCCAGTACCACGCTCCAACTGCGCATGTCCATTCGAGTTTTCTGGCGATGGGTATTGTTATTATAATGAGGTATGGGGAATCGCTCTGACCTTCCCCAAGACTGATCTCACAGCTTATAAATAAAAAGCACACCACCAAATATGCGCTACAAGTATCAATTTCATTCGGCCTTTGGCCGATATATGACACTCCTCTTCCCAAACCTTATCCTATACATGTATTCATACATTGAAAAAATATCAAAAGAATAGAGCGATAAGACTAAATCCGTAATAAAATCCTCGACAAGATATTTGTTAGTGTTCCAAACCATTACAACAAAGCTGAAATTCTTGCACCTATTGGCTACTCTGACCATTCCTCTGTTCTGCTAAAACCAAGTCAACAATCCAAACTGCCAATGCAAACAGTCTCAAGACGCAGATATTCCACCCGCAACAGATGCACTGTTGAAGACGACCTTAAGAAAATTAATTGGACTCCAATCTACTACCTTCGATTCCTACATGCAGTGCAAAATTAACGTTCGTCAACAACTTAATAGACAAGTACTTCCCATTGAAAACCTTCAAGATGCATCCAACTGATAAACCTTGGTTAACCCCAAAAAATTAAAGATGCAGTTAAAAAAAAAACGACAGCGAACCTGGTCATCAAACAACATTCCTCTCTTTACACTCCGTATAGAAACAAGGTTAACAAGCTTTGTAAAAAAAAAAGGCCAAATGAACATATTACAGGGCAAAACTAGATAACTCTCAAACTTCTTCACATAACTGGTGGAAAGAAGTTAAACAGCTCTCTGGATCGTCTAAAATCAAATCACCCATTAACTTTGCAGAGGGAAGCGAAATTTTAAATGGACCAACACTTGCAAATTACATCAATCAAGCATTTACGAACGTGGCAAGCGAAATCACTCCAATCTCATGGTGCCCGTTGCCCATCTCGTTGGAGGAAATTCCTGACAAGTTCTTCATCTCAGTGTGTAGTGTCGAAAATGCACTCTCCGCCATCAATGTTTATAAATCTACAGGTCCAGATAACATCCCAAACTGGTTACTAAAGAACAACTCTTATGTCCTGAGTCAACCAATACGCGACATCTTTAACACTTCAGTCCAAGAAGGATCTATTCCAACCTTATGGAAATGCGCAGATGTCATATCACTCCCGAAAACTAAAAGTGTCAAGTCTGCAGCAGATGATTTACGTCCAATATCTTTGACAACTGTCCTCAGCAAGATTCTTGAAAACTTCATTTGTTCCTGGCTCCAACCCTACATATCTGAACACCTGGATCATTACCAGTATGGCTGCTCGAAAGGATCTTCTACTACCTATGCACTTACAAGGCTCACACACAATTGGCAACTGATTCACCTGGTAACATAGTAGATCCTGCATGATAGACTTCTCCAAAGCATTTGATCGTATCGATCATAATATTATACTTTATAAACTCAAAAAATTGGACATACACCCACTACTTTTAAATTGAATAGCTGATTTCCTTCATGATCGCACACAGCGAGTCAAACTTACAAACTGTCACTCTGACTGGTTACCTAAATATGCTGGCGTACCTCAAGGTACTAAACTTGGTCCTCTCCTATTTATGATAATGTTAATGACCTCAACGTAGATGCTACACGTAATATTCACCCGATTGTTAAATATGTGGACGACTGCACGGTATATGAAATCTGTAAAAAGAACTCTGAATCTACTCTCCAAAACCAACTAAACAAAATTACCTCCTGGACGTCTGATAACAACATGAAGATCAACATAAAGAAGACGAAAGAACTGAGAATTAATTTCCTGAAGCAACCTATACCGATTGACTCACTGCGCATTGATGGAAGCGAGATTGAAACAACCGACTCTTTCAAACTTTTGGGTATATCGTTTACCCCACGTCTTACTTGGAACTTGCATGTTGATAAAATAACTGCAAAAGCCTCCAAACGTCTATATATCTTACGAACCCTCAGAAGATCAGGCTTTAAATCATGCCATTTATGTCAGATTTATTGCTGTTTTATTAGACCAATACTTGAATTCGGATGCCCGGTATGGCACACTGGATTACCCATCTACCTCAGTGACACCATTGAAAAAATACAGAAAAGAGCACTTTTCATTAGTTACCCTGAATTGAGATGTACAGATGCACTTAGTAAAGCTGGCCTGGAACCCCTCTCAGTAAGAAGAGACAACCTCTGCAAGAACTTTTTCAAGAGCATATCCACTGACAACAGCAAACTGTACGATCTACTTCCTGATATTAAAACTCCACATAGCTATGACTAGTTAAGACTTAAGAAAAAGTATCCTCTGATAAAATGTCGTACAGAACGTTATAAGAACAGTTTTATTCCATTTGCAATTCGACATTTTTTATAAACATTGTACTCACTTTTACCTTTCACCAAATGACACATGCAAATATTCGTATTATATTTTTATGTATTTATTATATTATATATTACGATAGTTATTTTCGTCACATATGTATATATCCACAATTTCGTGTTAAAACGACGCAATTCAATTGTTCCTGGAGCATTTGCAAAGTTGTTTAATAAAGCATTATTATTATATTATCCGTAAGACAAGAGGATAACGAGACGTGATCGTAGCCTGATTTATCGTCATACTTGGTCATGTAGGATCCTGGGTAAATGTACCGTGGCACATCAACAAGTTTATCAAGCGTAAATGGTACATCCCTCATCCACAAATTTAGGAATCTGGCGTCTAGGCAAAGCCTCGGCTTCGTGGGTTCGACTGTTAGGGGAAGCACCAGGTGAGGTGGAGAACCACTATGAACTGGACCCCATACACGTATAGCCCCCCGTGACAACCCGTTTTAAGATCTCGGTGGAGACGAAACCAGAAAACGTTTTTCACGACCGGTGGTTGGGAAATCTTTTTACATGGGGCAGCCTTGAATCTTAGTGACATCCTTTAAAAATGCCCTTGAATGGTTGACTGAAACTCAGAATGTGCACTTTATCTCTAATCCAACCAAGGATTTGAGGACCCAGGGGGTGACCTTCTAAGATTGGTATCCAGGCATCGGGGTCACTATGAAGACCACCCGAAACAAATTCATTGCCAGAAATATGGGACATGAGCCTGCTCATACATGCGCAATGATGCGTTTCAGCTTACAAAATAGCCGCCGAGTCTTATAGGAAATGTATGGGGAATATAGAGCTTCCTCTATTTACGGCGAATAGGGTTTTATTTTCTCTGAGCTCCACATCGCGACAAACAACCCACCCTACAAGCTACTAAATAAGCGTAACATGACCATTGAATCATGCGACATATTGGTTCCCGGACTACTTGCCTTTGAAAGGCTTTGAAAGCTCTAGATTCCATACATCGTCTATAAATCTGGCCACACTTGACCCCAAAATCGTATTATTTGAGCTCGAAAAAATCTAAAAGTAAAAGAGCTCCTCCTCGATATCACCAAACGAGTGTTTAATATATCCAAAACCGCTCAAAATAGACAGCATGCCTTCAGAATGTAGGTTCCCAAGAAGCTTGAAGTTAGGTTAAATTTTAAGCGATTCGACGCGTTGTTAGCTCGTAGTTTTCAGTTAAAAATGACAAGAAACCACAGAGAACTGCTCCAAATAGCTTCAAAACTCCCTAAATATCGCCACTTTGTTTTTACAAGCTCCTATTGACTGCTGAGATACAATAAGGAAGCTTAAATTAACGATTTAGGTTTGAAACTTGTTTTTTGTCCTTCATGGGCTTCCTGTGGTGAGGCTTATCAACAGAAAAAATAATAGTTATTCTTTTGATTGTCAAGTAACTATTTTTTGGCAAGAATTGTTTTACTAACATCATAGTTGAATATAAATATGTGCTTGGAAACCATGTAGTTATATTTTTCCTCTAGAAAACCACTTCATTTTCATTCATGCGTAACACCGCTGACAATGTCCAATATTTCTGGCAATGTTTTCCGGGTCCCTGACTCTGATTCGCTCTAAATCCGGGGCAGACTCACAACTGAAAACACTTTCCCAACGAGCTGGTTCAATACTCCCTTCCTGATCGGGAACCCTATTGATGTTGACCTATGAGACGACCCTCCTCGGAAGGACAGCATATCGAGTTGTACTTTAAAATCATCACTAATTGCCTCGAAAGCGCTATCTTGACGACGCAACTTCTTCGAAGGAGGGGACTACAAAAAAGATAAAGAGAAACCGCCTAAGATAGGGTTCCCGATCAGGAGGGAGCAACCTCACAACGCCTGCAAGCAGTACGTCTGCTAGCCACCGAGAATTGCGGTGAACCAACAGGAGTTACTCACCCTAATCTAGGAAATAAATGGCAAAAAGAGACCCTATAGCTAGCTAAATAAACAGAGGACACCAGAGGTAGGGAAAAGAACAACTTTTTTTTTTTAACATGAGAAACTCAATTTATCATATTAAATTCAACTTTATTTCATCAAATATCATGAACTCTATAGATAAACAATAGGTCATTGGGAGCACAAAATCCTAAGCTTAAAACTCAAACCGATACTCAAGCAATTAAGGTACATTATAAAACTTTTCAACACTATAGAACAAGCATCTACAAGTCCGCCTAGCATTTAAATTCAAAAATTCTATTAGTTACTCAAAGATTCACAATGACGCAGCAAACAAAGCAAACTCAAAATTGATTGACTTAAACAAAAGCACAAAGTCACCTGGGAGTTCAAACCCAAAACTTAAACAATTAATTGCACAATTTAGCGACGGATTATCAATAAACTCATTAATCCATAAACTCTATCAGTCACTCAAAACGACACAATAAAGCACTCAATAAACTCAAAATAGATTAACTTAAATGAGAACAAAATTAAAGTAAAATAAGAGTTGAATTACTCAAACTTCACTATTATGCACCCAGCAAATCCAAATTTAATCTATCAACTAACGGAGAGCACAAAAAATCACGTGGGAGTTGAAATTCCCAAACCTTAATCAGTTTAAAACTACACAATTTAGCGACTGATTATCAATAAACTTATTAACCCATAAACTCTATCAGTCAATCAAAATTTCACGATAAAGCACTCAATAAACTCAAAATGTATTAACTCAAGAGACCATGAAGGATGGTCTCTTGATCAACTTAAATAAGAACACAATCACGTGAGAGTTGTTTTTTTTATTCCAAAAACTTGCTCAGTTTTTTTTCTTTAATTTTTATCTATTTATTTATTTAAACCACACAATTGCAATTTAGCGACGGATTATCAATAAACCTATTAATCCATAAGCTCTATCAGTCACTCAAAACTTCACGATTGTGCCCTCAGTACACTCAAAATGTATCTTAAAAAACCTAAATGAGAACACAAAGTAACGTGGGAATTTTAAATTCCCAAACTGTACTTAGTTTACTGAAAACCACACAATTTGGTGACTGATTATCAGTAAACTCATTAAACCATAAACTCTATCAGTTACAAAGCCCCATAAATTTAGCAACTGATTATCAAAAGTCTCATTAAACCATAAACTCTATCAGTTACAAAGCCCCATAAATTTAGCAACTGATTATCAAAAGTCTCATTAAACCATAAACTCTATCAGTTACAAAACCACACAAATTTAGCAACTGATTGTCAGTAAACTCATTAAACCATAAACTCTATCAGTTACAAAACCACACAAATTTAGCAACTGATTGTCAGTAAACTCATTAAACCATAAACTCTATCAGTTACAAAACCACACAAATTTAGCAACTGATTGTCAGTAAACTCATTAAACCATAAACTCTATCAGTTACAAAACCACACAAATTTAGCAACTGATTGTCAGTAAACTCATTAAACCATAAACTCTATCAGTTACAAAACCACACAAATTTAGCAACTGATTGTCAGTAAACTCATTAAACCATAAACTCTATCAGTTACAAAAACCACACAAATTTAGCAACTGATTGTCAGTAAACTCATTAAACCATAAACTCTATCAGTTACAAAACCACACAAATTTAGCAACTGATTGTCACACAGGGAGCCCGGCTTTCCTTTGCCGCATTCAATATTCATTATTCTTTACGTAATTGCTTTTTATGGGTTTCCTGTGGTTTAACATCGGCTTCGGTTACACAAGCTGTAATCAGATCTGTACTGTAAATTGATAACCGTTGGTAACGTGCTCTTTATGGGTTGCCTGTGTTGTTTGAATGTAACGCACCGTCTATAAAGCATTCAAAAGAAGAGATCCCTTCACAGGGAGCCCGGCTTTCCTTTGCCGTATTCAATATTCATTCAGTTCTTTACGTAATTGCTTTTTATGGGTTTCCTGTGATTTAAGATCGGCTTCGGTCGCACGAGCTGTAATCAGATCTGTACTGTAAATTGATAACCGTTGGTAACGTGCTCTTTATGGGTTACCTGTTGTTTGAATGTAACGCACCGTCCGATAAAGCATTCAAAAGAAGAGACTGGGACGAAACCAAGCAAGTATCCGATTTGAAAACCCTTGTTTATTTGGTTCATGGAAGTCCTTTATTAATAAAAACCCCACTGAATGTTGGCCCAATAAATGAACTTTGGTTCAGGAAGGTTTATTTCTTTATATTCATAAATGATATGATCCTAGGCAGTGATATTTAAAAGCTAAGTCTTAGTCATATGTTCACCTCCAGTTGCTCGGACCGCTTATCTTATGAAACACGAATATCTGGTCAACATCAGTTTTGAAACAAAAGAATTTTGACAGTTTGTTGACAGAGCGATCCAAATTTGCATATAAATTTGGGATATTTGCGGTATCGTTTCAATATTTCCCGCGAACTCTATGCGTGTGGCTCAGATCTGATCAATATTATCCTTTAAAAAAAAATTCCAATGTATATATAATTTCCTTACATGAGTCCAACGAGAGATCAACAAAGAGCGATAGATTTATCGATAGCTGGTCATTCGAGCTGCGGGACTGGTAAAACTTTTACCCTTGAAGCTGTATATAGAGAACTCAGTAAACTAAAGAAGAACGTCAAAGTCACTAGTACTACTGGATTCGCCTGTTCAAATGTTCCCAATGATGGTAGGGGCTCTGCACTTTTTTCTGCTACCTCCTGTTCACAATAATTTAGATTTATGCTCTTAATAATAAGTATACCTTTGAATCGATTCAGTAGAAAAATACTTTCCCTCATTCGGTAGAACTAAAAAAAGTTGTTAGACAAAAAGATCTGGAGTTTGTCGAATTCCTAAATAATCAGTATCTTGACTGACATGATGGAATACATGATGTAAACTAAACATGAAAAATAACGAGCCAACTTCCCGCTGACGTCACTAAAGTAGCTGGTCCGAGCAACTGGAGGTGATCATAATACGATAAACTCGCTTGGTTTCGTCCCTTCTCTTCTTTTGAATGCTTTATAGAGAGTGCGTTACCAACAATTTAATCGGCTATCAATTTACAGTACAGATCTGATTACAGCTTGTGTAATCATAACCGATCCCAAACCACAGGAAGCCGATCTTAAACCACAGGAAACCCATAAAAAGCAATTATGTAAAGAATAATGAATATTGAATGCGGCAAAGGAAAGCCGGGCTCCCTGTGGACAAGGCAGCTCTTTTCTTTGTTTAAAAATTTCACTTGCATTTTTTAAGCGTTTTGTCTGTGTCTTTATTGCTCCTAACTGTGATAAAATCCTGTTGAATTAAAATAAGGCTACTTGGAAATATTCACAAAAATGTCAGATTTTTGCTGATCAAAATATCACCTCTCGCAAAGTACAAGGCTTTATTTCTCAAAAACGCATGCATTAGAAAAAAACCGCATTTGATATTTTTACTCAAAACTTAAGTCGTTTTACTTGTGCAACTGTTGCTTCAATTTGGTGACACAATTCTGTCAAACAAGAACATAGGTAATAGAGGGGACTCTCCCTGTATTAACTCGTGTGTCTAATTACATTTTCCGAGTCTACTAATGTAATATTCTTAGTTCTTTGTTCAATTCTAAACAGATTACGCTAATACTAGAAGAATTAAGTACTGTCCGTGTCGTCTCTCCTTCGAATTCACTAATGTTAGACCAAGTAAGAGAGAAAGAGATCACAGGGATGGGTTGTACTGTGATAAAATCCTGTTGAATTAAAATAAGGCTACTTGGAAATATTCACAAAAATGTCAGATTTTTGCTGATCAAAATATCACCTCTCGCAAAGTACAAGGCTTTATTTCTCAAAAACGCATGCATTAGAAATACTTGTGCAACTGTTGCTTCAATTTGGTGACACAATTCTGTCAAACAAGAACATAGGTAATAGAGGGGACTCTCCCTGTATTAACTCTGACTAGAAAATATCAAATTTTTAATGATCAAAGTATAACCTCTCCCAAAGCACAAGGCTTCATATCTTGATATTGATCTTTAGCCTCAAACTAGCGTGTTTGTAATCAGCATTTGGCCCAAATAATGTAATGTAACCTTGAGAGTATGGAGCAGAAATTGTTTTGTTGGGATCAATTACTGTGTATGGCCCGGGTTTTTTTTCTACATCTCTGCTCAGGGTAAAGTTAACGTTTTCGAATATGTCACAGTTACCATGTCTTCAACTAAGCACACGTAATGTAAACATAGTCAATAATCTATTAACTATGGTGTAAACCAACATTCGTGATCGCTTGTAAAATAATGGTAGTGATTATGTACGCAATATTAAATCGAAGCTTACAAGTATTGAACAGAATAAAAGCAAACAAAAGAATCAGGATATTTAACACAAAAGTTAAGCTTAGATATTTGCGATTCAAGTTCCTTCGTTGACAATCCTCTTGATCCAATATAGCAATTTGCTTGTCGTTGCTTGTAGCCTGACCTTCGAAGTTCTTTTCATGAAGATTATTGATTTCCTAAACACCTGAAGTGTTCATTTCAGCGTCATAGTTTGTTGTTAAGTCAGCGTCATAGTTTTGTCAGTCTTTTCATAGTTTGAACTCATATAATAATAACTTTAATCCTTTACATACCAAAATTAATGATACAATGGATACAAACATTGAATAAGATTATCAAGCTATATAATCTATATAATAAAACTATATATAATGAGAAAATATATAGTGAACAATAACTGATAACTATATAACATATGTGTGAATATATAAAGATAGAAAATTATTAAATATTGTAAGTGTTTAAGATGTCATGACAATATTTGGCGAATAATTTCGTAGTCATTTCATCATGCATCAGAAGTAGATATTTAAAAAGATCATAATTTTTGAATTGTCTTAGATCCGGGCATATATGGCTCATTTGTTATCTCGTGAGATCTAGTATTAACTTTGCTAATTTGGCTAGCTTTCAAGCTATAGACTTCGTGGACCGACCCGTTCCGAAAACGCTCGACATCTTTTAGTGTGGGCCTACCACGAATGGCGTGTGGATCTGTATGCGATATGAGCGTAAAATGCATGATCCCTTTGAAAGCTTTCTTCGCAAAACACAGCATTCTGTAAACTCCTCTATTTTGTCCGCGAAGAGCGAGCGATAACACATGTAAACATGCATGCATGATCTTTATCCCCAGTTTCCACAGTCTCCGCAAGGAACGCCCATTTGGCGACCAAACAAAAAAAAAACCGCTTGCATTTTAAGACTCGGGCTTTCCTTCGGAAGCCCAAGTAATAAAATTGAATCACCAAATACGAGAAATACGTGTTTTCTAATGATATTTTTTCATGCGATCAAGTTTATTTGCTAGTAAAACTTATACTTCCGGTGTATTCCTTTGTTAATTTGAGCGGCCAATCAGGAGGCAGGATATATTGGAGTTTTCCATAGCCTATTTATTTCGTCGAGCATGCGCAGTAAGAGATAAGGGCTCTGGGAACGAGATTGTTCTCACAGGGGATCATTCTTGAACTCTGTATAATGGGGAACTCTGTTTCAATCCAAATTATCATTAACTGAATGTGCTCTCTTTTATTGTAGAAAACTTGGAATTGGACGGTGGCTTCGCCATCAAATTGGTGATTGATCACGACGCGGACATGGAAATTAAAAACAAAGGTGTTCCCGAATCCGTCAGCCATTCCTCTACTTCATATTGGACTCCTGAAGAAGCAAGACGACAGTTCAGTGACGACCTATCAATAATGCAATTCACGAATTCTTCATCAGGCGTCTGTGCTGGATATCTTCAAGCAAATGTAATAATTCTCCCCTCTTGTTTAGCTGATGATTTTACTGAATTTTGTCGGTTAAACAGCGCTCCTTGTCCACTGTTGTATCGCAGCAAGGTTGGTGAAGTTGGTGCGCCTCCATTAACCCCGACAAATTCAGACATAAGGTACGAAATGTTGTTAGACTAACTGATTGCCATTGACCTAAAGATGACTGCCTTTTATTGGACGTTCAATTTTAGCCGACAAGTACAAGCTAGCCTGTATGCGGCCCAACTTTAGCACGCACACTAAAAAAGTGCTGACACTCACCAGGAACTCTGCCGAAAGAAAAATGCCAAAATAACCACCAACTCTCCCCCTGGTGGTCGATTTTGCCTCCCTCTTTCATGGATCCAGATGGATCCATAGCTAGAATTGATTAGGAGCTTAAGAATGAACTATAAGTGTGCCGAATTTGGTGTCAGTTGTCAGGATATTTGTTTTTGCTTCATTCTGACGTGTGTTTTGGTACCTTTAATTTTAGGGGTAAAAATCTTTAGCTGCATAGGACTCAGGTACCTTTTAGGGGGCATTTTAAAAATTTCCGACGAGCATCCCCGCCCTATTAGATATGGAAGTCTTGCTTGCGGGACTTCTGGTCCCCTTTAAACGTCTCTAGTTGATTAGGGACGGGACTGCTATTAACGTGGTCATCCGAGCCACGTGAAGGTCTAACCATTTGCAGATGCAATTGCAAAGGCAGCATCTTCTCCTTCGGGCCTCGAACCACGTTATCCGGCACTAAAGTTCGATGCTCAGCAAACTGAGCCAACCGGTTGGCGGTTGGTGTATATTGATTTATAAACCATCTTAGCTAAACACATTTGACGTTGGGTCTTAACTTAAGAATCCCATGAACATTGGAATCGTTACACGAGTAAGTAACAATAAACATTCAGCCCAATTCTGGAGCTTGTTGAGCTTGGTGACCAGAATTACAGATATTGATTTAAAATACCCTGGATGCTCCGAATAATATAGGTAACGTGTAGGGCATGGGTATTATTGGACTGAACTTTTCCGTTGTTTCTCAAAGGAAAGTTAATAATGAATCAGAAAATACATAATTTATATTGAACTTTTTGATGGTCGTTGCAGGAAGGCGCTAACATGACGGAGTCGTAAAGCGAAATAAAGAGACTGGTAGCAACCAGATATATGAAACTTGCCAACTGATCGAATATCCTTGGCATGATATGGTTACCTTCTATATTGGATGCAGTTATTCTTTTGAAGGAGCTTTGATAGAAAATGGAGTCCCAGTACAAAACGTAGAAGAAGGAAGAGATAATTCCATGTTTAAAACAAATGTAGAATTCATTCCAGTTGGAAAGTTCAGTTGCTGCATGGTGGTATCCATGAGACCCATTAAGAAGAATCTTATTGAAAAGACTGTGGCCATCACAGCAAGATACGATGCAGTTCATGGGGCACCAATACATATAGGAGATCCATCAAAGATTGGTATTGCAGACATTCTCCATCCGGAATTTGGTGACCCTGCGCACTTTGATGATGGACAAATTCCAGTGTTTTGGGGCTGCGGTCACTCAGCAACACTCGCAGTCAAATCAGCAAGTTAGTAGATAATATTCAAACATATTAATTATATACTATCAGGGACGCTGGGTAACTCCTAGCTCATACTCCACTGTATTCCCCTCACTGCAAGAGTTTGTGAGTTGAGGTCAGTTTTAAACTACTTTCTCTGGTCAGCAACTTTACATGGCCGGTGTCCTCGATCCTCCTTATAGAAGCCGGAGTAAAGGGATGAGTGGAGGTATCGGGCCAGGGATCTTTCAAACAGCCACCATATGTAGCTCTACAGCAACTTCCTCTTTAAATTGACCTTTCCCAAATTCGCTTGGCTGACGACAGAACAATAGATTCAAGGCAAGGCTGGTGTAGACAATTGCAGTAAGTGTATGGATTTGAAAACACCAGCCTGGTTTGAAACTTTTTTTGTATGTTCAGTCAAATGAAATCGGGAAATGTCTTAAAGTCAAAAAAGAGCATGATAAACTACAAAGCTGAAAAGTGCACTAGAACCTCTTGAAGAAAGTTGAAAGCTTTCACAAATAAAACAGCTCGAGTCATAAATCTCATAACTGTTCACATTGTTTTGCTAAATTATTGCATATGATAAATAACCACTTGGTTCTTCTTAAATTCCCAGACCCTGAACTGTGTTTCACTCATTCTGTCCCTGGCGCCCTTTTTATTTGTGATATTACCACCGAAGAATATTTCAAAAACAAGCCTGCACCACATGGTGACGAGCAACCCAAGGTCATAACTCTGCAAGATGATCCATTCTATGCATCTGTCCTTGGAACCAATGCCTTCCAAAAAATCAATCAAATTGAAAGCCTCATTCAAGATGACCCTGGAAATAGAGGCATTGACCATCTTCACACTGCTGGTGAACTTGTTAAAGCAGCTTTAAGGGTGTCGCATGCATCATCTGTTGCTATAGTAACAGGATTCCCTATAAACGTAGGACATGATCCTCCAGATGAGACTGATGGACCCCCTGGTGCATTATCAATGGCTAAAGCATTCCAAGCTCTTGGCAAGAAAGTCACGTTAGTGTCAAGTCATTACAACAGAAAGTTAATGAAGGATTTTGTTTCACATTGTGTTGAGATAGGAATATTACAAGATGCAGTTGAAGTTGAGGAGTTCACTACAGGTCAAGGTGAATCATATGAGGAAGCAGCAAGGAACTTCCTTTATCCATCAGGTGTAGAAGACAAACCAAGGTTTGATGTTCTGGTGTCAATTAAAGCTGCTGGAAGAACAGAACAAGAGACATACAAGACCATGAACAACAATGATATTACAGAATGTTGTAGAAAGACCTCTGTAGATGAACTCTTCCTACAAGGTAGAATTGGTTCAATATTGACATTTAATATAAATTGTTGACAGTTAGTTCTCAGAAAGCAGATTCATGTTTTCCATTTACATCATTCTGTAAGCATGTATTATACTGTGTTCAGTATAGAGGCTTTGCACCTCCTTGTGATGGCAGCCATGACAGGAGGCACAAAAATAGAGTCTTTTCCCCCTGGTAAACTGGATTTTTTCTCATGTAAATCAGATTAGACCCAATGCAATGAGGGTTTATCAGGTCTTGCATGACATTTTGAATTATAATTAGTAATATTGGAAAGTTCAAAGTGGTTTTATTGAATAGCGCCAACGATATGGATGACTGAAGTTGGCTGCCTTTACAAATAAATGTATGGAAAAATATGTTAGTACGCAAGCTATTTTTTCGTTTCTGTTGGATTAAATTCTAAAATGTCACGCAAGACCTGATCAACCCATATTGTTCCTGCCTCCTGTCATGGCTGCCATCACGTGATGGCGCAAATCATCTATATTTGCAGTAAGATACATTAAAATTGCAAAATAAATACTGATTAACATACATTTGTATTTTCTTTCATAAAGCTGCTCGTTATCATGGAAGCAAAGGAGCGATCACTACAATAGGAATTGGCGATGGTGGAAATGAAATTGGAATGGGCAATGTTAAGCATAAAACAATCCAGTACATTAAGAATGGTCAAGAGATCGCATGTAATGTACCTGTTAACTATTTGATTACTGCTGGTGTTTCTAACTGGGGCGGTTGGGCTCTTGCCATGGCTGTATTCATCTTACAAAACTGTCTCCTTCATTCGCGATACGTCAGATATGGCATTGGCGAACATCAGGAAAGGAGTCAGGAACAAGTACTAAACACGGTTGATCAGGTAATGAATGAGAAACAAATATTGTTGTATGGTGGGTGGACATTGGGTGAACTATCGGTCGTTGGTTGATTGGTTGGTTGTTTAGTTGCTTGGTCGGTTGCCCCCGGGTCGGTTGTTTGGTTGGTTGGTTGGTCATTTGGTCGGATGGTTGGTTGATTGATTGACTTGTTCATCGGTTTGTTCGTTCTCTTTGCATTTCACGTTATTTGAACCAGTTCCTATTTTTGTTGTCAGGAGAGAAACGTTCTCGAATGGTTGGTATCTCGTGGTGTTTGTGATGGTCTTCGACTCAAGCCTGTCATGTCTGTTGATGGTTTGGATTTTGATGACATCCACGCGCACAAGATGAGGACGCTACTGGCAGTAATAAATTAATTATCAAGATGGTTTTCAAGTTCGACAACTTTGACATAAGAAACAAAGCTTACGCATTCAAAATTCGTTAAGAACTGAACAAATGAGGGTCTGATGTGATATTTTCGTTCAGAATTTGAAATTGCACAATATTTATTTTTGTTTCAACTCCTGCACGCAGTTTTTTGAACATCATAACCTTGCACGATATTCTTTTTAACTAGCACGAAATGATTAATATTATTATTCATGCAGAAGGCAATATTATATGTTTGTTAATCAAGGAACATGGCTTTGTAATTTTTTGAAACCACCAAAGGCGGGTGAACCTGAGGGGTGTAAAAGTTAAAATAGTTGGGACGAAGGATAAATAAAATAAAAAATGTCACAAAACAGTTTGATGTAACACTTGGTTTCAGTCGTTGTTTGCACACTGTTCAGTCTCCTGGTGAAGTTTCAGAGTCATTTGAGGCCTTCAGATATACTCTACTGGCCGAACACGAACCCAATCAGTTCAGTATGTTGCCCAGTTTCGTGACACACTACGGAAAAAGATAATTCTAAAAAATTTTGTCAAATAAGGGCAAATTTATCAGGTAACATCTATTTTTTCCTCTGCATGTCGTTTTCAATTACAACTAGACGCTAATGAAGCGTTAACTCGGGTTTCGTTAAAGGGGGACTAGTACGAAAATCACTCAAAATTTAATTCGGCTGAAACTTTCCTGGAATAATATTTAAGGCTCTAATAAACACTGGTTAAAGTTTTTTCTTGATATTCCGAAGGGAAGTATTATATTTTTACGAATCTTTAACGGAGTCAGTGACGTCATTTACTCAACACCAAACACCGCTCCATACATTTCTTTGTAAATAACTTCTTGATTTATCTTATTTCTATGAAGCCCAAAGGTCGGCTGACGGATTTTACTAACATTTATTGTGATTACAATTGATTTTTAACTCTCTTTTTTCAGTATTGAGTATGAAACGAGCGAATATTTTGATCACAAAATAAAGGGAAATGTATGGAGCGATGTATGGTGTTGAGTAAATGACGTCACAGACTCCGTTAAAGATTTGTAAAAATAGTCAGTCTCTATTTAAGACAAGTAACCAATCCTATATGCTCTATTATTTCATACCAAAGTGTTCCTTTTGGGTTCAAAGTCCCCCTTTATTAAAACATTTTAAATTCTAGTAAGACATTAGTCAGTGTTGCGTTACTGAATTGTCAACGCGTATTAGATCACGTCTACTTGACCTACTAGAGTACCTTTCAAGACTAGCTGATGAAATAAACATATCTATTTCAGTATCGAAACTGTTCACTGCAAAACAAACGTTTTATCAATGTAAATACTCTTAGCCAAAATGTGTTTAACTGGTAATTTGTTTTTCCCTCATTTTTTGTTTTTTGTATTTTCATAAATGGAAATATTCAACAAGGAGTCTTGGCAGTTCGCTTTCTTGTAGATCACTATCAGCTCGTCTGATTTCTACAAGTTCTTGGAGTCAGCTTTCATCAAAGCTTTGTTTGTCACTCGTTTTGTAGTTTGTCTCTCGTTCTGTAGTTTGTCTCAGTACATTTTTTTGTATCTGAGATCTGGTAAGATCTAGTTTGATCATAGCTAGGTAGTTTATAGATTCTCTTAGTCTATTTTGTCTAGTTGTACGATTCTCATACCGTAGTTTGCTCATAGATTTTCAAAGATAGCTCATAGATTCTCAGACTTCTCTCTTTGAGTATGTGGACCAACCCGTTCCAAAATCGCTCAATAACATCTTTTAGTGTGTGTTACCACGTACGGTGTGTGTGTTTGTGAGTAGTTTAAGCGTAGCATTAAAAAACCTAAAGACAATAGTAACATGCCTACAGACAAACTAGTACTTTACGAACCCTGAACGAATGAATTAATGGTAACACAACACTAAAAACTATAAATACAACTTCCGAGAAGTTCATTTCAGCGTCATAGTTTTCTGTTGAGTTAAGCTTACTAGTCATAGTTTTGTCAGTCTTTTCGAGGTTTGTAGTAAAGTTTATAGTACGACGAACCGAAGCAGAAGGAGATCATTAGCATGCGGTTATGATTCTTGCCCCCAGTTCCCAGCGACTCAGCCAGGAACGCCTGGGACCATGACCGCCCTTTTGGCGACCAAATACGACGAAGATTCTTTACAATGTTCACATTATTATTATATTGATATTATTTGAAATCTTTTGTCATATCATAATTTATAATTACGGTTATTACGAACATTTTCGTAGGAGGGTCTCAGTGGGGTTAACCGTTAGCCAAAAATTTAGCCGTTAACGTCGGGGGAAAAATGGGGAAAAAAATCAAGCGTTAGGCGTAAAAAGTCTAAAAAACGTTAATCGTAATATTTTTCTAGTCATGGTTTGTAAGACTTGTTTTTGTCGAGATCTCTTCTGAAGACTGATGTTATGCATTCATCTCAGAATGCTCAGAATGTGTTTTCAACAATGTAATCATGTTTATCTTTTTATTCCTTCTTTTCTTTTCTTTTTCTTCTAATTGAATTAACTTTTGCAACATTTTGATAATAACATGAAAAGCTGACTCTCATTCTGGCATACTTCCTTGGTAATAGAATAGCCCCTTGCACGTGACGTCGAGCAGCTCAATTTGTAGCCGACAAAACAAAAGAATTTCAATCTCCAGAGCATTTCGACGTGCTGCAAGGGGTAAATAATGTAAAACCTAGGGGCAAATTAAGAAATCCCTGGGATCCTTAAAATTATTTAAAAAAAACATCATGAAACTAGTTATTTCCGCGGAGGGATGAGGACCGAAAGGGCGTCTGTTAGGCTACTTTTGGGCTGCCTGTGCACAAATATGAAATTTGGGTTTCCTGTGGTTGGTTAGCGAGCAACAAGGCACACCCTCGGCACAACAAGGGTTCGCAGGGGTCACTTATTCGAACAAACAACATGGCGGATGATGATGATCAGCCCAAATGGACTCCACAGAAAGCAAGGATTCAGTTTCGTGAAAATCCATCTTTAGCTGGAGCTCCAACATCAGGCTATTGTGCTGGCTATCTTCAAACTAATATAGCTATTCTACCCTCGTATTTAGCTGATGATTTTAGTGAATTCTGTCGGTTAAACAATGCTCCTTGTCCAGTACTCTACCAAAGTAAAGCTGGACAGCTGGACGCCTCAGTGTTTGCAAAAGATTCCGATATCAGGTAAGAAATATTTGCCCTGCTAAGAGAGTCTCTTTTGAACCAGAGGAGAAAAGGGCTGCTTTTTGCTAGCAGAGTAGAAGAGATGTTACAATGCGATTCTTGTTTAATTCCCACTTGATGTAGACCTTCATGCATAAACTTATTAATATTTAAAAAGTCTAATAGCAGTGGGAAATACATTAATTATGTGAAGATTTGGTCATGTTAGTCTTGTTTTTACAGAGATATTCCTTAGCTTCTTCATATTCGTTATACGTTTTGTAAACTAACTCTGCCAAATGGAACGTTTTGATCCTAGCTTCCCGTACGAAAATTATCGGCGAGACACGAGCAAAAATATAGCCAGACATTTTAGCCATACAGTAGCGAAAATTGAGCGAGAAAATAAGGAACCTAGCTAACAGAGCCATAATAAGCCTGACAGGAGCGTGAAAAATGAGCGAAAAACGCTTAGCGATTTTCAGGCTTAGAGCGATACTCGGGCCATACACATTGTATGGCTGTGTTATGGCGTGATTATGGTTTGTTTGTATGGCTCGTAATTTGAGCCTACCACGAGTATTTATTACATCTTCATTATGTTTATTATACATCAGCAGTGAATTTTTTGTTGTATAAATCATTCATTTACTGTCTTTGGCGGTGGGATGTCTCGATCTTGCGTTATAATAGAAAATGCAGTGACGAAATCTGCAAGATATATAGAAGGTATAGGATTAACTCTTAAAATGATGCACGCCAGAATTAACTTGCTGCATATGAGAATATAAACCTCCTAAATTAAAAACGCGAAATATCTATTGATTACCGAATGGTACTATCTGCAGTTGAACATAACAGAAAACATAGAATTTATTTCCATTGTTGTTTATCGAATTAAAAAACACTTAGGCTCAGGCTCCGGTTAGAAACACGAAGTATAGACACTGAAACAGTGCACTATTCAAAGTGGACCAAACATTTTCTCTGTTTGGCTGTGTTTCGCTCTAATCAGGGCAATTAAAGCCCTTTATGGCTAGAATCAGGCCTGATTCTTTTACCTACCAAATTCTATATGAAGTGCAAACTTGAAATCAATATATTATAAACCCAAGCTTGGAAAGTAATATTTTCAGATTATTATAATTTGTTCATTATTTCAGAATTATAATATAGTTTAAATTTTAATGTTTACAAGGCAAGTGCAGTGCAAAAATTATGCAAAATCAGTCTTTCTTTTTTGCACTACTGACTGAAAACCTGTGAAAAACCTGTGAAAAACCTGTGAAATTACATGTGACATGAAAATGACCTGTGAAAATTTAATAAAGCCTGTGAATTTTACACTGCCAAATTTCAGGTTGAAACAGAAAGCTGTGAAAAACCTGTGAAACCATGGGCTGAGTATTAAATTCAGGCCTCAAATTTGACTATATAAATCTTTAAAATAATAGAGTACAAAACACTAAAACATTTCATTATACATTTCATTATCAATTTTTTAAATTAATTTTGATTCACATATTTATATATAGCTGTATTATTCCATTTTAAATATTTATAAATATCCTAAAGTTATCATATTTATTGTAATTTATTTATTTGTTAATTATTGTTAGGCGCATTTGATCATATTCACATGATAAATGCGCGATATAGATAATAAAGATTATTATTATTATTATTAAAAGCATGCAACATAAATACTACTAAATAGTCTAAATTACTGTAATTATATTGTTTTTCTATTGTTTGATTATTGATAAACTAGAAAACAAGTGCATGTGCTACTGTATATGTGCAGTTATAATGAAAGTATGTTAGGATTGGCAGAACACGAGAGATTATAAGTGTTAGGAGAAGCAGCATGGAATGCACTGGATTTCAAAACACAATCATTATCACTCATAACATCCAGGACATGCTCAGACTCCTTGTTTAACGTCATAGATGCCATATTCAGAAAGGGTCTATTCCCTGTAGAAAGTAGTTATATTTTTTGGTTTTCAAAACCGGCGCTTTTCGCTACTAGAGGTCTATCACTAATAGACCCCTAGTAGCTCAACCAATCACAGGGCTCGATTGGTGATAGACCATTAGTAGGTTTTTTCTAATACCATTTAGGCTATAGGAAATGGAGGCCATGTCATGAAGTAGAATAGCACTCCTTTGCAGCCGTGTCGGCCTCAAAATCCCTCCCCACTAACAGTTGCTTACTGCAGCCAGACATTCCATTCCAATTGTAGGATTTAAGCCAATCAGGAGACAGGCACTTGACAGGCGGCCCTGTTGATTTCTCACCAAATAAAACAAACAATGAGCCGCCGGCTTTACTCTAACAATCAAAACAATGAATGAAACTCCTTTTGTTTTTTATCTGACGCACTTCAGTTCTGGATTTTAGGAATAGAGCCATAATTGGCTAAGCTGTTGGAATGGAATGTCTGGCTGCAGTAAGCAGCTGTTAGTGGGGAGGGATTTTGAGGCCGATACTAAGAACGGCTGCAAAGAAGTGCTATTCTAGTTCATGACATGGCCTCCATTTTGTTTTGGTTCCCCTTAGACCAAATCCTGGCTATGCCCCTACAGACCAAAGCTAGCTCAAATACCAAACAGAGACAAAGGGGAATACAGTGAGAATTATACACAAGAGACTAGGACCAGTAACAATGGCTTTAATCTTTGCATTTTCTAAAAGTCGCTTGTCTCTTGTTTATTTGATGTCTCCAGTATATGTGCTACTTGAATGTTCTGGTTGAGTAATAGTCACTAACAGTTACTAACTAACAACTAGTTAACAACAAATAACTTTGATTCTATTTCACGGAAATATTTGAAGCACTCTAGGAGTTATCAGCTACAAACACCCAAAGAGACCCTAGCTTAGCTAAAAGCAGGGCCTCTGATGGGTTGCGGGGGAAAAAAAAGCAAATTGTGCGGGATTTGGGACGTAAATTGTGCGAGAAAAGTAGTTGATTGTGCAGGATTTTTTAAAATATTCTTTGCTTAGTTAAGCCTTCTTGCTTCTAACAGAATGCGGACCACATCTTAATCCCTGAAAAAATATCCGAAGCAAAAAAAGAAAAAGAGGGGAGGGGGGGTGGTTTATCGGGCAACAGTGTTGTTGTTACGTTCTATACAGTTACCAGGCCCTTTCGCGATCTTCATCTAAGAACGCCTCGTAGTTTTAATAGAAACAAAATGGCGGATATCGAGTCTCAAAACTCTATTTCGCTTCCAAATTCGGCTACTAAGGAAGGTTCCTGCCGTGAAAAAAGCCTGACAAAAGTTACAATGATTAAGAGGAATGCCTGATTATTTTAAAATTTACGGCAAATTGTGCGGCATTTTGCGGACTTTGAGGAATTGTGCTGGATTGTGCGGGATTGACCCGATTGTGCGGGTAAAAACTAAGGATTTTTCTGTGCTTTACTATTCCAGAACCGACCTCACCAAGTACATAGTTTATAAATATGACAAGGAATCTGGTGCTGGACAAATATCTGATGCATGGAAACTGACAGAATACCCGTGGAAAGATATGGTTACATTTTACATTGGATGCAGTTTTTCCTTCGAAGATGCCTTAATCCAGGCTGGGATTCCTGTAAAAAATGCAGAGGAAAAGAAAGCTGTTTCAATGTACACTACGAATGTCAAATGTATTCCAGTTGGAAGGTTCAGCTGTCCTGGTATGGTGGTATCCATGAGACCCATTAAGAAGAATCTTATTGAAAAGGCTGTGGCCATCACAGCAAAATACGATGCAGTTCATGGAGCACCAATACATATAGGAGATCCATCAAAGATTGGTATTGCAGATGTCTCAAAACAGGACATGGGGGATTCAACCTGTATTGATGAGGGCCATGTTCCACTATTTTGGGCTTGTGGTGTCACAACATCTAAAGCAATAAAAAATTCTAGTAAGTAATGGGTTTCTTATTAAGTAGAAATGTATCTCCATTTGATGTACCTGTACGTGCTGCTTAAAAACGAGTGGAGAAAGTAGATATTGAAAATGTACAATTTTCTAATTATCTGATTTTATAACCCAACAATGAATTTTCGTGTGCTGTCATTGGTTCAAATGTGTCATGTGCAGGACTGGTATCAGGCGATATCCCCCGTCCAAAGTGATATTCGTCCAACAGAAGGTAAAAACATTAAAAAAAGAAAAGAAAAAACATGGAAAACAAAGTAACTCGGTTTTTACAAACAAGTGAGAGTAAAATACAAAGACTGGTTGAGAAAACTATGCTAGGAAACACGAAAAAATCAACAAAATATACTGTAAATGTCTTCAATGGTAAGCATGCATCCATGTTTCGTGAATGAAGTTTTTGAAATTGTTTTTATAAACTACTAAAAACCAACAAAGAATTCGACAACAAATGTCAAACAATATAGAATAATTCAATGTCAAACAGCTTTCATTTACCAAAATAATTGTTTTTATATCCAGCTTGGAGACGAGAGAGAATTATTTTTTGAAAACTCTGGAGATGACGAGTCGATGCAGTTTGCTGAATTCATTTCAGTGAAGTCGTTGGGTTATAAAATAAATAAACCCCCTCTGGCTCACTGGAATATCGGCTGATAATGTCCTTGGATGAGAAATGGTCCTCAAAATATCACTTTGCCCTCAAAGCTTCGCTTCTCAGCCAAATGTTCTTTTTTCGGACCATTTCTCATCCTCAGACATTATCAGCCGATATCCCAGCCGCCAGGAGGGGTTTATTTACTAAATATTTCAGTCCTTTTCTGTTTCTGTAATTTTCTGCTAAACTATAGATTTCAATACAAAACATGAAATAAATAAATAGAATCTACCAACTTCCTGTTATTCAAACCATGTGTCGCTTTTCCCTAAGCTGTGTGGGTTCTGTTTATGTCACAATGGATTTTCAGGTTTCAGTAAAAGTATAGAATGAAAACGTGATCAAAATATATAAACATTTTAGCATTAATGTTTTGCATTTTTCTCTCTCTTTCATAGAACCAGAAATTTGCTTCTCCCATTTTCCTGGTCGCATGTTTTTTTGTGATATTACCACTGAAGAATATTTCAAAAACAATGCTCCACCACATGGTGACGAGCAGCCCAAGGTCATAACTCTGCAAGATGATCCATTCTATGCATCTGTCCTTGGAACCAATGCCTTCCAAAAAATCAATCAAATTGAAAGCCTCATTCAAGATGACCCTGGAAATAGAGGCATTGACCATCTTCACACTGCTGGTGAACTGGTTAAAGCAGCTTTAAGGGTGTCGCATGCATCATCTGTTGCTATAGTAACAGGATTCCCTATAAACGTAGGTCATGATCCTCCAGATGAGACTGATGGACCCCCTGGTGCATTATCAATGGCTAAAGCATTCCAAGCTCTTGGCAAGAAAGTCACGTTAGTGTCAAGTCATTACAACAGAAAGTTAATGAAGGATTTTGTTTCACATTGTGTTGAGATAGGAATATTACAAGATGCAGTTGAAGTTGAGGAGTTCACTACAGGTCAAGGTGAATCATTTGAGGAAGCAGCAAGGAACTTCCTTTATCCATCAGGTGTAGAAGACAAACCAAGGTTTGATGTTCTGGTGTCAATTGAAGCTGCTGGAAGAACAGAACAAGAGACGTACAAGACCATGAACAACAATGATATTACAGAATGTTGTAGAAAGACCTCTGTAGATGAACTCTTCCTACAAGGTAGAATTGGTTCAATATTGACATTTAATATAAATTGTTGACAGTTAGTTCTCAGAAAGCAGATTCATGTTTTCCATTTACATCATTCTGTAAGCATGTATTATACTGTGTTCAGTATAGAGGCTTTGCACCTCCTTGTGATGGCAGCCATGACAGGAGGCACAAAAATAGAGTCTTTTCCCCCTGGTAAACTGGATTTTTTCTCATGTAAATCAGATTAGACCCAATGCAATGAGGGTTTATCAGGTCTTGCATGACATTTTAAATTTTAATTAGTAAAATTGGAAAGTTCAAAGTGGTTTTATTGAATAGCGCCAATGATATGGATGACTGAAGTTGGCTGCCTTTACAAATAAATGTATGGAAAAATATGTTAGTACGCAAGCTATTTTTTCGTTTCTGTTGGATTAAATTCTAAAATGTCACGCAAGACCTGATCAACCCATATTGTTCCTGCCTCCTGTCATGGCTGCCATCACGTGATGGCGCAAAGCATCTAGAGGCAAGTAAACGTTTTAGGTGTAGACCCCTTGCAGCACGTCGGAATTCAGCTCAATTTGAAGGGTAAAACAATAGGTTCCAATTCTCAGGAGAATAAGATTATTTTGTTTTGCCCTCCAAATTGAGCTGCTCTGACGTCACGTGAAAGGGGTCTATATTTGCAGTAAGATACATTAAAATTGCAAAATAAATACTGATTAACATACATTTGTATTTTCTTTCATAAAGCTGCTCGTTACCATGGAGGCAAAAGAGCGATCACTACAATAGGAATTGGCGATGGTGGAAATGAAATTGGAATGGGCAATGTTAAGCATAAAACAATCCAGTACATTAAGAATGGTCAAGAAATCGCATGTAATGTACCTGTTAATCATTTGATTACTGCTGGTGTTTCTAACTGGGGCGGTTGGGCACTTGCCATGGCTGTATTCATCTTACAAAACTGTCTCCTTCATTCGCGATACGTCAGATATGGCATTGGTGAACATCTGGAAAGGAGTCAGGAACAAGTACTGAACACGGTTGATCAGGTAAGGAATGAAAAACCAACATTTTTCCTGTTTAGGGTGTGTGGCCTATGATTGCTTGGGCTATTTGAAGGTTTCTGGTTCTTCCTTTGGTTGGTTGGTTGTCTGTCTGTCTGGCTGGCTGGCTGATTGGCTAGTTGATTGGTTGGTCGGTCGGTCGGTCGGTTGGTCGGTTGGTCATTTGGTCGGATGGTTGGTTGATTGATTGACTTGTTCATTGGTTTGTTCGTTCTCTTTGCATTTCACGTTATTTCAGCTAGTTCCTTTTTTTGTTGTCAGGAGAGAAACGTTCTCGAATGGTTGGTATCTCGTGGTGTTTGTGATGGTCTTCGACTCGAGCCTGTCATGTCTGTTGATGGCTTGGATTTTGATGACATCCACGCGAACAAGATGAAGACGCTACTGTCAACACTTTAGTCAAAAAAGGACATATCAGTTCTGGCATCAACTAATGATAATGTACATCTTGTACCATCGCCACGTGATGATGATGTTTAAAGGGAGCGTTCTTGTCCGATTTAATGGGATGATTATTATCATTATTATTATTATCATCATCATCATTATTATCATTATTATTATCATTATTATTGTTATTTAAAATCTTTTATCATATAATTTATAATTACGGTTATTACGAACGTTTTCGTAGGAGGGTCTCAGTGGGGTTAACCGTTAGCCAAAAATTTAGCCGTTAACGTTGGGTGTGAAAATGGGAAAAAAATCAAGCGTTAAGCGTAAAAAGTCTAAAAAACGTTAATCGTAATATTTTTCTAGTCATGGTTTGTAAGACTTGTTTTTGTCGAGATCTCTTCTGAAGACTAATGTTATGCATTCATCTCAGAATGCTCAGAATGTGTTTTCCACAATGTAATCATGTTTATCTTTTTATTCCTTTTCTTTTTTTTCTTTTAATTGAATTAACTTTTGCAACGTTTTGATAATAACATTAAAAGCACTCTCATTCTGGCTTACTTCCTTGGTAATAGAATAGCCCCTTGCACGTCACGTCAGAGCAGCTCTATTTGGAGGACAAAACAAAAGAATTTTAATCTCCTGAGAATTGGAACCTTATTGTTTTGCCCTCCAAATTGAGCTGCATTCCGACGTGCTGCAAGGGGTCTATATTATATAAACATGAAAATTTGTTTTTAAAAATAACGAAGTTAGCACCGCTTCTTTCAAGGGACCACTTCTTCAGAGGAAGACCAGAAGATTCGTCATTTTCCAAAAGCCGTTTTTGCATTACTTTTACCACTTCCAGCTACCAATATGAATGCTTGGCGAGTTTTCTAATAGTCCGTATTCGTAATAGTCAGGTTTGTTTTATAGTGAAAAAATCGTGTACTTTTGAGTATAAGCACCAAACTTGGCACAGTCGTTCGATCGTTGAAACACTGACTAAACAGATTTACTGGTGGGTAACGAAAAATGACAATTGCAGGGGCCGGAGAGGCATTGTCACATGTACACTTTCTACTAGACTGATGGATAAACTTTACCAAAGTGTATATGAAATGAAATAATGCCCCTCAAGTTGCAACGCTAACATGAAGGTGTTGTTTAAAAAGGTATTACACTTCGTTGATGTCTATTTGTTGCGGACATATAAAAAGTTTTCCAAATATGCAAATTAGCAACTGATGATCGAAGTCAGTGGTTGGGAAGAGTCAGCTGACAAAACATATAATAAGGGATATCTCTGGGACTGGGATTTTGAAAAATCTCTATAACTTTAACTCTATGACTCGGACTGAGATTTTGCGAGTTTTGGGAAATGGGATTAGCACCCCTTTGCAGCTAGCCTCTTTCGCAGACGTTCTTAGGGTCGTCACGCAACGTTAAGCGTTACGTAACGACCCTGGCCTAAGAGCTTCTGCGTAGGAGGTTACTTTGCAGCATGCCCCAATAAACATCTGTGTCAAGTTTGGTGCTCAAGGGCCCATGCCCCCCCCCCCCCCCCCCCCCCATCCTTCTCTGTCATGTTGGCGGTTTTTTTTCTGTTTTTTTTTTTTTTTTTTTTTTGGTTGACTGTTCTTTTTGGTTGGCCTTATAATTGTTTGGCCGTTTTATTTTTTATTTATTTTTTTTGTTCGGCTTTTTTTTTTTTTTTTTCTTTTTTTTTGCTATGCCCCTGGTGCTTGGCTCGAAAGTGTACGATCGACTTTCGCTAACTTTGTCGCTAACAGATCCTACTATAAGGCAATTATTGCTTCTAATAGTCGTGGTATCCATATACACCAAAGCAGCTCAATTTGGAGCCGGTGACAAAACAAAAGAATTTCAATCTCCTGAGAATTGGAAACCTATTGTTTTGCCTTCAAATTGAGCAGCATTTCGACGTGCTGCAAGGGGTAAATAATGGAAAACCTTGGGGCAAATTAAGAAATTCCTAGGATCCTTAAAATTATAAAAAAACCTTCATTATGAAACTAGTTATTTTCGCGGAGGGATGAGGAGCGGAAGGGCGTCTGTTAGGCTACTTTTGGGCTGCCTGTGCACAAACATGAAATTTGGGTTTCCTGTGGTTGGTTAGCGAGCAACAAGGAACAATAAGGGTTCACAGATCACTATTTAACAATTAGAAGACGAACTCGAGATTTCTATCGGCTGATAGTTGACGAGGGGCTCCGGTCCCGAGTCAACTATCAAAGCCGATAGAAATCGAGAGTGAGTCTTCTAATTGTTTTAGTAAAATTCTCAACGAATCTATACAACTGCAAACAAGAGGAAACTTCACAAAATCGCGAAGGGAAAGCCGCCATTTTTTTCAAAACAAAGCCGGCTTTCTCTACCCACTATCTATCGGCTGATAGATAGTGAGTACGTTAGCCAATCAGAATGCAGGATTTGCAATAGTATAGTAGTAGAATTTTACTAATATTATTTATTCGAACAAGCAACATGGCGGAAGATGATGACCAGGCACAATGGACTCCACAGAAAGCAAGGATTCAGTTTCGTGAAAACCCATCTTTAGCTGGAGCTCCAACATCAGGCTATTGTGCTGGCTATCTTCAAACTAATATAGCTATTCTACCCTCGTATTTAGCTGATGATTTTAGTGAATTCTGTCGGTTAAACAATGCTCCTTGTCCAGTACTCTACCAAAGTAAAGCTGGACAGCTGGACGCCTCAGTGTTTGCAAAAGATTCCGATATCAGGTAAGAAATATTTACCCTGCTAAGAGAGTCTCTTTTGAACCAGAGGAGAAAAGGGCTGCTTTTTGCTAGCAGAGTAGAAGAGATGTTACAATGCGATTCTTGTTTAATTCCCACTTGATGTAGACCTTCATGCATAAACTTATTAATATTTAAAAAGTCTAATAGCAGTGGGAAATACATTAATTATGTGAAGATTTGGTCATGTTAGTCTTGTTTTTACAGAGATATTCCTTAGCTTCTTCATATTCGTTATACGTTTTGTAAACTAACTCTGCCAAATGGAACGTTTTGATCCTAGCTTGTGCTCACGCTATGCCTTAAAACTTGAGCTATTTTACCTACCAAATGAGGGTTTATCAGGTCTTGCGTGACATTTTAAATTTTAATCCAACAAAAAAGAAAATATCATATTTGAAAAGAGCATAGTAAAATTAGTAAAATTGGAAGTTTGAAATGGTTTTATTGAATAAAGGCGAAGATATGGACGACCGAAGTTGGCTGCCTTTACAAAGAAATGTATGGAAAATATTTCGGGAGGCAAGCTGTTGCCTCCCAACATTATTTCAGAATTATGATATAGTTTAAATTTTAATGTTTACAAGACAAGTGCAGTGCAAAAATTATGCAAAATCAGTCTTTCTTTTTTGCATATTAGATATCCAGCCCCTAACCCACCCATTTTCATATTAGTTTTTATGTCTTTTATATATTTTATGATCTTAATTCATATATCACCTCCACCACTTCCTTTCACCACCACCACTACTTTGAAATGTGTTTTAACACATTAAAAGCTGCCCTGATATGTCATAATGCAATAAAACTTTAACAAACCTTTGTTGTTATTAATTGAAGACAATATTCTATTTTAAAAAACAAATCTTGGTCCATTATAACTTCTCCATCATTGTCACAAGGACTTTTCCATGATCTGTTGTTATTTCTGTTAGCAGCTTATTCTTATTCTCCAGGCAGTTCACCCGAAAGCACAGTGTTTGTATGTGACGTTTAAGTGTTTGTAGCAGTTTCCTATAGTCCTGTGTCCCCCAGTCACTTTGTTCACCGTCCAGTTTTTCTTTTACACAATCAATTGTGGTACTGAGTCTGAAAACAGGAGACGAAGTAACGACAACAATCTACAGTGTACACATAATATAAGAAAAATATTAATCAAGAACTCCCAAAAACTGTAAAGTATATGGTCGATACCTGTTCAAGCTGCTACTTGTAGTAGTCTTCTTTTGATATTTTATTCATCTCCGAGACCTATAAATATTATTCAAAGTTAAAGTGAGTATATATTTTTATTGTTTTAGAAGAAAAAAGTCATGTAAGGGAGCATTCATTTTTTAGGACGGGGGGGGGGGGGGGGGGGGGGGACGGAGGAATTAGGGGGGGGTCATTAAAAAAATACTAGATAAAAAGGGGGGGGTCACATTGTTTTTAACGTTGAACGTTGAACCAGGGGGGTCATGAATAAAAATACAGTGTATTTTTTCTTTTTTTTCAGTCGTTTTCTGGGGGGGGGGCTAGAAAATTTTCATATTTGGAAGTGGGGGGTTATCGAAATATTCAATTCCTTACCATGGGGGCTAGCATTTTTTTTTTTATTTGATTCCTCTAATTCCTCCACCCCCCCCCCCCCCCCCCTCCTAAAAAATGAATGCTCCCTAAACTTTCTTTTCCGCACATTACACATGACGCTCGTGACACTTCCGTCACGTACTTTGTACGTAAAAGAACACTTACATTTCTGCTTTGCAGGTGGGTTGTACTCCTCTGTGCTTTTCAAGTCCTCTTCACCGACTTTTCTACAGTTTGTACACCACATTGTTTCTGGTTTATACGTATTTTTTCCTTTTCCATACTCATCAATCGCAGAAAACAGTCTCAATGGTATCGGGACCAATGTTGTTGAATGCCGGTCACACGGAAAAGAACAGTGATTATCTTGCTTTTCTATATCATTCTTGTGCTTTCTACACACTTTAAAATTCTCTGGAATTTGTCCAGCCCTTGCTAATTTGGAATTTACCTTAAAAAGGCCTCCTAGAGTACAGTTATCTTTGTGCGACCGAGTTTTTGAAGCTTTTTCACAACCGTAGCTACACACAAATCTGACACTCGTAGCGATTACTACAAAAACTACGGAGGTAACTTTCATTGCGTTTTTCTCAAAATGTAAAAAGAATGAAAAAAGTGTAAACTGAGAATAGTTTGAGGGTATAACAAAGAGTGTGCACAGAAAAAAACGAGCTTAAATATGCAGGGAATTTCTTATAAATCAACTTTGAACTCAGTCGTCCGAAAATCCTAATGTTTACAAATGTAAATTTGCCGCGCTGCAACATTGTCCACGCATGCGCAGACGTTTGACCGCGGTGTTGGTTTATCGGGCAACAATGTTGTTACCAATCTCGAGCCCAGAGTCTTCCGGCTTTTTGGTCAGCGGGCTTGCGCCGGTTAGACTCTGGGGGAATCAATTTTTTTTACCCCAGATATCTGGGGTTCTGGTTTGTGGGAGTCGCTAGATATTTTATTGCAGGCTCATTCTTAAGGGCAGTCAAAACTCTCAGGGAAGAAGGATCCAAAACTTATATGGCATGAACCGAGCCAAAAAGGTTAATAAGACATTTATCGTATGGTAATGTATTGAGATACAAAAGAGGCGAGAGGAGGCGGAGAAACAAAAACTAAACTCAACGTAAAACTGCCACATGTCAAACGAGAACTGCATTGGAAGGACTTCCTGTACGTGCCACGAGTCATGCAAGTTTGAGTTGATCAGAAAGAAAGACTTCATTTTATTATTGAGTGAATTTCAGTATAGTTTATAGTTTAAGGTTTTCAAAAAAATACTTTTCCTGAAAGTGATGCGTTGTTCGCAAAACATGAATGCAAAGCAAAGAAGATATCAAAACAAGACCAGAGAAAAAGCTTCAGAAGAAAACTGTTGTCAAACTACTTCAAACCTCTTTAGACTTCAAGAGTCACAACCAAGATCAAAAATGCTATTGAGGATTTATTGAGGAGCTATGCAAAATTACATCGAACGTGGATAGTTTTTCGTCACTTTTCGACGTTTTCACCTGATTTCTGAGCAGTTGAAGCAAGTGAAGACACACTTTCAACTCATTGAAAACTACCAACTCTTCTGCTCGCAAATACTTTTAAATTCAACTGACTATGAAAAATTATGAAATATGGATATAAACTTGTTCAATTCAAGAGAGGATGCATCGATAAGTCAACGAAAGAAACCACTTGCTTCTTCACCGGATCGATTCAGATAAGTTCAAATTTGACGTTGTAAGCTTACAAATATAACGCTTTTAATAACTTTATGAAATTGTGATTGGAAAACTCTTCTAGCAAATTATCTTTATTTCATTTATACCGCCCTTCGTAGTTTTAGCCGTAAGCTTTGAGTTTTCATCGACAAATTTGTCGCTTATTTACGTTAAATGTGGTGAGTTTCAAATTCCTTATTGTGATTTTAGTCCAATAAGTAGATAATCTTTGAATAATTGTGTTAGGTTTTCCGGCAAACTTCATTCAGAAATGTCAGATATTCTCATAACCTAACAAAGATTTGACGAGTCATTTTTCTTTACCTGTGGATTTACTTCCGGTAGTTTTCCTTTTCAAAACGCGTAAAAAATCCGATTCCCCCAGAGTCTCTCCATTCGCTGACGACAGGAAGGCGCTGGAGGACTCTGGGTACTAGATTGTGTTGTTACGTTCTATACAGTTACCAGGCCGTTTCGCGATCTTCATCTGAGAACGCCTCGTAGTTTTCTTAGAAACAAAATGGCGGATATCGAGTCTCAAAACTCTATTTCGCTTCCAAATTCGTCTACTAAGGAAGGTTTCTGCCGTGAAAAAAGCCTGAATTCCTGACAAAAATTAAGATGATCAAGAGGAATACCTGATTATTTTAATATTTATGGCCAATTGTGCTGGATTGTGCGGGATTGACCCGATTGTGCGGGTACGCAACCGTGCAACCTGTCAGATATCCTGTAAGAGGCACCAAATATCAGCTTCTGCATCCCAACCCTTTTCTGCCCCCCCCCCCCCCCCCCCCCCCCAAGACTGGTTCTATCAACTCCTGGGTGTGGAAAGTGCACAAATAATATATACCATAAAATAAGGATTTTTGTGTCCTTAACTATTCTAGAACCGACCTCACCAAGTACATAGTTTATAAATATGACAAGGAATCTGGTGCTGAACAAATATCTGATGCATGGAAACTGACAGAATACCCGTGGAAAGATATGGTTACATTTTACATTGGATGCAGTTTTTCCTTCGAAGATGCCTTAATCCAGGCTGGGAGTGTTGTAAAAAATGCAGACGGAGAGGAAGCTGTTTCAATGTACACTACAAATATCAAGTGTATTCCAGTTGAAAGGTTCAGCTGTCCTGGTATGGTGGTAACCATGAGACCCATTAAGAAGAATCTTATTGAAAAGGCTGTGGCCATCACAGCAAGATATGATGCAGTTCATGGTGCACCAATACATATAGGAGATCCATCAAAGATTGGTATTGCAGATGTCTCAAAGAAAGACATGGGGGATTCAACCTGTATTGATGAGGGCCATGTTCCAGTATTTTGGGCTTGTGGTGTCACAACATCTAAAGCAATAAAAAATTCTAGTAAGTAATGGGTTTCTTATTAAGTAGAAATGTATCTCCATTTGATGTACCTGTACGTGCTGCTTAAAAAGGAGTGGAGAAAGTAGATATTGAAAATGTACAATTTCCGAATTATCTGATTATATTTCAGTCCTTTTCTGTTTTCTGTAATTTTCTGCTAAACTATAGGTTTCAATACAAAACATGTGTTATTGGATTCTATTGAGAAAAGGTGAATTAAAGCAAGCTATCTCAAACTGAAATAAATAAATAGAATCTACTGGTAGATTCCTGTTATTCAAACCATGTGTCACTTTTCCCTAAGCTGTGTGGGTTCTGTTTATGTCACAACTGATTTTCAGGTTTCAGTAAAAGTATAGAATGAAAAAGTGATCAAAATATATAAAACATTCTAGCATTAACTAATGTTTTTTACTCTTCTCTCTCATTTATAGAACCAGAAATTTGCTTCGCCCATTTTCCTGGTAGCATGTTTTTTTGTGATATTCCCACTGAAGAATATTTCAAAAACAAGCCTGCACCACATGGTGACGAGCAACCCAAGGTCATAACTCTGCAAGATGATCCATTCTATGCATCTGTCCTTGGAACCAATGCCTTCCAAAAAATCAATCAAATTGAAAGCCTCATTCAAGATGACCCTGGAAATAGAGGCATTGAGCATTTTCACACTGCTGGTGAACTTGTTAAAGCAGCTTTAAGGGTGTCGCATGCTTCATCTGTTGCTATAGTAACAGGATTCCCTATAAACGTAGGTCATGATCCTCCAGATGAGACTGATGGACCCCCTGGTGCATTATCAATGGCTAAAGCATTCCAAGCTCTTGGCAAGAAAGTCACGTTAGTGTCAAGTCATTACAACAGAAAATTAATGAAGGATTTTGTTTCACATTGTGTTGAGATAGGAATATTACAAGATGTAGTTGAAGTTGAGGAGTTCACTACAGGTCAAGGTGAATCATTTGAGGAAGCAGCAAGAAACTTCCTTTATCCATCAGGTGTAGAAGACAAACCAAGGTTTGATGTTCTGGTGTCAATTGAAGCTGCTGGAAGAACAGAACAAGAGACGTACAAGACCATGAACAACAATGATATTACAGAATGTTGTAGGAAGACCTCTGTAGATGAACTCTTCCTACAAGGTAGAATTGGTTCAATATTGACATTTAATATAAATTGTTGACAGTTAGTTCTCAGAAAGCAGATTCATGTTTTCCATTTACATCATTCTGTAAGCATGTATTATACTGTGTTCAGTATAGAGGCTTTGCACCTCCTTGTGATGGCAGCCATGACAGGAGGCACAAAAATAGAGTCTTTTCCCCCTGGTAAACTGGATTTTTTCTCATGTAAATCAGATTAGACCCAATGCAGGGTTTATCAGGTCTTGCGTGACATTTTAAATTTTAATCCACCAAAATTAGTAAAATTGGAAAGTTTTAAGTGGTCTTTTTGAATAGCGCCGACGATATGAATGATAATATTGGCCCCCTTTACAAATAAATGTATGGAAAAATATGTTAGTACGCAAGCTATTTTTTCGTTTCTGTTGGATTCAATTCTAAAATGTCACGGAAGACCTGATCAACCCATATTGTTCCTGCCTCCTGTCATGGCTGCCATCACGTGATGGCGCAAATCATCTATATTTGCAGTAAGATACATTAAAATTGCAAAATAAATACTGATTAACATACATTTGTATTTTCTTTCATAAAGCTGCTCGTTACCATGGAAGCAAAGGAGGGATCACTACAATAGGAATTGGCGATGGTGGAAATGAAATTGGAATGGGCAATGTTAAGCATAAAACAATCCAGTACATTAAGAATGGGCAAGAGATCGCATGTAATGTACCTGTTAACCATTTGATTACTGCTGGTGTTTCTAACTGGGGCGGTTGGGCACTTGCCATGGCTGTATTCATCTTACAAAACTGTCTCCTTCATTCGCGATACGTCAGATATGGCATTGGTGAACATCTGGAAAGGAGTCAGGAACAAGTACTGAACACGGTTGATCAGGTAATAAAGGAGAAGCAAGTATTGTTGTATGGTGGGTGGACATTGGGTGAACTATCGGTCGTTGGTTGGTTGGTTGGTTGGTTGGTTGGTTGAGTGGTTGGTTGGTTGGTTGGTTGGTTGGTTGGTTGGTTGGTTGGTTGGTTGGTTGGTTGGTTGGTTGGTTGGTTGTTTTGTTAGTTGGTTGGTTTGTTGGCTGGTTGATTGATTGATTGATTGTTTGATTGACTTGTTCATCGGTTTGTTCGTTCTCTTTGCATTTCACGTTATTTGAGCCAGTTCCTATTTTTGTTGTCAGGAGAGAAACGTTCTCGAATGGTTGGTATCTCGTGGTGTTTGTGATGGTCTTCGACTCAAGCCTGTCATGTCTGTTGATGGTTTGGATTTTGATGACATCCACGCGCACAAGATGAGGACGCTACTGGCAGTAATAAATTAATTATCAAGTTGGTTTTCAAGTTCGACAACTTTGACATAAGAAACGAAGCTTACGCATTCAAAATTCGTTAATAACTGAACAAATGAGGGTCTGATGTGATATTTTCGTTCAGAATTTGAAATTCACCTTTTCGGCGCTAGGCTTTCACGTGGTCTTCACGTGGTGAATCGTGTTACGGTCACCAAAAAGTTCGGACATTGTTGTTGAATTGCCACACGATCGTACTAACTTTTATACAATTTATTGACTTGATTTGTTTCTTCTGTTCTCAAATTTTTATCAAAACTTCTTTAGAAATAAATTATTTAGATAGTTTCACTAAGATTTTGAGAACAGAATTAACAAATTAAGTAGATAAATTGTATAAAAGTTAGTACGATCGTGTGGCAATTCAACAACAATGTCCGAACTTTTTGGTGACCGTAACATGATCCACCACGTGAAAGCCTAGCGCCGAAAAGGTGAATTGCACTATATTTATTTTTGTTTCAACTCCTGCACGCAATTTTTTGAACATCATAACCTTGCACGATATTCTTTTTAACTAGCACGAAATGATTAATATTATTATTCATGCAGAAGGCAATATTATATGTTTGTTAATCAAGGAACATGGCTTTGTAATTTTTTGAAACCACCAAAGGCGGGTGAACCTGAGGGGTGTAAAAGTTAAAATAGTTGGGACGAAGGATAAATAAAATAAAAAATGTCACAAAACAGTTTGATGTAACACTTGGCTTCAGTCGTTGTTTGCACACTGTTCAGTCTCCTGGTGAAGTTTCAGAGTCATTTGAGGCCTTCAGATATACTCTACTGGCCGAACACGAACCCAATCAGTTCAGTATGTTGCCCAGTTTCGTGACACTTCAGATTGTGAATACTATATCTTTTTCTACGGAAAAAGATAATTCTATAAAATTTTGTCAAATAAGGGCAAATTTATCAGGTAACATTATGATGTAGGTATCTTCTTCAAATCTTTTAATTTGATGAAATAAAAGGAAAATTTCGACGGCCACTTAAGTGCCCAGTTTCGTGACAGCTAGGCCAGTTTCGTGACACGTAAAAATGCATTGTTTTCAAAGTAATTCACAACAAAATTTGATAAAACAAATCAAAAACAAATTTGCATACCTTTAACTTTATTTTGTTGTGAAACTAGAAGTACTAATCTTAAGTTGTTTCTTTGAGAATAAGCAACTTAAATGCCAAGTTTTCGAGCGCAGGGCAATTCACTGCGCAGTGAAAATCAAAGATTTTCGTCGAGACAACTCCACTCACCTGACAAAAATGGCTTCTCCTTGACAAACGCGTTCTTTAAAAAGATCGCCAAAACATGCATTCCGAAGTTGAATGCTCGGCTTTCTTTCGGTTTTCTTCGTTTTCCGAAATATTAAATAGCCGTCGCTAAAAACGAGTTTAATTTGTAAGTGTCACGAAACTGGTACTGTCACGAAACTGGGCAACATACTGTTACCTAGGAAACGAATTTTGTGCCGTTTACTTTTTCACGACTCTGTAGAACCGAAAGTATTTTACTAAATACTTTCCAGCTGTACGAAAAACTAAGCGCGAAAAGGATTTTTGTTGTAATTCAAGCGGCCCTCGTCTGAGTCTTAAAAGTCATATATCTCACAGAATTTGAGGAGATGGATCGCAAAGATCTACTTTAATTTTTTAAACAACACGTATACTTCAACTTTTTTTCTCTAAATTCTTTGAAACGCGTGTATTTGTATTGGGAAGAGAGGAGCAAGGGCCGCTTGGCTAAGCATCGAAGCGCGCTGTGATTGGACGGTTCGTGCGTGCTCCGGACACCTGGTTCGATGCTAAAAAAAAAACAATTGAGGATTAAAGCATGGCATTTAGAATAGCGTAAGTCATTTTTGACGTTTGATATAACTTTTTTTGTCATTCTTGCTTTTTTTCCGCGTTTACAATTATCAGCTACCGAAGCATGAGAGAGAGTTTCAATGACTTCCGCTTTGTGGCTGATACCATCGATCACTCTGTGTCACTATGTGACATGCAAAAGCATGACCCATTCGGGATGACATTTCCATACCTTGTTAGTCTCCTGAAGATCAATGAGTTCGTAGAGTAAAGCCGTTATTATAAAGGAGCTGTCTAATCACAAAATTGATCATAGGATGCCTTCACTAAAGCTATTTATTTTAATCTTCAAGATTTGCTTATGGACACCATGCACTTCAACACTTCAACCTCGTATATTCGCTGCTTCAGATTATTTCATCGTTCTTAACGGTCAAGACGTCAGAAAACATACAACAGATGATCGTGGTGTTTTTAGGAAACCTAGAACTACTTTAGACAAGCTTCAAGTTCTTGATAATGACGTGATCCTTCGTCCACCAAGAGAAGAAACATGTGTCGTTACTTCATCTCAAGCAGCACCTCAACCGAATGGCCAACACAGAATGCCATCATATCATCATTTCCAGGACGTACACAAGGTTTGTTTACCAATATCTCCCATCTATAATATCTAAACTCGCTTACATATATGTGTTTAGAATTTAGGGCATGATTTTAAGACTTTTAACCACCTACTAACCTATCTATACGCTCCCAGCTGATGTCAGTAGGACCACTGATGTATCGCAGGAATTTGTGTGGTACATAGTACAGGCGTAGTTAATCCTACTTAGAATTGTTCTTACTGCTGTGATAGGAAGTAGAGAGACATGCAGATTGCTGATTGACTCTTTTAACAATAAAAAGACAGCTATTGAGCCAAGTAATAGGGAAATAAATATTGTATTCTACGGAATAATATCTCACCCCGGCAGTTTCATATATTATAAACCGTTAATGACAGCATTCCTTTCAACGCGATAACTGTTTCGGTTTCGTTATGTTTATGTTCCAATCTACAAGCCAACTATCACATTTGATTAATTGGAACGGAGAAAAAAATACCGTTAGGCTTATACAGTATATTAAAAGATTCCTACAAAGCCTACTTCATCATTGACATTGTTGATCCTTTTGATATGCTTGTCAGGACAAGCAACGCGACAGCTTCCAAAAAACGGAAAAGGTTTTTTTTACGCAGAAGATATTTCTCGGGGTCAAATGGGAATCAAAATAACCTCTTTCCTTTTGGATTTTTGCCAATAGTTCCTATTTTTCAGAACCAAATTAAATCATTTCGAAGGAAAATAACTTAACCTTTTATAAATTTTAAAAACCTTTAATCGAAAAAGCGAGCCAATGATCTTTTATACTAACTGTTCTCACCAGCCACAGCAAAGTACATCTTACCTATAAGATCTTGACCTTGGAGCGAAGGAAAAGGCAAAATACCGCTAAGAGAGACTTTGACAAACTCTAGTTCTTGGCAATATTATAATTTTGCTGCATTTTAGTTAACTTTTTATGGGTAAAAGTTTTCTGTAATCAGAGTAAACAAGTTTAATCTCCAACTGTATTTGCAATTTCCGTTTTGCTTCGCAGTACGTTGTTATGTGTAACGTTCTCAAAGTACTTGAAGTTGAAAGGTTCAATAGTCTTCATTCACTACTCTCAGCGAACAACTATCAAGCGTCTCGCCCTCTAAGGCCACTAGAACATGCCATGGCCCATATCACGATTTTTGACGCAGAAATGCAGTTAACATGAAAATAAATACTTATTAAAATTCGTCTTAACTTGTTTTCGTCACGTGCACCCTGGAATCCGATGATTCGAATCAACAGCTGCAATAGTCAACATTTTAACTCTATGCATTTTCCGTTCGTGTTCGCATGGCAAACATCAGTTCGGCTTTAATGACCCATGCTCCTGGTATACTCAAATGGCTAAGGTCGATTTTAAAACCCTTTAAATTTACGTTTTTAGGTGCATTTCTTTTCATCGTCTTCCATTAACTGTTTTAGCCTGGTTCTAGGTATATCCTCAATGAAGTATTGACGTGCGTGTGTAAATTATACGTTATCACGGCATGCCAACTGAAAGTTCTAATTATATTAGTTCTACATTGCATGCACAGAATGCATGATGTAAGCAATAAAGAACAATTTTCCAGCCGGCGAAATGTTGTTAATGCTGGTAAGCAGTAGCAGCAGTAAGCATGCAGTAGCAGCAGCAGTGGCAGCGACAGTAGCAGCGGTAGTATTTGTAGTAACAGTGGCAGCGGCAGTAGCAGTAGCAGTAGCAGCAGCAGTATTAGCTGTAGCAGTAGCAGTAGCGTTAGCAGTAGCAGTGGCAGTGGCAGTGGCAGTGGCAGTGGCAGTGGCAGTGGCAGCGGCAGTGGCAGCGGCAGTGGCAGCGGCAGTGGCAGTAGCAGTAGCAGTAGCAGTAGCAGTAGCAGTAGCAGTAGCAGTAGCAGTAGCAGTAGCAGTAGCAGTAGCAGTAGCAGTAGCAGTAGCAGTAGCAGTAGCAGCGACAGTAGCAGTAGTAGTAGCAAAAGCAGTAGTACTGAGTAGTACGAGGTAGAATTGAGGGTATAATCTTAATTCTTTTTCCTCTTTTTAATCATTATTCATGAGTACTGTTCAGTATTACTGACACACATTTAACATCTTTAGGAAGCAGGCTTCCATCACATTCATCGTAGTTATATGGCAGTACGACCACACTGTGTATTTGACTTCATCATTCCTCATCACAACTCTTCTAAAGAAACTCGCTTGCGAGGAGAATTTTGCGTCCCTGAGCATTTAACTGGTGGGGCAGCGGTCGGTGACTATGACAACGATGGACTTCAAGACATCTACTTTACAATATTTCACAAGACGAGTGTTCTTTACAGAAACAATGGTACGGTCTGTTCTCACCCTTGATTTGTTAACTTTATTTTTGGCTATTAAATGCACTACACCCTTTTTTGTTTCCAGTAACGGTAATCCTACAGGGGCGGATCCAGAATTGTGTTCAGGGAGGGGTGCAGGGTACACAGTCAGCCCAGGGGGGGTGCGAACCTCAGAAAGAAAACATTAATTCATATAAATGTAATCAAAATAGGGGGACACAGTTTTGTCCAAGGGGGAGGGGGATGCGCACCCCCTGCACCCCTCCCCTGGATCCACCCCTGTCCTGTTAATACCTTGGGAAGCACGGCTGGCGTGGCGGCGAGAGCGTTCGCTTTTCACCAATGCGACCCGAGTGGAATGGATTGGGTGGAATAAGATTAAAATAGAACTGCCTCTTTGTACAGGTGATGGAACGTTCACTGACGTCACCAACGATGTGGGTCTGGGTCCCAGTCGCTACGCGAGTGGTGCAGGATGGATTGACGTTGATGAAGATGGTGATTTAGACTTGTATGTAACTACAGTCGGTGACAGTAGACACTATCTTTACATCAACTATGGTGGTTTCTTTGTTGAAGAAGCTGAAAAAAGGAATTGTTCCTTGGCTTTTGCAAACAAGAGAAAACTTGCCGGCATGACGCCCAACTTTGGAGACTTTGACAAGGATGGCTTTCTTGACATCTACGTGACAGAATGGATTCTACATTCGGTAGGAAAGGTACGATAAGTCCGCGCACTGAGCATTCTTGTTTCTAGGGTCCAAATTTCTCAGTGGTTTTTATTTAGTCATTGTAACAACTCGTTTTTTGATCGTACAGCCCTCCGCATCCCGACTCTTGAGGAACAAAGGATTTGTTCAAGCTGGGTAGGTTTGTGTTTGGTTTATGATCATGCATCCCAAATAAGTAATCAGGTGTGTATCTATATTTTTGTAGCTATTTTGAAGATGTTACCGACCAAGTTGGTATAAATATGGATGGATATCGAGGTGGATCTTCGCTGAACCGTGGAACTCACACGTTCGGAGCCTCGTTCACGGTATTATCAACTGTTATATCCTTTTTATTTTTGTTAATATAAATCAGGAGAAAAACCTAAGATACTTTTACAACTCAATATTAAGTGCCACAGACTAATAGAAGTTTTTTTTTACATTTTTACATGTATAATAATTTCGTACTACATAATATAGGATTTTGACGAAGATGGCTGGCCGGAATTACTAGTGACGGCAGATTATGGCGACAGCAAGATGTTCTGGAACAAAAATGGGAAGTCCTTCGTTGAATGCACAGAAAAATGCGGCTTAAGAGGAGAACAGGTTTGTATATGTCCACAGGTTTTGCAGTAATAACACAGGTATCCCACATGCTAATGTTTTGGCACCTTTTTGTTAACTATGACAGGATGCCATGGGTCATGCTATTGGAGACTGGGATAATGACAGCCATCTGGATTGGTTCTCTACTGCTATTTTTCATAACCAAACAGATTGTTCTATTACTGGATGTGTCTTTGGTAGTGGTGGTAACAGGCTGTATCGGAACCATGGCAACCAAAAGTTTGACGACGCTACCGACAAGGTACTGTCGTTAGCAAAGACTGGATTAAGATGTAGGATAATGATAAGTAGACATAGAGAGAGTTAAAAAATGCAGCAAAATGAATCTGCATAGCGAGACCCATGCTGACGTTACTTACGTCTCGATTCGCCATTTTCCATACATTGTTTCACTGGTCAAACACAAAGCATTCAATGTAGTTCCAAAGAATTATTCAAATTTGAACCTTGCAGCCTCAACTGAATGTT
This sequence comes from Anthopleura sola, assembly GCA_023349425.1. NCBI lineage: Eukaryota > Metazoa > Cnidaria > Anthozoa > Actiniaria > Actiniidae > Anthopleura > Anthopleura sola. The sequence goes on from JALHLI010000004.1 coordinate 7,516,666, forward strand.
TTCTGTTTCACCAGTTAACCAATGTGTGGAAAGTGGCGGATATTGTTGACGTGCCATTGATAGATACATGTCATGCACCTACCGATATTTTGATGTCTTACATGTAACTAGTCTTTGGTTTTGATGGTTGAACATTTTCAATGTTATCATAGCTAATCTGTGATCATTTTGCAGGCCGGTGTACGTAATGGTGGTTGGGGCTGGGGAGCTGCTTTCATTGACTTTAATAACGATGGATATCTTGACATAGTCATGACCAACGGTAACAAACACACCTAGATGATTATCGGAGTCAAAGGAGAAGGCGATATGTGATGATGGGAGATGACAGGTGTTTCGTCCTATCATTCTCGTCAAGAACACGGATTCAGTTGTTTGCACTCAGCGAAAGCATGTTAAACACCTCAGTCAATTATTACTGTTTAGATTAATGTGCCCATCGATCTTTCGATATTTGAATGCTGTTGCCTATCACCTATCCCCTTTGGCTCTGAAAACCTTTCTTGAAATAGCTGTATACTAGCAAAGACATTGGTTCAATGTTCCCCTAATAGACTTTTAACAATCCTTACAGTTTCTTGCCCGACACTATTGGCTTTAGTGATTCGGTACTCAGGGACAGGTTTGAACCATAATTTGGGGAGCAATTTGGGTTTTCGTTCATTTTGCTTTTGTTTTTGTAGGGATTGACTTTCCCTCGACTACAACGGATGACCAATTCCAGAAACAAAGTATGATTCTCTGGCAAAACCTTGGTCCAGGGTACAATGGATCTACAAGAGAGGTTGGTTAAGTTACTAACTTGAGGCTTTTTCTTCACCTTCGACCCAACAAGCATGGAAAGACCCCCTTCCCCCTCCCCTTCCCCATCCCCCTTCCCCCTTCCCCCATCTATCCCGCTTAAAAAAGACGAGCCCGTTGTGTCGATGCTGTGTTAATGCAACACAAATAACCATGCATTCAGATGTGATATATTAGTGTTCGTGTTTTCAGGTATCAAATGCAGTTGGTTTAAATGCTACTGGTCAAGGAAGAGGTCTGCTGAAGTTCGACTTTGACGGTCAGTGAATATTCATCAGTCATCTACAGTGCAAACAGTAAAGTATTCGTTGGTTTTGATCAAAATACCGGTTCGTTTTTTTCTTCTTAGACGATGGAGATGAGGATGTGGTAGTTTGCAACAACCTTGGGCCTCCACAACTGTACGATAACAAAGGTGGTAACAAGCAAAACTGGCTGAAAGTCCGTGTTGTACACAAGTAAGGCCAACGAATTACACAAATATCAATCTTCTTTTACTGAATTTGCTATAGAACTAAATCTTATTTACTGGAAGATCCTTCCTTCATGACAATCGTTCATTGGGGGAGGGGGAGGGGTTTGCAAGCATGCAGACGGCGATCCTTACAAGTATATTTCGTTATATCTTGCTTGTTCTAATTTATTACTAAACTTTTACTCAAAACTTATGTATTATTTCTATGCATTGTTCCAGCTGTTTAACATTCAGTAGCAAACTCTGTGATAGCTATGGTGCTCGTGTACAAGTCATGACATCCAACAACCACGTACAGGTAGTAAATACCGGATGTTGTACGTACAACTTTCGCCTTTCGTCCCCTGAATGAAAACCTACGTACGTGGGACACGAGTGAAAAACGCAATTCGCATGCTCGGAAGTTCGGCAGAAAATTCATAGACGAGTCGTGTTTACGAAAAAAAAAACATTGGAGATTTTGATGTTTTGTATTATGCGAATTTCTCTTGTATTATTTGAACAGGGAAAGAAAACAACTAAAGTAATGTGTCAGGAAAAATAAGCACTAACTTTCCACGAACGGCCTTAACTTTAGAGATTTACTAAACACCGCTAAATCTTCAATGGTTTTCTTTGTAAACACGACGAACTTCCGAGCATGCGCAGTGCGTTTTTCACTCGTGTCCGTACATGAGATAATGATTTTCTTTAGAGGATTTGGTATCAAGAACGTGCTGCTTCATGATGGTCGATATTACATGCATTTTCCCCTTGCAATTAAAACTACTCTTTCTCTTTTCTTCGCTCACCAATCCATAGATTACTGAAGCCAGTCTTATGTGATGTTGTGCTAATAACGATTTTTTTTTGGCATTCAGACGAAAGAGGTTGGTTCAGAAACCCATTTTCTAGGCCAGAGTGAAATTACAACACACTTTGGTCTGGGCTCAGAAACTGGCAATGTTAGCGTTAAAGTCACGTGGCCTGGTGGGTTGTTTGTGGTTGCCCTCACAGATGTACAGCCCAACACAAGGATCAGAGTTGTGAAACCAAGGTTAGTCAGTGCATGCAATATAAAACTATTACATAATGGCAAAAGAGAAACAAAAGCACCTCTACTTTATACAATATCATGTTTTATTCATTCATCTTTATATCTTTTTTATTTGCATTTATTTGTTTGTAGTCGGCAGCTTGATAGCAAACAAAGTACTTCATTCAATAATTTAACCGTCTGTTCAACATTGCAAATAATTGCCATTGAAAAGCAGGTACATTCTAAATACATTATAAACCTTATAACAGGCACCGCGGAGCCGGGGGGCTGGAGGGCTGCAGCCCCCCCTTTTTTTTCCTTTTTTCATACTAGGTCTCTTACATTTTCCAATCTTAGCCCCCCCCCCCCCCCCCCCCCACACTTTTTCCCATACTAGTCTCTTATATAGCCTCCCCACTTTTTAGGGTGCTCCGCATTCCCTGTATAAAGTACCCTCATGAATGTTAGGAAAAGAACACACCTTTTCCTTGATTAGGCGCCGTATGCATTCTTCGCTCATGTACTTAAATCCTGTTTAACTTGTCAACTCTTGAATGCCGGAGGAAGGGAACTGATATAATAAAGATACATCAGATACGTTTGTTACGTGCTTTCGGATCCCAGCAACAAAGCCATGGAGAGAAATATCCCATGTGTATTTCGTGCTTTGCTAGTACCTCTCAACATTCTACTCCCCAGCCATCTCATGCCACAGTCACCATCAACCCAGACAGGAGATCCGTTTCTTTTAAAATCGATGAAGGTGTCAACATGCGCAGTCTCAATACAGAGAGTTTCGTCTATCGAGTAGCATTAGTACAGAGTGGTAATAATACCCAGCTGAATATAACCAGCACGGCATCTGTTATGTTCCGATATAACGATACCGATGGAGGATCAAACAGTGGAGAATGTATTAATGGTAGACATGCTGGATCTAAACCGATAATAACTAACGAAAGGTAAGTAAACTAAACATATTCATCAGCAGTGGAATTGACACCTTTGCATTTGTTCTTAACAAAATCTAACTATGCCAACGAAGTGATGAGATTTATTATTAGATAATGTTTTAGAAAATTTAGATAATTTTTAGAAGTCGAACGAAAAAAACTACTTTGGATTCAGTGTGCAGCAGCCAATTCGTCGCGTCACATAATTACTCACAACTCACGACGAAACTATGTACACTTCCTTATATGGAGGGTAAACTAGTCAAACCTGTTTAGAACAAAAGAAATGACGCACTTCCGTAACAAACTCAAGACTCCTGAATCTCCTCTATGTTAGCCAAGAAGCCACTTACTGTGCATGTATGTTAATCAGATTAAATCTTAAATAATAACAAATATGATCTCGATCATTTGTGTTGAATATCATATCTACCGTAAATCTTCTATTAAGCCCCCCCCCCCTCAAATAAGCCCCCCTCTCTTTTAAGCCCCCCTCCCCTTTACAATACAATAATGGTAAATCATACTTGAGAGACTAACACAAGTGAATCAAATGTTGAAAATACCGTGTAATTTGAACAATGCATATACCATGTCTTTAACATCCCTAGATTATGTGAGACGGTCCATTAGTAACACTTCAGTTTAATCCTGAGTTTACCGTGTTGTGTTGTGCGTTTCGGCTAAAAATCAATTAGCCCCCTCTCCAATAAGCCCCCCCTCAAACGTGCCTGAAATAAATAAGCCCCCGGGGGGCTTAATAGAGGATTTACGGTATGCGGTATGGTATTAGGTCCTTCATCGTTGCCGCTTATCCCCACGTGCCTGTGTAACATGCATTTTCTTTATCGATGTCTCATGTTCCTACCTTTCTCATTCTCAAACCAGGCGTTTCGATGGCATTTCAAATAACAAAAAGAATGTTTTCTGGGGTGCAAACATGGAGGACCTAACACGTGATGTTCCTCCAGCCTATGGAGACAAGCTTGCTTCTCCGTCAGGTACATGCAACGTGCAACAGAGAAAAGGTAGAACTTGTACATTCCCGGATGAACTGAATGGCATTGGTTCCGTTAGACCTGCTCCAAGAAATATCAGCAACGTTCTTTTTCATCAGGTGAGACATTATATCTGAGGGAACTAAACCTTCACTACCAGTTGAATTCATTTGAACTATCTATTTAATTGTCACGTGGCTAGGTTGAATCCGAGATCAGTTCAAGGAGGCTCAGTGATATGCATGCCCATTTTGGTCAGGTAAGTGATCTACCTGCCCTGCCCTGCCCTGCCCTGCCCTGCCCTGCCCTGCCCTGCCCTGCCCTGCCCTGCCCTGCCCTGCCCTGCCCTGCCCTGCCCTGCCCTGCCCTGCCCTGCCCTGCCCTGCCCTGCCCTGCCCTGCCCTGCCCTGCCCTGCCCTGCCCTGCCCTGCCCTGCCCTGCCCTGCCCTGCCCTGCCCTGCCCTGCCCTGCCCTGCCCTGCCCTGCCCTGCCCTGCCCTGCCCTGCCCTGCCCTGCCCTGCCCTGCCCTGCCCTGCCCTGCCCTGCCCTGCCCTGCCCTGCCCTGCCCTGCCCTGCCCTGCCCTGCCCTGCCCTGCCCTGCCCTGCCCTGCCCTGCCCTGCCCTGCCCTGCCCTGCCCTGCCCTGCCCTGCCCTGCCCTGCCCTGCCCTGCCCTGCCCTGCCCTGCCCTGCCCTGCCCTGCCCTGCCCTGCCCTGCCCTGCCCTGCCCTGCCTTGCCTTTGCGGTGTGTGTCGTTGGACGGGCTTTGTGTTCCTTTGTTTTGCTAAGTTGTTTCATTGGTTTTATATATACTACTGAACTGCTATTGTTAGAAGAAACACATCATAGTCCTTTAGTTTTTTCTTTTTTTCTTCTTCTTTTGCAGTTTCTCGCTCATGATACAGATTTTTCCAGTCCACTACCGCGTTTCGAATTTGATGGACAGCTAAATGATGTTTGGTTGCCTATTTCAGTACCAAAGGTGTGTGCGTAAGGGGGAAAAAACAGAATTACTACGAACCCAATCTGACAAGTCATTCGGTCATGCTCTCGCTCTTTCTCCGTTGCTGGCTGCCCCTACTTTATGGAACTCTCTCCCATCTGGGATAAGAAACACTGACTCTTTGCTGTCTTTCAAGAAAGAACTTAAAACTCATTTGTTTAGTTTAGCTTTTTAGTTATACTAGAGCGCATAGAACAGACTTGTATATGCGCTATACAAATTTTCATATTATTATTATTTTCATATTATAAGATATTTTCCATTTTATTTTGTTTGACTAAAAAATTCTCAATACTGCATTAGCGTGTTTTTAAAGTTCCAAAAAGTTGCCAAATGGCCTTGTTGGATAGATGGAAGTTAAACTCTTTTACTAAAAGCATGGATAGATCCGGCTCATCCAACCTGACCATCTTTTTTATTTTAAGAATAAGTGACCACAAAACTGGTATTTGTAAAGTACATTTACGGGTTAACGTTGTTCTGATTTTAGGGGGATGTTCACTTTGACCGACTTGATAAAGGAACAGAATACCTCTCTTTTGTTCGTTCAACATTCAACAGGTAAAGACTGTCGAACACTATCACAGTTACCAGGAATTGTATTCTCATCCATGTGTTACATTATAGATGTACCGGTAGGTATCATGGTACTCCACGCCAACAGATCAATAAGATAACCTCGTACATCGATGGCTCGGTAGTGTACGGAGACACTCAAGGCAGGAATGCACACCTCAGAACCAAGAAAAATGGAAAGATGAAGCTTACAAGGAATGGCATCATACCGGTAATATATCAACACGTTAACGAGTATGCATGCAGAAAATGTAAAAACCTTTTATTATCGAAGCGAAAAGACGAGGAGAACTAAACCAAGCCATCAAAGGAACCGGAGACACAGAATGCCTCATCATCAACCCATTCGACTGAATTTCTAAGTTTTCTATTAAAAGATCTACAATCTTGGACCAAACTAGTTGAGACAGTTTTCGCGGTGTATAGTATTTAGTACTCGTAATCCTCCCCTCCCCTCCCCTCCCCTCCCCTCCCCTCCCCTCCCCCCTCTATTCAATGTGGCTCCAGAAGGATTGCCAAGACGCCAGTAACGTTTTTTGATGGAAACCAACATTGTTTAGTGTGAGAGGGGGAGGGAGGAACGAGATTTGCGCTTGTATACTATGCAATCTTTAAAAATGTCTAAGTGTCTCAACACTTTTGTCGAAGATTGTAGGTGGACATGGAATCGTCATAAAAAGAGCACTAAGCTTTGAGAACTGAGATAATAGAGTAAGGCGTTAATCGTGTTTGGGGATTGTACGACTAGACTGAACAATTGGCTGGCAAGTGGAATGTGTCGTGTCGGGCGGGTCCACCTTTTAGTGTGTGAAAGCCAATCAGACGTAAGACCTAAATATGCCTTCACATTGAGATGCGATTGTGTCTACTGTTATGTTGTCCTTGTTGATATATTGAATGCAATCCTAAATTCCATTCCACATGTGCAGATCTTTGATATTTATTGTTCTGTTTGACAGCCTAATTCAATGGGAATCGCCAATGATAACGTGGTGGGTCGTGATGCCTCTAGACTCCTTGTTGCTGGCGACACACGCGCCAACGTACAACCAGGTCTTATTGCTCTACACTCATTGTTTGTACGTGAACACAACCGACTATGTGACGAGTACCTGAAAACACACGACAAGGTATAGCATTGATCACTAATAGTTATATTAATGAATGCGCTATAAGCGCAGCCCTCGTTTAAGCGCATCCCTCGTTTAAGCGCAGCTCTCGTTTAAGTGCAGCCCTCGTTTAAGCGCAGCCCTCGTTTAAGCACCACCCTCGAACAAGCGCCGCATATGAGAGCAAAAATATTAAAGAGCGTCGCCCTCGAATAATAAGCGCCACATAAATCCACAATAATTCGGTGCCTTATCAAAGCATCATTAGTCTGAATTGTTCAAGGAGAGATACTATAAAACGAATATGATAAGACTCGGTCTAAACCAGCCAGCCTTAGAAATTAATTCTCTTATATTTTCAGTCAGAAACTCATAAGGGAGTAACTCATAACCCCCTTAAGAGTTTCTGGGCGTACTTCATTAAATACATCAAAATAAGCGCCGCCGCGAATTAGCACCACAACCGATACTCTAAAAATCTAAAGAGCGCCGCGGCAGTTTATCGAGTAAATACGGTTACTTAATAAGCTCAACAGGGATAACAAACAGGCAAGAACATTCTTACCCGGGATCAACGTCTAATTTGCGAAAAAAACTGAGAAATTTTGTTGTTAATGTTGCAAAATAAGATGGATGGCAAAATATGCATTGTTATAATTTACATATGATGCTGACCATAACTTGCATTCAAGCTGCATAAAGGTCTAATACTAGCAATCAACTTAATATCTTTATTTGGTACTCTTATAATTATTATTTATAATCATTCTACAGGCAAGTGACGAACAAGTCTTCCAGTACGCTCGTCGTATAGTGATCGCAGAACTTCAAGCCATAACATTTCGTGAATACCTTCCATCGCTACTGGGTGGTACCAAACATATTCCTCGTTACCAAGGTTACAGTGACAAGATCAATGTTGGAATGAGTAACATCATGGCAACTGCAGCCTTCAGGTTAGCTGAACATGACTCTGTTGTTGTTGAATGTGGTTAGGGGTAGAGCTATTCATCCTAACAGCAACCCTTTAACAGGCCAATGATCTGTGCAAAAAGATACATTTTTACAACAATGGTATAATATCTTTATCACAATTAAAACTGATTGCCTGTTGTGTCAACTAACATTGCGCCCATGCCTCTCCCTTCCCCCGTTGATTAACGACATTAAGATTTGCAAAATCTATGTACTGGCGCTAAGTCCATTGGTTTTACAGGACACTATTTTGTACGCTAATCACAGTAAAATCCTAAGAAACAGGGGGAAAAGGTCCTAAATTAAACATGTATTACATCACGAACAAGCAAGGTACATTAGTCTCACAAAGACTATACTAAGAAAATACAAAAAAAAAACCACTTACCAATTGATGAAGCATCTCACACGAAGTACATGGAACACAACACAGCGCGCGGGGTTAGTCGGTTAGGGAAAACACATACTGGACAAACGGAAGGCGGACACACAGAGCTGATCAAACTCAAAATTGTTGAGTTGGCCTCAACAATCTACAACGGCGACGTCAACCGGAAGTGTTAATAATTTCTCTTTGGTGTTCTGTTCATTGGGGATGTCATTCAAAACATTGTCAGTAAAGTCAACTCATCCACAGTAGCCTAAGCCTTCTCCCCCCCCCCCCCCCCCTCCCCTCTGAGAGCCTGATACTCAGGCTACATCCACAGGGAAGACAGACTTCCTGTTATTAAAACTTCCGGTTGACGTCACCGTCGTAGATTTTGCAAATCTTAAGGTCGCTATTGTTTTGGGAAAGGATGCGCTGTAATTGTAATTGTACTGATGTTACTTATTGATATGAATAAAAGGTCCAAGTATCCTTGTGTTATAGATATGGCCACAGTCAAGTTAGTAGTCATCTCTGGCGACTGAATGAAGATGGTAACATCAGTGAGTATGGACATCTTCCTGTTCGAGACTCTTACTTTGTGCCCGAACGAGTTGAAAGAGAAGGTGGAATCGAGCCCATTCTACGAGGTGCTGTCGCTCAACCTGCACAAGAAATTGACTTAAAGGTAAAGTAACTAGTGCGTATAACAATAGTTCTCAGTAGTTAGTGTTTACAAACATTAGCACAAACCAGTTTAAAGAATCCTAGTCAACTATATAATACACTGCGCGCCTATGTCATTGTTTACATACGAAATTTACCTTAGATTCTGTGCCAAAATTTATGAAATCACACGAAAAGCATAAAATAACTTCTTACAGTACTGTATCATTATATATCTTCAGTGATTATTTTAAAACTTCTAGCTTGAATAACAAGACCGATGGAAGTGGATTCCCAAACTCCACCTACAAAACCGCCATTTTGCCTGGCAGAGAATGGCGGATTGCATTGTTTTCGGTGCGCAGTGCATTGTAGTTGACTAGGATACTTTCACAAAAGCTCGTCAAAATTTGCTTTGTTTCATCAGCCAATCTATCGCTGGTTGGCACATGAATAACAAAAGGTCACGTCACAGCAGCTAGTGCTATCACCTGACATGACAGTTAATGTCTACCATGCTCTCTCTTGTCATCTTTTCTGATATCCATTTGCAGATGATAGATGATTTGCGTAACGTCCTCTTTCCTGTTGGCCGACATAACGGCCTTGATCTAGCAGCTATGAATATACAAAGAGGTCGAGACCATGGCCTGCCAGACTATAATACTGCCAGGAAAAAAGCTGGTCTACCAGGTATGAACGGAATGATGGTATAGAGGCTTTGCACCATCACGTGATGGCAGCCATGACAGGAGGCACAGCAATAGTCTTTCTCCCCTTATAAATTGAATTCTTTCTTAAATAAATCAAACTAGACCAGATTCAATTGTTCCTGCCTCCTGTCATTGCTGCCATCCTCCGATGGTGCAAAGCCTCTATAGTATTACACTTGAAGCATGCAGCATCATATCCTCAAGTAATTACAAACTATACCGAGACTGAGTCTATCTCAAATTAGTAAAATTCTACTACTATACTATTGCAAATCCTGCATTCTGATTGGCTAACGTACTCACTATCTATCAGCCGATAGATAGTGGGTAGAGAAAGCCGGCTTTGTTTTGAAAAAAATGGCGGCTTTCCCTTAGCGGTTTTGTGAAGTTTCGTAAAAAAACCTCTTGTTTGCAATTGTATAGTTTCGTTGAGAATTTTACTAAAACAATTAGAAGACTCACTCTCGATTTCTATCGGCTTTGATAGTTGACTCGGGGCCGGAGCCCCTCGTCAACTATCAGCCGATAGAAATCTCGAGTTCGTCTTCTAATTGTTAATTAGCTATGTATACTTCACTATTTGACTGTTATATTCTTTATTGTAGAAAGGTTATTGAAAAAAAAAAAACATTTCTTAACGAGTTCATTCTTTTCACTAAGATTTGTTATGATTTCTTTTAGGATTAAAAAGTTTCTCAGATCTGGTTAAGAACAAGCGTGTAGCTCAAGACATGATGGCATTGTATGGTGACGTGGATAACATAGACCTGTGGGTAGGAGGCCTAGCGGAAGATCACGAGAAGGGTAGTGAACTGGGTCGAACGTTTAGAACGTAAGTCCAATCTGAACTTGTTATTCACGTTATGAAGTATAACGACATCTCCACATCCCTCACCACATAAATCCCACCTCTAATCCTCAAGCTTTCGTCGTTTCAAATATATTCATTCACCTCTCTTCTTTAAGCCGATGTTACACGAGACGATTTGCAACGACGATTTTTCGCGATACGCCGTTGCGCGAAAGGTTTATACCATGTAACATGCTAGATAAAACGATTCTTAGAGTAACTTCGACTTTAGGCAACACGTTGCGAGTTTGTGATCTAATTTCAAATCCTCGCAACTCAGAATGACGAATTTTTCGCAGTGTTGCGCGAAATATCGTCGTTACAAATCGACTCGTGTAACATCCGCTTCATGCAATTTAGCTTCAATCCTCTTCCCATCTCTCAGCCCCCACCTCCTTCCAGTGACTAAAATATATTGTATCGTGTTAGTAATTCGTACTCAAAAGGACTTCTGTATCCGTCCACAGGATTTTAACTAATAACTTTCTCAGGATACGTGATGGTGACAGGTTCTGGTACCAGAGAATACTTGACCCCCAGGTAATAATGTGGGGCACACGACTAATATCGCACATGTCAGCGGTTTGCAATTCCAGTGAAGCACATCCAACTAGCCTATCACATCCGCCGTCACAATCAAACTGCAGGCTCACAATCAAATCTATATGCGCAGACTTGGCGTGATAAAACCCCCACCCTACCCCAACCCCTGATAAATATCAACCATGACTCCATTTTGCTAATTGCGCAATATCTTAGACACAAACTTTTGTTATTATTCATTAATACATTTCCCATCCTACAGCAGTATCTGATGGTGCGGGCAAACTGTCACGTGATAACTAATATTATTTTGTCTCAAATTATGAAAACAAACAACCACGGTTTTTCGTGCGTGTTTCCTAAATTGATAATCATATTTATCGGGAATGTAGCTTCTGAATGTCTCAACATATGATTAGTATGATGCAATAATTTTCTTGGTTCTGATTGAACTCTTTTGTTTTTGGTCCAGGAAATCAAGATGGTCCATGGTCTCACCTTGGGACGAATTATTCGCTTGAATACAAATATCAAGAATGTTCCAGACAACGTTTTCTTTTCCACCCAGTACTGCGCAGGCGTAGAAAACTACCAATGCAAACCACGTGTTCTTTTACCATCGGGTAGAAACGACACATCATCGAAAGAAGACAAACCAGTAAGACGCGTACGAAAAGTCCCTTCAACCAATCAGGGATATGGACCAAAACTATTTGTTGGGCTTGCTGTGCTTTGTTCCCTGAGTTTCATGGTGAATGTTGTCTTTATTGTTTTGTGTTTGAGAAAACGAAAATGCGTACGAACACTTCAAAGCAAAAACAGTTACAAAGTCGAAAAGGAAATGCACAGTTTCTCGAATACAGCAGTGAAAGAGGAGCTGGAATTGTAACCAAATGAAATTGTGCAAATTACATACTTTGCATCATTCAACAAATACAAACTCTGGATGGACGATATTGCTAAATGCTGGTCGTCAATTTCATTCGCAAATGCTAACGACAATACAGAGACTCACATCTGTGCAATATTTATGATAATTGAACTGCTTGGCAATGAATCTGAGCTGGTCAAGGTAGACAAAGGGATGAAGTGGAACTCATCTTGATTATTTATGTCAGAACACAAAGAAAACAAAGCTGTCCTTGCTCCCGTCCCCTGGTAAAATGTAATCAACTTTGAGAACTTCGAACAAGGTGCAAAAAGAGATCGATCTATTAGCAATAGGAAGTCATAAAACGATAATGTGAATGTAATTGGTATCAAATATCAGTCATACTGCAGTAGCAGCTATACTCATACGTTATACACACGTTATACACACACATCATACATACATTTACCAGTGCATTAAAACTATGACAAAACATTACATAGGAATATATCAAAGACCATGCTTTAATAGGTAGGTGCTCATCTCAGTTTTGTAATGTAAAATGCCAAAACGCGGGAATCTTGGTTTGTATATGAGTATGATAAACGTATAACAGATCAGTATTGCGCCCACCTACGCCTACCTTCATCATCCTATTTATTGTTGCAATGTATTTACACCGCTTTTGTTTGAAAATAAAAGACAGACATACGAATATATATGATGGGTTCGCTTGCTTATGTTGTGAGCAGTTTTGTTTCAAAATGGTCTTTATTTACGATAGACGCCATCCAATGATGGGTTTTATTTATTACATACAGATGAATCACGTGGTATCTTAGGCTGTGAGACCAACAACTTCAAACCAGGATATTTAATTCAAACACTTTTTCAATATAAACTTTCTCACTAGTTATGTGTTAACATTTTCCGGGATGAAATACGTACTACATAAAGTAAAATCCATGGTTAAGGAATATAAGCAGAAGAAAGGTAACCAAGCATCAGCTACTTTAAATGACAATTAGACCGGTAGAAAGATCTGAACCTCAGTGACCCGCATGGCTAATCTACACTACAGCTAGTATAAAAATCATCATGGTTCAAGAGAACATTTTCTCTTGTCATGGTGTTTTCGTGAATAAAGCTCCCTCCCTCCCTCCCTTCCTCCCTTCCTCTTCCCAGATATTTCCAAAGCCTGAAATGAAAAATCACAAAGCAAACAAGACTCCAATGCGGCTACACGAGCTAGTTTTTGCTTGCACAGGCGACGCGATTTTTTGAAATCACCAACGAGCGGTAGTGGCTACACGAGCGGCAAATACTGGTGATAAAGGCCACCGTTTGAAGAAAAAAGTCTCGATTTGGTTCTTGCACCTTATTAGCTAGATAAGCTTTAGTCGCGTCGCGGGTGCAAGGAAAAAGTTGCAGAGTGACTGCACGAGCGATAAAGCCCTTGACTTGATCACGAAAAATTCAACTCATTGAATTTCTCGCAACTTGAATTAATTTGGCTTTTCAGTGTGTTGACTACACTCGTCTAGCCTGAGGTAGTCTTTGCGTTTAGTGATTTTTTAGTTGGACAATCATTAACATAATAGAATTTGTTTTACTGGCTACATTACTGTGTAAGTGCACTCTCCTCGACAAATAACGGCTTTAGATACTTGTTGTCCACTTGGGACCAAGCACGCACGAGCCATGCTTTTTCATAGATCTTCTTCTCAATTCGATCTACTGGTGTGCTAGTAGACGGGTCATTTATATCAAGCAAACTTAATCTTCTTGCTCTTTTCTCCTCTTCATGCTCATCCACCCCACTCCTAATGCCAAGGCCTGAAAGAACAGGCATGGTCAAACCCCCAAGGACAATAACTGAAACGATAACGATGACAAGTGTGGCAGTTAACATCATCTGGCGAGGTATGGAGACAGTATTACGAACGGCCAGCGCAAATGCAATCGCTCCACGAAGACCAGAAAAGAACATCATGTGTTGGAAGTTAAACGGTATGGTGCGTGTTCGGCCAAGATTGAGAAGGAATGAAAGTGGGTAAATATTTAGGAAACGACCAACTATGATTGCTAAGAATGTCCAAGCAATAAATCCAGGGTTCCATTGATGACCGGTGAAAGCAAATACAGATAATCCAATGTAAGTAAAAATGAAGTTTTCTGCAAGAAAGTTCATTAGTTCAAAAGTTTGAATGCTTCGAACTCTTGATTCTTCAGTGAGGTTTTTGTAAGTGTAGTGTTGTTGGGTTATACCGCAAAAAAGAACCGCAACAATGCCTGACCAGTTGGCCACCTCGGCAGCAAGGAACGTACAGTAAGACATGAGGAAAAGTAGGGCTGTCTCAAGGATGGGGAAACTACCTAGTTTGGTTAGCTTTGTCACCAGAGCATTAATGCATGACATTCCACAGCCAATCACGAACGACCCGGTAAAGATAGCAACAAAGTCTCCTCCAGCTTGTAAAACTGATAAAACATCAAATTGGCGCATTTCTCTTGGGTTGTACGCCAAGTAGCTTTCGATTGCTCTGTACAGTACCAATGCAACAGCGTCATTAAGAACACTTTCCCCAAACACTAATGCATACATATCAACATCTACGTGAATGTCATGGAAGATTGCAAGAACAGTAACAGGATCTGTAGCAGAAATCAAAGCCCCAAACAATAGGCATTCTGGGTAATCAAAGTCTGCCGTAACTCCTGTCCATTGATTGAACCAATAGATCAGTGAACCAGTAGATACGCACGATATGGTTGTTCCTATGAAAGCATAAGTCAATATAGCACCCAAGTTCCTAAAAAAGTACCTTTTCTGCATACTGTACCCGGCGTAAAAGATTATCGGAGGTAAAAGGACATAGAAAAAGATTTCAGGATTAAAAGTAGCACGTGATTCAATCTCGTTCGTTTCCTCGGGAGGCGATGTTTGAGAAGGAAAACGAATTCCAATCAAATTATAAGAATATTCTGTACCATTAATGTTAACAAAAACACTCCTAGGAGCATTTGTTAGATTCCCGCAGTTCTTGATTTTCACGGCGAGTGGTTTCTTTTGATTTTGACTTTCTGAATACTTGATCAAAGCGCCCACCACTACGCCGATGATCATGGCGACGCCTGTCTCATGAATGAACTGTAATCGTCGAATCTTGAAAAGCCAAATGATTAACACATCCACTATAAGGAGTGTGATCAGAATCATCATACTTAAGCTGTCTGTGTTGTGAGAGTGTTCCATTTCGTCTTCTTTTCTTCCTTCTAGAGTCGTCGGTGTTTCCATCCCATGTACTGTCAACATGATTTGAAATACAATAGTTATGAACATCCATAGATGAAAATATCTGGTGTATTGGCCCAGCCCTGCTGAGGTCTTTAATGCCATTCTAAGACCACTCGTCACGGACTTCAAGGAAATGAAGTCTAGGAATTTCCTCAGTCAACAATCCTTGATCGGCTATTATTATTCAAATGAACACATGTAGCCGGCCCACATCAGTAAGAACATCCAAGCCAACAGAGATTCATTTTCATCGTTGAATTAAATACTTTAACTATTACGTTAACTATTCAATATTAACTGTTAACTACTGGCCTTGAGTTTGTGAAACAGAATAACATGTCTGTGATAATAGCTTCTTAGATCCCTCATAAATTGTTGGATTAAAACTGATTTAAAAATTCTTTAAACGAGGATCCAAGCCAATCTTCATCTCGTAAAAATTTAATGAAAGTATCTGGATCGTTCCACCTGTTTGCATTTGTGTTCAGGTAGGCAGTGTAAAAGTCAACAAAGATCATTCTACTGACTGGTGGCAAACAGCATGCGCGGGGTCGTGCGTATACGAGCCGGACAAAACTAACTATAACCGTCTCGGTCTCCATTTGAACTTTTTAGCGGAAATTTGATCCAATTCAGTCTGAAGGAAATTTGTCGGCCTTATTTTTAGTTGTTGAAACCTTAAGCAAACATATATATATATATATATATTCAATATCCTTCAGTTTTCAGTTTTTCTTGGTGTTAGTTGAGTTGCTTGCACCTGACAAAGATGATTGATTGACGGATTGACGGCAATTAAAAGGTTTATAGAATTTCTTAAATAAAAATTCAACTTTATATTCATTTTCTTACACACCCAAGCCTCAAAGGTGACTTCATTTGTTTAAAGCACACTTTTTACGACTTTGTAGGGCAATTTCATGATAATTTCCTATACTTTTTTAGTCGAAGCCTCCGAAGAACTCCACCATAGCATTTAAAAGACCGGTCCTATTCATTTGACGAGCAGCAAGGCTGATGCAATTACAGGACACGTCCCATTTATTTGTAATGCGAGGAAAACAAGGGAGAAACAGCTAAATTCATACGAACGAAGTAAAATATAAGTAAAAGTTGGGATGAGAAAAAATTGTGGTTATCGCTACGAGTCATGGCCGATCTTGGCTGCTTGAAATTAATATATATCGTTCGAACTTCAAGCAAACAAACAAACAGAACGCATCAATTGGAAGCCGGGAATATTAGGTTGAAAAAATGAGAACTTAGGTTTCATGCTTTTTAAAAAAGATAGTTTCAGTATTGCAAACTTTTACGAGAAATGTATGGCTGGCTAGCAACTAGCCTGCGTAATAGGGCCTCGTGAGAAGATACGCAGGCTAGCTGGCAGCCAAGTCATGTCCAACCAACCAGGAAGCCACCTCCCTGAACCCGCTGTACATTCTTTGTAAATTTTGCTGTTCTCAAAATTCCATAATTTGCATCATCAAGAATGCTTATTATCAGAATTCTTTACCCCTTTAAAATATCCAAGTACAAAAGTTCTAAGGAAAAAATAGTTTGGTAATAAAAAATAAATAAATAAAAATATGGGTAGAATGTGAATCTATAAAAATATTTATTAATTTTTAAATTCAATAAAAATAATCTCTCTGAAATCAATCTTCTTAATGATAAACATGAATATAACATAACTATTTTCCTTCACTACTATATCTGGTTTATAATGGGAAATTTTTTTTTTTGCAGATGCACCCTCAGCCTTAGTACCAGTGAGGGTGTTCAATCTCTTGTCTGAAATCAGACACTCATGAAAGACAGACCTTGAAATTTCTTTTTTGAATTTCTACAGTAAAAATCAAAAGTGTTGATACACTACCTCATAATGTTGGAAAAATTAAGCATGCAGTGTAAGAAAGAGTGCTTTAAAAATCGTATATAAACTAAATCCCCCCTCCCCCATTCAATGTTGTTCCTTGAGAATGTGGCTAGCTCACAGTACCTAACTTTGGCCATTTAGACAACATTGCAAGGGGAGGGGAGGGGGAGCGTACAATCGACACCAGTCATTTCACACAGCCAATTTTGGGAGCATTATAGGGGTAGCTAGTGTATCAACACATTTCGATTTTTACTGTAGCTACAGTAGCATCATAATAATATATTGAAAACAAAACTACCTGCAAAGTGAAGAACATTGAATATAACTACCACTATGTGATACTTCATATCTCACTGCTTCCTTATACTATCATTTATAAACCTTTCTGTATGATTCAGCTTGTTTGAACTATAGGAATAAAAAGCTGAAACAAACCAACAATTAGGTCTTTTATCAGAATAATTTGTACCATACCTAGTTTCTCAATAAACACAAGTAGCATTAAATTCCTGAAGAATACCTGTAATACAGTGGCGGATCCAGAAAGATTTCAAGGGGATGACTGGTACCTAGCAAGGCATTACATAGTGTATTTTTTGCTCTTATCTTATCCTTTATTCTTATTATATTCAACTACAAGGGGGGTGACTAGTCACCAAAATCACCCCCCTGGATCCGCCCTTGTAATATCTTTGCAGCCAGGATGTTTCATTTTAACAGGGTCCCTATACTTTTTACATAAAGGGTCAAGGGCCAATTTATTTTTCCGTGAAGCATTATTTAAGGCTTAAAATTCTTTTAATGTTCATGTGAAAGTGGTTTTTGAATCATGCATGAACGTCAAAGAGATTTTGTTATTATCCATGACATGTGGAATCAACCAAATATTTAACGTAATTTCATTTTCCAAATGGGTATTGGGGACCCTGTATAAATAATGTACCTAGTTACCTCAGGGCTCAAAAAAAAACGACGGATCAACGGTCAATGTCTGGCCAAGTTTAGTACTTGACCGGACAAATACGGTTTTGAATGGAAATGTTGGCCAGTTATATTTGAAAAAAATAAAATAGAGCCCTGAACTTGCTTATTGTTTTTTAAAAGAAAGAAAAAATGCAATTCATGTAAGAGGGGATTGTTGTTAATAAAGTTTATTTAATTGGCTGAACTAAATTGCCAACCTGTAAATTCATACTTGGATTTGAAGTCCTGGGCCTTTTTGATGGAGTTTCACCATCACTGTTATCAGTTGCTTTTCTTTTAACATCCTCCGCTTCTCTTTCCAGTTGCCTAACAGCCATGTCATCATCTTCTGAAGGATCACTCCACAAAGAACAGTTCTTACAGCTCTGACACTTCTTCCCTGGATCTCTTGGGTGCTGACAAAAATGTCCATAGCTAATACCAGGTTTACGGCAAATATAGCACATTGTTGTCCCACAGCGGCAGGTCATTTTGTTGCAGCCATCAGATTTTGTAAATTCACAACCACACTTGTGACATTTTCTAATTTTAGCCATTGTCATTCTTTCTTCATATGATAATCTGACATTCTTTGCTTCTTTCTTCTCCAACTCATTACATTTCAGACCAAAATGTTCCTTCCAATCTTCTCTGCAAAATCGACAAGTTTCTTTGAGGCAGGATGTATTTTGGCATTTAAAGACTTTGTCCTCAGAAGGCAATATGGCAGCAAAGTCGCAGGTTGGACAACGGACAAGATCATCCATTTCAGCAAGACAAAGTGACTCCTCAGTGAGTCTATCTTCATACTTTGAGAGTATGTTTGAAGAAAGTGTATTTTTCAGTTGGCTCATAGGAAAGGTACTATCACATTCACTTGTCATACATGAAAGCATAGCTTTTCCCTGACCAAATACCGCTTCTTTTGCATAGTTACGTAAACAATCAATACAAAAGAGGTGGCCATCTAGACACTGGATCATATCTTCAAATGTTGCCTCTCCATAACAACAGCCACACTCAATTTTTTGCCCTTCTTCATCATACTGCTTCTCATTTAGAATAAAAGCCATCTGTCTATCTTTCTCCTCCGCTTCATTCATCTTATATTTTTTGATAAAATCAATTTCTTTTTGAAGTTCTGGAACTAGTAGATGAAAAGAATCAAAGGTACGTTGTCGCCTTCTTGATTTTAATAATCGGATTCCATTCCTGGAAGGGGATGTTAGTGTGCCTGATTGATGTGCTTCAATCACCTTATCTTCCAAGTGCTTTCTCGTTGGAGCGTAGTGACAATTGAATTTACAAGCAATGTTTCTTATGTCCCTCACAGATACCATTGGGAATTCATTTTCCAGTAAATTAAGGCATTGCCTTTCGTAGATGTAAGATGTTGGTGAACTAAACTCTTTCATATAGTCAATAATACATTTCTCTTCACTAGGTGGTGATGAGTTACTAGCAGTTTTCTTTTTCTCTTCCTCTCTAGGATAGCTTCCATTTTCTATGAGAAAATTACATGCTTTATTAACCAGATCCTCTACTTTCGATCCTCCCCATCTTTCGAGCAGTTCTTTCAGGTATTTTGCCTGTACATCAGGGAAGAGTCGTTTTATCTTCTCCACACAGACTGTAATAGGGTTTGTAATAAGAGATTTAGGACATGTTGAAGATGGTGATAAACTCAAACCAGACGTACTTTCAACTGAACTTGGAGAAACATCAAAAGTAGACCGTCTGTTAGATCCATTCTTCTGTATTTCAGGACATAAACCGCTGGCAGTATTTTTAGAGGGTGAGGGAGAAAAAGGAGGAGAATCGTCTATCAAGAAAATCTCCTGATCTCCACGTTGAACGGAAGTTGCTACATACAACAGTTCATCGTCGTTAACCTCCTCAAAAATGTCTTCCTCTGAAGACTCGTTAGCATAGCCGTTATTCCTGTTCACTTCATGCTTTGGTATTTCATCTTCAATCACAATAGCCATACCAGGATAATCCCGACCTGGGTTTCTTTCTCTGTTTGCAGTTCTTGCCAGCAGCAGATCAATACAACCAGGGATGATCAGCCCGCGACTCTCTCCTACAGTTCGACGAACACTTTCTATACATCCTTCGAGTTCATTATCACCCAGCTGAGGAAAAATGGGTCTTAGAGAACTAAGAATTTCATTCCTCTCCTGTGGAGTAGCCATTAGAGTCAAATAAAACAGCAAAAATCTCGTCAACTTCTCAAACTAAACCAAAACATTCCGACAACTCGAAGAAGAAAAGCGGCGCCAAAATACTTTGGCTTTCTGGGAGTTTGAACCAACGAATCAAAAACGATCTCATATCCACCAACCAGCTACTATGAGAGTATAACGATATAACAATGTTTTCCATTGGTCAAGTTTGTGTCGAGTCAGCGGACTTCCAATAACAAGTTGTTCTATAAATAGCATATGAAGTATTATCCAAGATGGCGCACTGGTTCCACAGAAACCCCATCAAAGCATCAGCTCCTGTGTCGTTTGAAGCCATCAGGAATATTGCTTCTAATCCTTCTGCTTCTAAGATATTAACGTGAGTATATTCTGTTACTTTTTGACTCGCTATTCTGAAGATTTGAGGGGTTTTACTACCATATTTACACGATTATTAATTAATTCTGGGATAATACTGATTTGAAAAATCTCAGCTGATTTTGCAAAATTAGGATTCTCATATTGTTCCAGATTTAACATCATTAGTATTAGCTTAACGTGTATCTTTGAATAATGATTTAGTAATTATGTGAGAGTTTAAGATTTGCCTACTTTACATTTCCGACGTTTTATTTTTGCACAATATCAACTAGCTACGCTATAGTTAAAAGCTTGTTTCATGGTAATTTATAAATAATAAGCCTTCTAAGTGCTTGTCGAAGTCTAGAAATGAGGAATCTATGAGTTACCACTGTTTTAACTGCTACATGCAGATTGAGAGGAGCAATACACTGGTATCAAAAACATGTAAAGGTACCAAATAATTTGTTTGATTGATGGCAGTCTATCGCACCATTTCCCTGTCGTGTCGTGTCTCTTGTCTCAATCAGTGCATGGCAATGAAAAACAGTGGTAACAAGCACTAGAGTCCTAATCAAAACATGCTCCCCTAAAAAATCTTTCAATACTGGGACAGGAAAGCAGTCATCAAAGTTTTTAGTATAACCAACTCTAACAGTCCTGATAATAATATGCTCAAAAATAGTTCAGGCCAATCACAGACACTAATAGAAATAACATTAGTGTTTTTAAAAAACAAACAGGGGTTAATGTAGGAGAAGGGTGGATGTGCACACCACTACATGCAGGTGTGGATCCAGGGGGGTGTCCATTGCTACACAGGACACCCACAAATAAATGTAATCAGATTAGGATTATTGATGACATCACTATATCATCACTTTTTTCATTTCGGCCAACAAGTTGGAAATTTCTGGATCCACTCGGCAGCCCTAGATGAGCTGATACATACTGTGTTGTTGGTGCAGATTGAGTTTCTGAATATCCTGATCATAAAAGCTGCACCCCCTCATAAAAAAATCCATGATCCACCCCTGACAATAGGCATATTTTTATTTCATTGTCTCATATTATTTGCAGAGACTTAAAGCAAAGCCGTTCCAGACTGTTAAGTCTATTAACAGATCCTGCTAATGAAACAACAGCAATACAAAATGCATATGAAATGTACTTTTCATTGCTTGTTGGGCTTGTTAATGACCCAGGAGGAGCTGGTGATAGCAAACTGCGTAAACTGATTGTGTTCAAGTGGACGAACTCTATTTGTGGGAACACCCCAACGTAAGTTGATATAAAAAATTAATTCTGTGATTCAATAGATGGTCCCCTTGCAGCACGTCAGAATGCAGCTCAATTTAATTGTACTCAGACAAAACAATAGATTCCAATTCCCAGGAGATTAAAATTCTATTGTTTTGTCCTTCAAATTGAGCTGCTTTGATGTCATTTGAAAGTGCTCTATATATTAAATAGCCAAAGTTAATTTTTTTCTCATAAATGATGTATATAATACATGTTGTTTATAGGTGTGAAGCTGATTCTATTTTTGAACTGATGTCAATGTGCATAAACATTTCACTGTGGTACACCAAACATGCTGCCAAGGTAGCTGGCAAGGAAGAGTAAGTTTGATATATTTTATTATCCAACTGTACTTGTAGTACAGTACTACTATTAAGTGCTACCCTCATAAATCAAGGTTTAGTGCATGTGAATAGTAGTAAATAGGTCTACCTCATCGGCTTGGGTGTAATGTTGTCCCATTTCAGACCATGTGTCATTCCCCAGAGTATAATTTCATTGTTTAACAGTTGTGCATGAGAAGATACATGAATATGGATACAACTCAAACAAAGAAACTTATTCTCAAGAGAATGGCATGTGGTCTGAAATGGGACAACATTACACCCAAGCCGATGAGGTCTATTGTCAAGTAATTTGTCAAGTCAGATGCCCTAACTACACAATGTCATATATAGCTAGATCTACAGTATGCTTAGTCATTGCATTTTGATATAATAATACATCTGAGGCTGACATTGAAAAACTTTTTTTTTTCTCACTAGTATTTCCATGGAGGAAGCAAAAGAAGTCCATACGTGCCTCAGAACAGCTGGTGGTGTGTTCCAGTTTGTAAAGGTGATTTTTTCTTAATTACAAGCTACAAGATATTTATTTGTACCATAACATTTTCCTAAATATACAGTATGTTACCATAATCAAATAATAGTAATTGATTATTGTTTCTAAGCACAGACCCTATCATGTTGGATGTTGTCCCATTTCATATCATGCTGTATTTCAACCCTTTGGAAACAATATTCTTTTAATATTTGCTTGAGATGCATGCATCCTAAAGTATCTTTAACCTCATGCAAAGCTCAGCCAATGCATGGTCAATAGTCGACCATTGCAGGACCAATGCAGCCAACAGTCAGGTGATTGTTGACCAACATGTGTTGGCTGGTCAAAGTACATTTACCCCTCACACAAGTTACAAGTAAAAAAAAGAAATAGTTGACACATGGTATGAAAGTACTATGCCAAAGCTAGAAAACTCCATTTCTTTTTCATGACAAATAACATAGGATTCTATTTTTTTATTCTATAACAAGGAGTATTTGTATCATCTGTTATGAACTATCCATTAAAAACTATTAGTCAGTTGAGCTTGATTGTTCTTGACGGTTTTCTCAGAGATAAGTTGTGGCTCTAGCTATATCACCCATCATTTTTATTATCATCTGTACACTTTCTTAGGATAGTCTATTGCCTCGGCTTGGAAACATTTCTGCAGAGAAAGGAGCAGATGTAGATACCCGTGTCATTGAGGCTTATCGGATGCAATGTGTTGCAGAGGCTCAAGAGGGTGAGAGGAAAAGTTTTGAATGACATTTTCCAATATTCAAATGTGTATTAAGATATAATTTCAGCTGCAAGTTATTAAGATTAACATTTTTTTTATTTCAGTCACTGTGGCTCGAGCTGTTGAACTAAAACACAAAGCTTCTTTGATAGCATCACTGGCAAATGAAACAGCTAGTCTTTTTACATCTGCTGGTAGGAAATGTATAAATATTTATAAAACATGAGTCAACTCCAACCCAACAATGACAAATTGGAACAAATATTTATCCCTAGTTACCTTCATACTACTTATCACTCAGAGTTAGAAAGAGGAAAGTTTAGAGACATAAGTTTTGTCATGACAACTACAAGGTTGTTAGGGGCAACGGCATAAGGTAACGATAAAAGAGCAGCAAGTGAAACATGCCTCAACCAATCAGAAACTTCTGTTCCCAGACTAACATTGTATTTTTGACAGTTAGTAAAACTTGTGTCTCTAAGTTCTCTCCTTTCTAGTAATTCCCACATCAAATTGAATATTACTTTCCTCAAGACTTCCTTATAATCTAGTGTATAACTACATTTATGCACCAAACATATGCTCCCAGTCTTGTGTCTCTGTCATTATGTAGATTAGCTAAGTACTTCATTTGTAATTTATATATCAATAACATCAAGTCTCCTTTTTTATCCAGGGGATTCTTTGAAGTCAGTTGAACCATCAAAAGCTGGCAAGTGGAGAAAATATCTTGACCTGAAGGCATCGTTTTATCTGGCTTATGTAAGATTTTTCAATTTGCTCACTAGAATTATACTATATTGTTTTTCATTGCTGAATCACTGCATTTTTAAGTTGTTGCCTAAACCTAAAAAACAACAAAGCACTGGGGCAATTCAGTCTCTGGACCCAGGGTGTGGCCTTGTTTGGGGGGGGGGGGGGGGGAGTGTTAATGCGAAATAACCTAGAATTCATTTAATTTCTCGTAACTTTCTCGTATTATCCAGGCCCGCTGTTTTCAAGGAGAGTTACTTCTAGAGGCAGAAGAGTGTGGCAATGCTATTAAAGCCCTTCAGGAGAGTGACAAGTGTGAGTTTAACAGTGTCTCAGTTCCATTTTAAAGAAAACTCCAAATTCCAGTGTCTAAGGGACTGATTGAAATGGATTGTTGATTTCATGGTACAAAGTCTATATAGAAGAAAAAGTTCTGGAAATTCCAGAGGGGTGTAGGATTCTTTTTCAAATATTCTCCATGGTGGGGTATGAAAATTTTTTGGACTAAACCATGTAAAACAACTAGGCCTCTCACCTTCATTGATGTGTAACCCACTTTCATGCTGCTAGTCTGTTAAGTAGTCTCTACGTAGTTGGTTAAAAAGAATAGTGCCTCATAGAAATGAAATAAAATCTAAATAGTTACTACCTAATAGTTCTTATTTAGTGACTATTAGTCACTATCACTCAACTTGAACAGCTTTAGTAACAATACACAAGGAAAATCAAATACTCAAGACAATAGAAAGATAATACTTTATTTAATAGAGGCATACTTTATTGTTACTGAAGCTGTTCCAGTTGAGTGATAGTGACTAATAGTCACTAAATAAAAACTATTAGGTAGTAACTATTTAGATTTTATTTCATGGACATAGTGTAAGCACTCTACTTGGCTTATTGACATGTTTGTTTACTTGTGGTTTGTTTAGCATACAAGCAAGCAGAGACACTATGTAAAGAGTACGCTTCAACAAAGGGACCAGGGACTACTGCAAGGCCTCAAGAACACCCTTTCTTTAAGCGAATTGGACCACTTATGCGAACCAGGCTTGACAAAGCAACCAGGGAAAATGGCTTTATGTGAGTAGAGTATTGCACAATAATGTTGGCACCTTACTGTTACTACAATACTAGAGTGTTTCTTGTATTTGAGGGTGGCGTAACCTTAGTGACACTCCCCTGTCACCACTGGGGTCACAAATTCAATTGCCAGACTCGGCATCACATGTGAGTAGAGTTTATTAGGTCTCTTCCGTGGTTCAGGGGTTTTTCTCCAGTTGTCCTCCACAAAACGTAACATAAGACACTAAAATAATATCTATGAGTTAGCCTTGCCCCCCCCCCCCCCCCCCCCCCCCCGTGCCCTGACTTTGATCAACCCAATGAAAGGCTGTTCAGGCGAATTATTGTGAAGTTTTGAAGGTTTTCTCGCATCCTTTGCCATATAAGTATGTACACACAGTACAAAAAGGTACACAGTTGAGAAGGGTCAGTGGTCAGACACAATTCGAGACTTTCTGAAGCCATGTTTATTCGATTGTTTTAACATATTCGGGCTAACAAGAATGAGGAACAGTTAGTGTCACTACTCATGATAAATGGTTATATTTTTCCTATCCATGTAGTTACTTTCACAAAATCCCGGCTGAACCTCCTGAGCTTGAAATGAAGGCTACTTACGGTCTGGCCAGTCCACAAGAATTCAACCTTCCAGCACCATTCTCACTATGGACAGATGCTTATGCAGGATTTGATATATCCAAAGCTCAGCCTCCCAAGGTAAATACAGACTGCTTTTCACTACCTTGTAGGATCAATCCTGGGTCTCTGGTTCGATTCTCAGAGCTAAGCCTCACTGACTCAACTCAAAGGGTTGAGTTTGTTTGAGGTGTTGTTCCTTCCCTTGCCACGAGGGTTTTCTCCAAGTTATCCGGGTTTTTTTTCCTTCCATAAAAATCAACATGTGAGTTGAATGTTGCGTGTTGTAAATAATAACTGTAGTGGTATAGTACGCGTGGAGTAAACCTCTCGCTAAGTGCTAAGCCCCCCCCCCCCCCCTCACGCAATCATGGTTATTATTAGTATCAACATCGTCATCATGAACATCATCACCATTTTGATCGTTTTGGTATATCACTTTGAACTATAATATATCAGAGTAACTGAGTTCTTGTATCATATTTTTATTTTTGCCTTTTCTCTTTTGAAGCCCACTGCTGGCACAGGAGAAGACATCAAACCTGTACTTGAAGCTGACGACAAGACCCCTGTAAAACCAGCCAAGAACAGCTCTGGTTGTGTTGTGCAATAGTAACAATAACAATACAAGCATCCATTCTTAAAATGCAATACACTGGCTGTTGGTGGTCAAAGCACCCTTTTAACAAACATTAGATTAAATCTAAATTTAGTACGTTGGCACAAAAAATATCAGTGGACAAACAGTAGTCACAGTAGATTGAAAAAAAATTAACAATCAATTGTGTGAAGACAGGGTGACTGTACTACTAACGGTCACTATAGAGTTGTACCTAGCATCGGGATCACCCTACCTTCATGGGACCGTGGGAAGCTTATACGCCAGACGTGTGTTGGAGACTTCCATTTTATTAAGTCGTCAACTAGAAATTACATGATACTCTAGATTGGCACGCTAGGTCACGCTACCATTTTAAAGACGGTAATTATTTAAATTAATTTAGATGAGCTTGAATTTATTGTACAACGATATTTACAAATGTTAATCTAGCCTCCTTTGCAGGCATAACCTACCCAGGTTCCAGAGGCGTTTTTATATAAGGCGAACCGTGGCGTGAACCACGCCTATGGAACCAGGGTAGGCATAACCTGATCTTGGGTTGCAAACTAATTACAAGCAAGAACTCGTGGTTCCGACTCATACAATAGCTAGCAGTTAGATAGCAGTTTTCCTACTGGAATTATACATTTGGTCCCACAAACAACTAAGGTTTTGGCTGTTTTCTAGAATAGGCCCCTTGCACGTGACATCAGAGTAGCTCAATTTTGAGGGCAAAACAAAAGAATTTTAATCTCCTGAGAATTGGAACCTATTGTTTTGCCGTCCAAATTGAGCTGCCTTCCGATGTGCTGCAAGGGGTATATACCACAAGGATCAGGAAGAATTAATCTTGTGTTTTCATGGGAGAATAAACAAATTATAAACAATTTTCTTCGAGTTTGTCGAACGTAGCAACAGTAGCCATGGAGTGGGAACTTGCGTACGAGAAGAGAAATATAGCATCACATTAAAAACTTGTCCAGGAGATGACTATTAATTTAAATAAAAATAATCAAAAACAGCAGGTGAATATTAACTTGTAGGTATTTATCTCTCTAGCATCGCATCCAAGAAACTCGTGAAGGGTACATATATTTCTTATTGAGAGTGTTAACTCAACTGTATTGATCGTGCGATTTTGATGGGATTGATTGTTTTCGATCATGAAATATCATGCATTGCGCGCTTAGTCAGATCAGAGACCCGGCTTGTTTATTATTTTTATGATGACTTGAAGGTGATGATTTATAGATGTTTGATATAGCCAACAAATATACAGCTAGAGCTCTAATAGAACGATCCACGATAACGACCGCCATCTTGCAAGCAGGGCAAACGCGCCGAATGTGTATGGGATTTTTATTTTTTAAACTATTTTATATTCTCCCAGGTTTCTTGTAATTTCCCGCTAAAAAATACACAAAACTTGGAAGAAATCAAAATAGCTTAAAAATAATTTTGCATTTTTTTTACCGTGTAATTTTCAGTCACAAGAATAGAAACTTTATATCGTCAGGGACACGCGTGAAAAACGTCTGCGCATGCTCTAAGTCCGTATGCAAATTAGTCGAAAGCGTCTTCCTGCTATTGTAAAAATATTCAAATTTGACTTTCACACTTGCCTGAAGAATAGACTTTACAAAATGCCAAAACTTAGAGTCAGTTCTTGAAACTTAAGGCTAATTCTTTCTTATTGCCTTTATTAATACAGTATCTTGGTCCCACAAAAGTATACCCACGAAGTGTTTTGTATACTCGGAGAAAACAAGCATTTATTTTCTCACTAAAACTCTTGTAAATTCTTGGAAAGCGTGCGGAAAGGCACGCATGCGCAAACGTTTTTCTCTAGTGTCATCGTCAGGGAGTCATGGCTACTGTGCAGAAAATAATTAGCAAATTGAATTTTATGAAAGCCATGGGTGATGCATTCTAAATTTAATTTATCTTTACCAGTTTGGTCAGTTTGTATATTAAATGATGGCTCCCCTGACGCCACAGTCATTAACATGTGGAATGGAAAAACCTTTATAACTTCAAGACGCATCACTCAAACTAATTTTTTTTCTTCTGGCAAGTCAACAGCTCACCTCATGTAGAATCTATACTAAAAATATAATCAGATGTGTCATAGGCACTTAAATTAAATTCCTCTACAGGACTTTTAAGTCAACACCCAAGTTAAACAAACCCACCGATATAATCCAAAGCATTGAAGAAAAAAAAACACCGATTTTGAATTTAAAATGTATGGCTACTGGCATCATAAACTGAAAAAGACACTTAGTCATTATAGGAATGATGCCCACCAAATGTTGACTGAGTCGATGATGATGGTGATCGTAGCCATCTTCTACAACCGTTACCAATATCCCGCATCACGTAAGGTTTTTTCCACGTTTCCCGTATCCCGCGAATACCCTTCCAGCCCCTGATTTAAGAATCAGTCATCATCATCATCATTACTCCTAGTTTGGCAATTTTTCCCCGTGTAGTCCTCAGAACAACGACAGTAATAATCATTGACTCTGTCGGTACAAACTCCACCGTTCAGACAGGGACTGGATAAACACTGATCGACACCTAAAAGTAAGAAGCGTATATCTAATCAGTACAAATTACGTTTTCTAAAGTTGCGCACGTTCGACCATCTTGCTGGTAAGCAATACTTCGCGGGCTAACAATGATATTAGAAAAAAATAAACTGATGCTGATACTTGATCAGTCTTGGTAACTTACTATTTTCACATCTTGTTCCACTGTAATCTGGTACACAAGCACACGAGTAACTATTGACCTGATCTGTACATGTTCCACCGTTAAGACATGGGTTGCTAGAGCAGCCGTTGATATCTGTAAACAAATCAAATGAGCCCATATTACAAGTGTGTATTTTATACTATTGACAAAAATCACTGCAAACTTACTATTTTCACATCTTGTTCCACTGTAACCTGGTACACAAGCACACGAAAAGCTATTGACCCGATCTGTACATGTTCCACTATTTTGACATGGATTACTGGAGCACTCGTTGATATCTGTAAACAAATCAAATGAGCCCATATTACAAGTGTGTATTTTATACTATTGACAAAAATCACTGCAAACTTACTATTTTCACATCTTGTTCCACTGTAACCTGGTACACAAGCACACGAGAAGCTATTGACCCGATCTGTACATGTTCCACCGTTTTGACATGGATTACTGGAACACTCGTTGATATCTGTAAACAAATTATGCCTCCATATTGTACGATCTGTACTATATTTAATAGAAAAAAATTACTGCAAACTTACTATTTTCACATCTTGTTCCACTGTATCCTGCAGCACATGTACACGAGTAACTATTGCCGACCTGAACTGTGCATGTTCCACCGTTTTGACATGGATTACTGAAACACTCGTTGATATCTGTAAAATGACAACAAATTAACAGTGGCGAGCCTATCTTAACCGATTCTCTTTGGGGAATTGAACGCTAAAAAGTGGTATAAGTGACTGCAAAACCCCTCTTCGGGGCTTTGATAAATGACCGCTAGCTAAATAGAGTTGGGCCGCTTAAGATAGCTTCTACTGTAATTCTAAAATCATTTTCGGTGGGTAGCATGTAGATTGGCGTATGGAGCCGAGTATCATTATACTGGGTATATTCTAAGATATATGTTACAGCTATTGTCATTTATCCCACACCATAGAAAATACAGCCAATCAGAATGCAGGAAAGCCGTTGTATATTCGTCAGTATTTGACTCTTCCTTCCCATCATGCACTGCGCATTGAATCTACGTATTTGTATTTTCAATGGTGTGGGATAAAATGGTTATAAAATGGATTCTCGTGGCATACCGTGGATATACCACTCGTCACTTGTATTTTCTTTGGCTGCACGGGAAATGGAGATATTGCATGGTTGTTGCATTGCCCGCTATTTCCCCCGAATCATAACATGCACGGGAATTGCGCATCGCGCTGCTAAAAGGCGGTTGGTGGGTTGGTTGGTTGGTTGGTCGGTCGGTTGGTTGGTCGGTGGGTGGGTGGGTTGGTTGGTTGGTTGGTTGGTTGGTCGGTTGGTTGGTTGGTTGGTTGGTTGGTTGGTTGGTCGGTTGGTTGGTCGGTGGGTTGGTTGGTTGGTTGGTTGGTTGGTCGGTTGGTTGGTCGGTGGGTGGGTTGGTTGGTTGGTTGGTTGGTTGGTTGGTTGGTTGGTTGGTTGGTTGGTTGGTCGGTGGGTGGGTTGGTTGGTTGGTTGGTTGGTTGGTTGGTTGGTTGGTCGGTTGGTTGGTCGGTGGGTTGGTTGGTTGTTTGGTTGGTTGGTTGGTTGGTTGGTTGGTTGGTCGGTGGGTTGGTTGGTTGGTTGGTTGGTTGGTTGGTTGGTTGGTTGGTTGGTGGGTGGGTGGGTTGGTTGGTTGGTTGGTTGGTTGGTTGGTTGGTTGGATATCTCGGTTTACCTTGACATGCAGCACCTCGAACTCCTTCGGGACAAAGACACTGCGCTCTAGCCGTTTGACAATTAAGGGTACAGGTTCCTCCGTTGCTGCAAAGGTTTTCTCGGCAAGTAAACTGACGAAACAACAAATCAAAGTCAATGATTACTAGAGAAAAATACGACGCGCATTCTGTACGAGGAAACGTAATATATGCAATCCGTCTCTCTTCTTTCCAACACCTCTCCCCCATTCCTCTAGTTCCCTTTCTTTTTCTCTTTCTTTCTCATTTGTTGAACAAAATGACTATTGAAAGTATTTTTTATTTCGTTATGATCATCATCACATCGTCTAAAATCCTTAATTAGATCCACTATATAATCATATCTTTATTTATATAAGGAAACTTTCTTCCGTGATAGTTGCCGGTATACAAAAAACAAATGATACTGAAAGGAATGACAAGTACATGAGATTGACCTGGTATATCCAAAGATTTTTGACATGTGAAAACGCTGAGTATTATAAAACAAACTTAAAACCGTCTAATAAATCTTGTGCGATTTTATTTGTTCTTATTTGTTTCTTAATTGTTCTTTCTGATTTGCGGTTTCCTTTTTGTTTTCTACGTTGAATCTTTTTCAGTTTGTGGTTTATAGCTGTCGATTAGGATCTTATACATCAAATAATTATAAGTGGATTGGAGTATGTATATTCTTCTATCGTCAATTGGCTTTTCTCTGCGATTTCAGTCCTTTTTACCTTTGGTAAGGAGAAGATGCATTACAGCCCTTAATTTAACCTGCTGTCACTGATGGGGCTCGCTGCACCTGTCATTTCTTCTAACTCATCAATTGGATTTCCGCCCTTTCTTAAATGAATGAAGGAAATTTTCGCTTCTCCACATATTTATTGATCGGCCGCTAGGATTGATGTGCACATAGATGGCAATAGTAAATCCATAGAACTGGCTTTTTTAATTTCAACTGTCGAATATGGCGAATATATTTCTGGTGGAAATCCGTTGATACATTTTTGTACTAGTCACTAAAATCTCATACAATATTGGGTTAAGATAATACACGTTTATTTGAAACAGATTCTCTTTTCTTTTGCTACCTACTTCGATAATACTATTGCTGTTTTTCAATTGATTCCAGTTTTAAAGACCACAGAAAAAAAATGGTACACAAATCTTTTAGTTTGGTCGTCAATCGAAGTTATGTTAGGGCTATTTACTAATTCTTGGAGTGGAAATGTTGCTCTTTTGGTTCAAGTTAGTTCATTTTAATTTAGTTTGTTTTGTAATAAGATTCAAAACAAACACAGTAAAAAGTAAGAGATAGATCAAGAATAATCATAAAGCAAACAAAAAAGCTTCAAAGCTTTTTACCACTTCACAATCATGATCTCTTTTTTAATTCCTTTCAACTAGTTTGGCTATATTGCATGGGTGGAAAAAATCTGAAATTAACGAGTCGCTTAAAAAACAACACTTGAAATAAAGTGCTTATTCTCTCACTAAGGCCAGCAGGATTCTGTTTTCGTAACTTTGAAAACATCAAAATCCAGTGTTATCATTTATTTTAATTTTGTCTCGTTTTTTTTTTTGTTTTTTTTTCCCTGTTATTTTCTAATATTTTTCAATCAATACGTTTGCAATTTAAAGTCAATATTTGCGGGAGGGACAAACTGAAATTAAAGTCCGTCAGCATGAGGTTAAAGATGTTATCAACGGATGAGCGCAGGTG
Source organism: Anthopleura sola (assembly GCA_023349425.1). NCBI lineage: Eukaryota > Metazoa > Cnidaria > Anthozoa > Actiniaria > Actiniidae > Anthopleura > Anthopleura sola. The sequence continues at coordinate 7,549,366 of JALHLI010000004.1, forward strand.
TTGACTAATTCTCGATTGAAAATACAACCAGTACCTCGAAAAAGCTTTAAAATCTGCCGACCAAAATACGTCACGAGATAGCACTTCTTCATCTATCTTTACAACTAACTAGTAAAACAAGCTGTCACCACAGACGTAATTATTCATATTAACTACTGAAATGATTTGAAGAGTATCATAAACTTTACGAAATAATGAAAATAGAAAAGTAATTTTTGCAATTTTTGGGGGTTTTTCCTTGATTTTCGTCCATCCTTTTCTGTTATTTTATTTATTTTTAAATGACAAAATAAAAACGTTTAGTTGAATAAAAATTGAAAATTTTACTATCGATTTTCGTTGGGCTTGCCGACATCAGAGTGGGTGGTGTGCAGTACTAGAAGTCTATCCGAGCTTTAAAAAGGTTTGTTTGTTTAAAATTAAGGCTCGTATATATTCGATAAAGCCATCTTTTGGCAAAAAAGTTGTTTCGTCTTGGTAATAATGCAAAAAACACCGCCAGACGGCAACCAAGTGCAAGGGTCAATACTTCTCAATACCTTCAAGCATCTTCACTGCTATTTATAACGCAAAACTACTTTGAAATGCGGTTTCAACGATTAAAATGAGTTTTGGTGGTGTGAATCTGAGGTTCAAGTTCTGAAGTCGGAATTAAAAAGAGAGTTTGTTAGGTCTTGCCCTTGAGTAAGACGGTTTTTCTCAGGGTTTTCCCGTTTTCCTAGGCCACCCTCCGCAAAACTAACCTGCAGCATTCGGGATTTGTAAGTTAGCCGTGTCCTAACCGTTAGATCAACCCAGCAGTTGCTTCAAGCTTTGATAACATTGATTTATATTTTAGTTTTGATTTTTAGGTTGTTGTTTTTTTCCGGACTTTATTCGCGTTTTGCGGTACGTGTTATCAGACAAACTACAAATACGATACTTTTAACGCCTACCTCTAATAATCTCAGCTGGCTGTACACGAAACCTTTTCTTTCTTCAAAGTTTTCTAACAAATCACCATTTTGCCGCAATCCATGGTTGTTGAGCTCACAAATCCCTGATGATTTACTAACTTCAAAATTGATGGAAACACACCAATCAGTTTGCAGGCATCGCATGCCACATTGAATGAAACTCGTCGTTTGTAGCTTCTTCTTCATATGACCTTTCAGAGACAAACCAGGCTTCGTGGAGATCGCTCCATTCAATGTTTGTACCATACAATTTTCTAGAGAAGAGGTCTGCTGAACAAGAACCCATAAGGCGAGTGATCCAAATATGATAGAAGACATTTTTGGTGCTATATCAGTTGAAGAAATTAATCTTTAAAGTTCTGAAAGATTAGACGTATAACACGACTAATGTTTTTGCAACAGTTTTGTCGTTACTTCATGTTTTGTAACTTTTTCACGATTGCAAACTGAAACCCTGGCAACAGCACAAGCGACCTGAGAGAGTGAAAGTTATTTTGGTATATATACGCAAACAGATAAAGCATTAATACCCACCACCTGCATGATAAATAGCTTTCATTCAACTTGGCTGGGGCTTGCAGACGACTGTTTGATTGGTCATTCACACATTAGAGAAATTTTGGCTTGGTGTTCACGGGCCGAGAATGATTACATATTTCACATGAGTGAAATCAGTGAGTGACTATGTATATATTTGTAACACAGCTTTAGAGAGTAGGGTTATATATTTTATGTACTCTTAGTATTTCATTCATCCAACATCTAACATCCATCTATCCTTCCATTCATCCATTCACTCCGCTTTTGTCCATTTTTCATCCAACGGCTACGTTGTGATGTTCAATGACGACAATGGTATCCATGGTATTGAAAGCCTGCTGGCCCTATCCAACGTTAGCAGTGCCGCGGCTATTGTAAAAAAAAATTGCTAATAGTTCGCCTTTAAGCCTGCTCTTCACTAGCGACATAAGCATAAGCATAAGAGTGCACATCCTCATCGATCGGATTTAGAGACTTAAAAAAAAAATCTCTTTATTTAAGTGTCTAGTCGTTCTAGCGCTTTCGCACTAATAGGGGACACTATCACTCACACACACTACCACTACATTCAGTATTTTATGCACACAATGCTCACTCACATGTTGATTTCTAAGCATAAGGACGAACATAAGTAGAAGGAACGTTTTGATCCTTGTGCTTATGCTTATGCGTGTGTTTATACGCTAATGAGAACCAGCCCTGACGTTCTTTCTAAATAACTCAGATTATTTTATAAATTCATTATTTTATCATCTTATCAAGAAACTTATGTAGATAGTGATAAGAGCTAGGAAAAACTGTAAAAGCCTCTGAAACCTCTGCTTTTCGCTCAACAGGTAATAATCCAAGTCACTAGTTTTACAATACGAAAGATGAGCAAAGACCCGACACTCGTGTGATCTTTTCTAGCACGTTTCACTCCATCTCTGCTCTTGTTGCTTGACTACCAAATAGATACTTCTTGATATGCGATTAATTCTCTCTATAGAGCTTTTAAGTGTGACGTCAATCGAATGAAAAAAAACGCAGGGTCCAAAACGAAAAGCAGTTTCATAAAGATTTTTCTTACTTTTTCTTACTTTAACTTTTTCGTGACAGGATTTTTTATCCAAAGTTCTTATTACTTCAGGTGAATATTAAATGATTTTTCGCTTTATTTTAGCGGTTTTTATGAGCAGTTGGACCTGTAAATACGTCAGAACTTAACAGCTATATATATAAATATATATATATCTAGCTCAGTCTGTGAGCAGACACTGAATAATGTTTTGAATATTCTCTGACACATTCAATCCGTGGAGGCAAGATACTGCCGGAAAATTAAGAAAAATGATTCAGACAACGGCATCGGCTTGTTGGACACATGTTATTATACCCCACTATGATGCACTCAATTCACTTGGTTTGGCTCATTGATTCATCATTCATCGTCAAACTCTAGGGTACATTAACATGAATTTAGTAGTGGCCATAAGTGCGCCACTTTAGAAAGTCAAAGCACACACTTGTTGTTGAAATAAGATCCGGTTCAGCAGAGTGAGACTCTCGTAATCATTATCAATATTAATAATAGTCTTGGATGGGGTTTGTTTAGCGGCTGATGTTGTTAGGCAACCACTGCAGCTGCCACTGCTACTTATTTTGTACGGAGCAGGTGTTCCGCAGTGTTTTTATTCGAAAAATTATCAAGTCTTAAAGAATCCTAGACGACTACAATGCACTGCGCGCCGAAAACATTCCAATCCTCCATTTTCCCTGCCAGGCAAAATGGCGGTTTTGTAGGTGGAGTTTGGGAATCCATTTCCATCGGTCTTGTTATTCAAGCTAGAAGTTTTAAACCCATCAACATATAATGATAAGTAGTTATTTTATGCTTTTCGTGTGATTTCATAAATTTTGGCACCGAATCTAAGGTAAATTTCGTATGTAAACAATGATATAGGCCTGCAGTGCATTGTAGGATTTTTTAAAAATAAGTTACAATTCCAAAATCTCTTATTTTTCCATTCCATTTATAATCAGCCTTAAATTTCATTAATTACTGGAGTCATAATAGTCGGCAATATTATTCCCCTTAAGGCACTTGTTAATGATAATCTACAATATAGTAACTATAGTGAGGCCTAATGTCTTTAGTCGGCAATCCCCTGAAGGCACTTGTTAATGGTAATCTAGTACAATATAGTACTGAACTATAGTCAGGCCTAATGTCTTTAGATGCAACCAGTCTAATAATTCTATTAACACAAAGAACTGAAGGCAGCTGGCTAATCTAGCATCACAGCACGAGTCTAATTACACTAGGGGAGTCGAAGACCTGCTTGTAATCATGATTCGAAAAAACCTACTAATGGTCTATCACCAATCGAGCCCTGTGATTGGCTGAGCTACTAGGGGTCTATTAGTGATAGACCTCTAGTAGCGAAAAGCGCCGGTTTTGAAAACCAAAAAATATACACTTAAAGCAAAATCCAAAACTTTTTGCATCCTTTTATTGGACCGATTAGTAGGTTTTTACTAAAACAATTAGACGTCTCGCCCTCATGGCCTCGTAGACCATTCGGACTCGAGGACTAATTGTTAACGAGTGATTAATTCCTTTATTGGTTGTGCGGCCATACACGAGCTATGACGATAGAACTCAACTGTGAACGTCACAAATCATTTGGACAATGAATACAATTAAGAAAGCTAGACGTCTCATGGTCCAGAACATTCTTGGAAGGTTTTGAGTGATGAAAGCCGCAGGGCTAGTCTCAGTCTCTTTTTTTATTTCCTTCGGCCTCTTGGGCTGTTGACTCGTAGACCATCCGGGCTACGGGTCTTATTGTTTTAAAGGTTTCACGATAAACCCCATGATCCCCCATGATGGTTCTTCTCATATTGTAATGCAAATTAGCAAACAATTTTTTTTTAAGATTCGCAAAACCTAGATATTTTTATCTTTTATATCAAATATATATTGTTTAAAATTATTTAAAAAAAATCTTTGTGTAGTTCTGGGACTGTTACATTTGTCCCTCAAACCTCCCTGATTTGTCCGTTTAACTAAATTGGAAAACTCGACGAGAAAGGAAGCCGTTTATAAAACATTAAGACTAGCCGTTTCTAATAGCAAGTGAAGTGCTGCGAGACGTACGCTATTACCTTTAAGCGTAACCTGGGGGTGTGTATATACCTGTTTGCACAAATATAGACACAAATATTCTGCATTACCGTACAGTGCGGAAACCATCATGGCGTCTATCGTGAATAAAACCTCATTTAACCCACCACAGGTAGCCCACCAAAGAAACGATCAAGAAACTACAAAGCCAAGAGAGACGGCTGCGGATGAGTCTAAGTAGATGTTTTCTTTCACTGAGTGCATCAGTTTATCTTTGAAATACCTTGAAAGACCTAGACTACGCTATCTTTATAGATTACAGTTATTGTAGTATCAGGGGCGGATCCAGGGGTGGTGAGGGGGGGGGGGTGACCTGGTAACTAGTGATCTCCCTTTTCATTGCAAATAAAAATACTGTACTTTACTTTACTTCAAGCTGTCAATTTGGATTTCCATCAATTTGCAACACGACGCAGTTTTTTCACCATTTTCCCGCCTTTTATGGATTCCCTGTGGTATTGGCGAAAGGTACCATCTCTGTAACAATCAGCCCCCCCCCCTATAATCCTGGATCTAACACTGATTATGTTGCTCACGATCAACAATATTCACATGTTTGTTTTCCTGCATTGTTAGAATGTTGAAATCCGTAGGCGAACAACATTTGCTTCTCATTAGACCACTAGTGTTGGTGCTGATAAAATGTACAAGAACATTCCATCATGTATATTGCAGCATGCATGCAGTGGGACGGTAGCAATTTCAGTTGCTAATAAAGTTTTATTTTGTACAAATGAGCATTTCCTTAGTAAATGAATAAGAATGAGTTTCCTTCGTTTGCGATGGAACTGAGAATCTTTTCTTTTTTTTTTTCGAAATCATGCCATTCCATTCAAAATCGAAGAGGTCATTGGAAAGTACGTCTTTAATATATTAACATGCAGCACGTCAAAGGGCTTTGGGTACCCGATGGGAAGAAGACTGAATCTAACGTTTAACCCGCCCCCTTCCCGGCCTCGTTCTTGCATGTGTGAACCCAATAATAAAGAAAGCTTTAATTTCCCTTGAGAATTAACAGATATTAAACTTCAAAAATTTAATCAAAGTGCTTTATCTATGTGCTTTTTTTATTTGTATTTTTTTCATCTATTACATTTTTCAAGATGGGCTTCCTGTGGTTAGACCGAGGCCTCTATATTTCCATGTCATGGGCTTCCTATGGTCAGTCCCAGCCCTCTATATTTGCACGGCACGTGCTTATCATTGACAGCCACATTCTGTGACGACCATGTCAGTGTACTTTTTTAACACAACGTTATTCCTGTCATCATAGAACAAGACTGATATAGGGGATAACTTAGTAGGCGCACAGCAAGGTTTGGATACTGTCTTGGGGTGCATTAGGTGGACAAGGGTTTGTACAATAGCGTGGTTTGTGACGTTCATGTTGGCATTCAAAGGAAATGAGCATTCTCCTTGACAGTAAAACGCCGAGTAGCCCTCCGGTGCGATAATCCAGCCGTGCCAGCCAAGTCTACGAAATGTCACATGCAAAAAACGACGTTGGCAAAATTTACTCCCCTTTTCCCGTGTACGATGACTGCTCCCTACCCCTGGCCGTCCTCTACCACCTTCTCTTTGTGATGTTGACCCTCCTTTATTAATCCCCTTTCCTCCTCCTCCTCCTCCTCCTCCTCCACCAGTACCTCCAGCGCTAGCACCTCCTCCTCCACCGCCACCTCCACCTCCACTTCCTCCTCCTACTCCACCGCCACCACTACCATCACCACCACCTCCTACTCCAACACCACCTCCTCCTACTCCTCCTCCAGCCTGTCCTCCTCCTCCTCCAGCCTGTCCTCCTCCTCCTCCAGCCTGTCCTCCTCCTCCTCCAGCCTGTCCTCCTCCTCCTCCAGTCTGTCTCCCTCCCCCTCCCTGGCTAACTCCCACATCCCCCCTTCTCCTACCTCCCGGCCCAACCGTTGTACGCGCATAATCGTTTGGAGAGTCGAGCGATCGCGAACTTCGTGATGTCTGGTTTTCAGGCATATCATACGAGTAAGCATGTTCGCCCTCATGTTGGAAAAACGATACCAGGAAAGGGCGCTTTTCTAGTGGTCCGTGAAACCCTACAAAACCAACTCGGTTAGGATTGATTTCTTGGTTGAACTGGTTGGCAACTGATAACTCCAGTCCGTAATTTGTTGATGGGTTTTCCGACCAACGTTTGCCCGCTTTTGTAATATCAAAGGCCTGCCATCCTCTATCCCAGCTTCTCAGAACACGAGTCTGCAGTAGATCTAGTACCTGTGCGGGGTAGATGATTTGGTACAAGCGAACCACGTAGGTCGTATTCTGCCAAGACTTTCTCTTTGATGACACTCTTTCCTTGTACAGGCGAAACTCCGTTGCAATGACTTTTTCGTCGATCGGGGATTGAACTTGGAATTTGAAGGTCACATGATGGCGGGAGATCTTTGGAGGCTTTTTTCTTACTGTACCAAAACAAAATGAAGAGAGCTTTAATGCAAATTATCTGCGCCTTGGCAGAACAAAGCGAATGCTGCTTTAAGAAGTTCAGAACAAAGTCAAGTGATGACCGCATGGGAGGGAGAACAACTCAGTGAAATAACAATTTGATCGATGAAAGAAAAAAAGGTCGACAAGTCTTAAGTAGATATAATGAATGGCAAAATGCTGGATGGGAGGTAAGAACAACGGACTATTTGATGAAAGAAAGAAAGGTCAACAAGTCTTACATCTAGATCTAATGAATGACAAAATGTTGGATGGAAGGTATAGAACAACTGACTATTGATGATCGAAAGGATTAAAGGTCGAGCAGTGGCTTATTCGAGAAATAGAGTTATGGCTTGAGCTTCTCACGCTTCTTGACTACAGTACTATAATATTTGTTTTAATAATATGAAAATTAGAATACCTTGTCAGTAGTTTGCAATGTTGTTTACTCAAGAAAACAATGTAAAGCCAAGTCCACACTAACTGAATGACCTTGCGCTTAAAACTAAAACACTAAAACGATCGAAAACGCATACATTTGAAAATGTTCTCCAGAGTGGAGACATTAAAAAATATAAGGCCTATCGTATTATTGTGAACGCGAAGCTTTCGATGCATTTTTTGGTGAGACGAAAAGGAATCGTTTCAAAACTGGTGCATTAATGTGGATGAAGCCTAAAAAAATTTGCCAGTCCCGAAAAATAAACTATAGCTACGACCTTAGAAGTTGATACGCAGTCCGTAGAAAACCCTGGAAAAGAAATAGAAAAGAGTACCTTGATTCAAGCAGCTCATGATGGTGTCTGCTCCAATTGCTCTCCAATCTGCTATAGTACTATTACAACAGAATCCATCATGGTAGCTCTGGTTCTGTGATATACTCTTGTAAAGCTTCACCATGTATAAAGGAGCAGACAATCGACGACCGTGGAGACGAGCAATTATGCTTGGCCTTGGTCTGCGGACGAGTCGCATCAAACTAAGAATATCCTGTTTTAAGTTATTAGAGGTTTGTGCATCTCTACGAACGTGGCTGGAATCTCTTTTCTTTTTGTTTTCTACTGAAGGAACCACAAGTAAAATACACAGAACGATGTTCCTCACCCAAGACATGTTGTTCAACACAAGGAATCCGTGTCAATCTGTTCAATATATAGGACCCCTCGAACAATACCTAGTGAAGATGGTTTCGGATTGGTTTGTTTGTATCTCACTTTGGGTTCAGACTTCCGTGTGACCTGTCAGTAGATAGGTCACTTGTTTATAGAATCGATCTCCGTCAAGTTAAAGAAGGTTGTTTTTGACCTTGAGATTTGGTGCTTTAAATTTTGTTTAAAATACGTTGCCTCTTCCCAAAATACCAAGTAATTTTGTTCGTTGTTCTGACTTGTTTTTGCTGCCGCGTCTGCTTATTTCCTTTTATTCCCATCCTTCTTATTTTCCTCCATTTCTCTTCCTCTGTTTTCTTTTCTTCCTCATATTCTCTTGGCTGTTTCTCTCATCGTTTTCTGAAATGGTCGCGTGACTTTCTTATTATCAAACTCTCTAGTTTTATCACACAGGGCACGGAGAATCAAGGTTAACAACTATGTCGTAGCTGCTAATAACAACTTCATTGCAAGAGGTCTCACGATATAAACAAGTTTATGGACTATCAATCTCACAAGGAATGCTCCAAAGAAACCAGAAAGGGCACAATGTCCATTTCTGTCATCTCTTCCCGCCTTATTTAAATGAGCTGTCAATAAAACACGACATAGTTCAAAGGTAACGCGACGTGGGTGTCAAATATGCTTTCATACTGTTAAATCATTGAGAACGTTTTTCGCTCTATTTAAGTGGTATTTTTTTAGCAATTGGACCCGGAAATACGTCACAACTTAACAGCTCTATAATGTTGTGAAGTGACTTCTGCGAAGAAAAAAATTGATTTTAATAAATTCCTGATTTTTAATTTAAATTTTAAGTTTGATAGTTTTGGTCCCATGACCGAGTTTTAAAATCTAGGGAAGTGGGTTCTAGTGACGTAAATCCAAGTATCTCGCGCATGTGTAGAGACGCGAAGTAAGCATACATTTCTTCTTAAACTAGTGGCAACGAAACAATTTTTTCTGCACAAAAAATAAACAATGACATAGCTACAACTTACGGTTTGTATAGGAATTACCTTTGACTTGTCTAACAGGGATACGTCACAGCCGACTAGACTCATTCTCCTCATTTTCTCGGTGGTGAAAAAACACAGGTAGTTTTATGGTCCATTTTCAACAACTGTGACGACGCACGGAAAATCAGGAATTTATTAAAATCGATTTTTCTCTTCGCAGAAGGGCTCCACAACATTATAGGTTTAATATAAAATTGGAAGTCAGATAGGGGTTAGGTGCACTTTAATACTCCAGTTTCGAGTTCTCTTTTACGCTGTGTTAGCCTCAAAACCGTGTAATATATTCTTTTATTCAGTAACAGCCCGTGGAAATTCAAGATATCTGTGTGTAAAGAAGACAATAAAAATACTTTGAAATTTCACGAGTTTTATCTAAATTTCTGCATAATTTACGCACAATTAAGGCTAACACAGCGTAAAAGAGAACTCGAAACGGGAGTATTAGCAACCATACCATAATAATAATAAATCTTTATTTAATGTGGTTATCAAATACAGCAGAATGTAGTGAGAATATTGTGAGCTGGTTTCCTATTTCATACCATACCACACAACACCACACCACACCACACCACACCACACCCGGCACACCAAATCCTACCGTACCACACGACAACCTGCCCTACGCAAACTATAGATAACACTACACATCATACTACACCACAGAAAACTCTACGCTACCATACCTATCCTACCCTACCAGTGCCATCACTACAAAATATTCTTGAAAGCATGTGGGCTAATAATCGCGTGATGTGGTTGTTTAAGACAGAGCGTGAGGTCGGATACCCAGATCAATGGTGACCTAATTCTTCTTAACCTTACTTTAAACTGAAACTCCCCATGGGGACATTTTCCTTGACAAGTTACTCCCATTTGTCCTGCACACACTGGCTTCGGCATTCATACTATGTATTTATAGATGAGGAAAGTTTCTTCAGGCGATGAAAGAAAATACAGGGGTTGAGCAGACGTAGATTGCAGGACTGATTGTTCGTGCTTAGAATATCCATCAGATTCCTTTGGATTTGTCTTGGTAGGATTTACAACTTGAATCTGAAATAAAGAAAGCATAACGAAAATAAACAAAAGGTTAAGGAAAGGATGAAACGAGATTCATAAAATATAAGCCCTAAAAACAATGGACCCCTCTCATCAATCATAAGGAATTTTTCAATTGACTTCATTTCCGATAAATAGTACTTACAATCCTGGGGGATGAAAGTATTTACTTGCCATACAATTATCAAATATTGATTTTTGATTTGATTAAAGAAAAAAAAAACATGTTTTCAGCATTCACCCTGAAAAAACATCTATTAGCTTTACTGAACAAAATCAAAATCTGTGCTTTATTGCTTCAATGAATCGATCACAGCATACGTGGCAACGTGAGGGGTGTTTCTCAGAAGAGACATTGGGGCGATGAAATATTGCAGGGATCGTTGAAGGAATGAATGATGTTGATCCAGAGTATCGAGGATATGAGTCTAGGATAAGGAATCGGGGATTAATAGCGGAACTCCCGCGAGCGGAGCACCATACTTACCCTTTGACTCCTGGAAAGTTTTGAGGTTTTTCAGTGTTTTTCTGGACCTAAGCGTTCTCCATGCCCTAGCAAAACCATATTTGGAGTTTTGATTGACACTGTCAGTTTTTTATGTAAACTAGCCTGCGTAGCGGCACATTTTTGGGGTTTTGGGGGGAGGGGGTGGGGAGCGCCGCTACGCAGGCTATATGTAAACTAAATGTTAAATTAGTCTTGTGAAATAAAACATTAGTATAGGAAATCGCACGACCTCGAGTACAATTTGGAAATTAATAGGTACGAGTAATGTAACCTTTAGACGAGTGCAATTAAAGAACTTTCAAAACATTAAGAGTGGTTATCAATTCCAAATTGTACGAGGTCATGTGATTTTTTATTTATAGTTCACTGAACAAAATTTTATAAAGACAAGAATGTTGAAGCGAAGGCATTCATCTGTCTCTTTGACCGATTTTCTCCAACAAATTCTAATCAAGGACAACTGAAATACATTAAAAGATTTTTGTTTACGCTCAAATTTGCCGCTGTTGGCCGTGTTTAGCAGTGTTTCCATAGCGACTTAATTGGTACCCCTACCTATTAACGCTCTAATTGTACTGCTCTCGACCAATCAGAATCGAGAAATTTTGTTCAGAGTACTATAAGATTTATAATTGGTTTGGGTAAATAGGAAGTACGAAGAATTGTGGGAGCTCCCCTTTTAGGCAGTGCCTAAATATATGAAGAATATCTTAATAAAAGGGGTCTTAAGGGTGAAATGGGCGTGGTATTTTTCTGGCCGAAAAAATTGGCAAGCTGATAATTCAAACACGGCTCAAGAAATGGCTTGAATGCTAAATCGTGACATCAAATGGGTCTTAGTCGAGTAAATATTCTTCATATACATATGAAGAATGTTTTAGTAAAAGGGGCATTAAGGAAGAAAAAATAAAGGGCGTGGCGTAAGGGATTGAAATGAATTCTATTACAATCAAAGGAAACACTTTTACTTGATTATTTAGTATTTATTGAAAGCTCACATATAAAAGAAAGGGGTCTTAAGCGCTTAGACCCTTTTCAGTCTCAAACTATTCTTCATATATATATATATATATATATATATATATATATATATATATATATATATATATATATATATATATATATACATACAGCGATATGCAGAAATTCTGATCCATTTGAGTGAAGTATATAACTATATCGGGTGCATTGTGGGAAGGATTTCGCGCGCGATTCAAAGTATATTTGAAAGCCAGCGGATACACAGAAACATTAATCTACAACAAAGACAATCAACCAGCACGCCCACGACGCAACAGACAAAGAAACATTATATGGTACAACCCCCCATTTAGTAATAACGTAAAGACTAACATCGGCAGAACATTTCTCAAGCTCATAACTAAACACTTCCCGAACCAGCACAAATTCCACAGCCTCTTCAACAAAAACAATGTTAAAGTCAGTTACAGCTGTATGGACAACATGAAAACTGTTATCAACAAACACAACATGAAAATAACAAACGCCGACAACAACGTCAACGCAAGCACCGGAGAACAATGCAACTGCCGTAAAAAAGAACTATGCCCGCTAGACAACAAATGCCTGACTTCCAGTGTAATCTACAACGCACAAATTACAACCAACAACGCAACCAAGAACTACATCGGACTGACAGAAGGAACTTTCAAACAAAGATTCACGCAGCATAAATCTACATTTAAACACAGAAAACACACCAACAGCACCGAACTTTCTAAACACATCTGGCAACTACAAGACAATAAACAAGAATTCAACATCAAATGGACAATAATTAGCCGCGCAAGACCCTACAACAACATTTCCAAACGATGCGACCTCTGTCTTACAGAAAAACTGATGATTATTAAACACAGCAACGACAACCTCCTAAACAAAAGATCCGAACTTATTTCCAAATGCCGACACGAGAACAAATTCTACTTGAAGAACACTTGACGCTTTGATATTCTATAGCCTATTGTACCCACCCATATATACTCTTCTTTGTAATTTTTAACTTCTCACCTATTGTATTTAGTATAACTATCACCTATTGTAATATAGCACTTAGCCTATTGTCTTAGCATGTATTTATATCTAGTTGATAGGAATGTCTTTCATTAAATACTGTCTGACGAGTGCGTAAGCACGAAACTCGGAGTAACAGCAAATCTTGCCTCTTCGTTATTACATTTATACTTTGCTCTACACCATATGTGTATTGAGCACTCTTTAATGGGATCAGCTACTTCCTCATATGATTATATATATATATATATATATATATATATATATATATATATATATATATATATATATATATATATATATATATATATATATATATATATATATATATATATATATATATATATATTATAGTAGCTGGACTTAACAGTTTAAAAACCCACCCATGCACAATAATATTGAGATGGGTTCGTTAGTTTCGTTCTTTTTCTTTTAATCTTTTTAATTATGCATTTGTTGTTCCAATACATTGATTTTATCACCCAACACCACACCAACACACACACAAGGCATTTCGAAACAACAAGCTAGCAACTTTATTGAGTATATAAAGATGTAAAAAGTACAAATACAATCATATTAATAAATTAAAACATGTATATATTATAGATGTGTTTTCCTTTCTTGTCCTCAGTTTTCCCTATTGCTATTCTTTCCTTGTGGTTTCTTTTCCCTTTTCCACCTTCTTTTCGTTTTTCTTTCTTTCCTTTTCTCATTCTTTCACTAATCCACTAACTCATTCATTCATTCCTTCGTTCATTCTTCATTGATTCCTTCCTATATTCATTGATTGATTGACAGATTGATTGATTGACAGATTGATTGATTGATTGACAGATTGATTGATTGATTCATTCATTCATTTTGTTGTTTTGTTTTGTTTCGTAGACCTGACCTCCCCGTAAAGTACAAACACTAAAAGTGTGCAATGCCTTGCCCTGTTTAGCACTAATTACAACTAATTGCACAATAGAATTAGCTTAATTTATCGCTATTTATACACCTAAATCCAAAATGGCGCACATTACATGGAAACGAGGCATCAAGGGCCAAAATGTAAAGAAACGATATAGTGTCAATGCTAAGTATAGTGTCAATCACCAGTCCGGTCTTTCTTTACCCCTTACATTCGGGAACACAACAGTTTTGCGGCATTAAATTATACGAAACACTGTAAATTTGGCCCTGGATGTCTCATTTTCATGTAACTCACCCAGTCGTGCGCCATTTTGGACTTAGGTGTATAACTATTTAAATTGCACGCTTTTATCAGTGTTTGTACTCTAAATACTGACCCCATCCACTAGTAACTACCATAAAACAGACGATGGAAACAACACCAGCCTGTTCTAACAGCTTCATTTTTCTCCAATATTAATAATAAAAGTTAATAATGATATATCAAGATCTAAAATACTCATCGCATATGCCGAGCTTAAACAGGGTACAGACGAGCAAGTTTTCCATGACGAGCGAACTTGATAAGTTTTAAAATTGCTTATGTGAATGAAAAACAAGTTTTCTTTTTTCGACAACTTTTGCCTTGACATGTTTTATATGTGAACGAATAAACAAGTTTTCTTTGACAAGTTTTTGTCAAGTTAGAACAACCGACCGCTGAACACCCGCAATTTCTTGTCAAGTTTGGCCCATACGTACGTACACTGACCCATAAAGACGAGCAAAAAGAAATGTCAAGGCAAGACTTGTCAAAGAAACCTTGCTCGTATGTACCCTGCTTGATAAGGGTAACATGGTTAAAATACTGTAAAAATACTTAGACATGTACTGCAGTTCTCAGGATCTGGGTATAGGTGTAAAATGATGATCCGTGTTTTAGGGTATGACGTTGAAGTCTATTGACGGGTCTGTGTTGATTGGAAACTACAATAAAAGCAGAACAGATTAAAAAAAAATATTCTGTTGTTATTATAAGCTGTTATCTTAGAATGTTTCTCTGCTCAAAACTGGTAACAGAGGGATCGAGATACCTGTTTGGTGAATCTGTCGACGCAAGCCATTCTTATGCGTTCACATGTGGCTGGACTGTCCAACCTAAAGACACCCTCGATACCAGCATCACGTCTGGAAAGGCAAAATAGACATACATTTTAATTCAATTTAATAAATTTTAATTTATTTTACGGGATTTAAAAAGCCCGTAAAATAGAGAACATACGATCAATGGTCTTACCTGGCACTTGTTATGGCGTTCTTGATAGCAAAGAATATTGACGAGGCCAAAAATAGCGGAGGTTCACCCACAGCCTATCGAGAAAAATCCCACTTGAGAATTCGAAAGTGGTCTCATAGCCAGAGTTTAACATGTTTATCAGACTCCGTTACCGTGAGGACACTCGAACCGTGAACATTTTGAGGCTTTTTCATACTTTTTTCTCCTTTATCCCTTGTGTGAATCGATTGGAAATATGATTTATTTTGAAAAATAAGATTATTTGAGTTCAGTGCTTCATTTTCAGAAGGTTTGAACCAGTAGAAAGTTCATAGAATAAAAAATATAAAAATATCAAGTGTTCATGATTCGAGTGTACTCACTGTAACAACGAAAAGATAAGCTGCTTAATGGCTAACCTTTGAAGAATAGATTGCCTTCTCATTTGGTGCGCTTCGTAAGAGGTGAACTGAGAACTCAACCGGGATGTCTGCAAATCCAGGAATCTTGTAAGCTCCAGGCCCTGTCGTCCATAAGGCACCTTGTTGAGAGAAACGTACTTCTTCCAATGTAAAAAGACCAAGGCCTTGAGTAAATCCTCCCTCAATCTGTAGGATAACAGTTGCAGTAAAGAAACGATTTGCAAATTTATTGTTTGCAAGAACATTTACATTGCTTGTTATGTGATTAACATCAGTGCATTTTGAACTATTTCATCCCACTGAAAATGCCTAGACATTTATCTAGAAATTCAAAACACCGCAGTGCCTGATGGGAAGAAACAGAAAAAATCAGAAAAAAATTACTCTGTTATTTTCGTCTGTTGAAATACTTACATTTCCATAGAAAATGTCAGAGAAAAAATTCTAGATGAATTTTTAGAGGAGCCAAAAAAGCGTAAGGACTCGTTTTCCCATCATGCTTTGTGCTAGAAATTCGAGCTCATGCTCATTGGCTATTCCTTTCGCGCTATTTCCCAAGGGTCCAAAAGCGCTTTACAACAATTAATTATACACATATGTTAACATAATTAAATAGTAAATATTACAATAAGTGACTGAGAATAATGTAAGATAATTAAGATAGAAGGTAGGTTTAGGTAGAATGGTTGAATATCACAAGTTCTCCTAGTCATACTATTTAAGCTTTAACTTCAACTTTACCTGTCCAATATCGATGGCAGGGTTCAGACTGTTTCCAACATCCATCACAATGTCTGTGCGCAAGTTCTGTTCAACAAGAATGACGTGAAAAATGATTAAATGAATGACTATGACTTCCAATTTCTACTTGTTTTTCTCAATAAAAAACTCACACTAAACGAAAAACCCTAAAAACATTTTTAAAAGATTTTAAAAGTCATTTTTGACAACAACAAAAAATATTGGTCGGATTGACGACCGCTTGTGTTTTGACGTTCAAGGATAAATTCCATAACACCTCCCATAGTATCAATAGCCAGGGAAGCTTGGCAAGTGACTACTTTTATACAACTAAAAAAATTCCATTTTTTTCATGAGATCACGAGCAGAATCCAGTCCTTTTTTTCGAGTGATGTATAGTCACGTGACTAGTAGCAGATGTAGGGTTAAGTCCTGGTTTACAGTTTACAGATGGCTAAACTAAGAGATGAATAGAGGTATCACCTGATGATCTCCAGTAAGACAATCGATCTCCACCTCAGAACATGCAGCGCCAGAAGCGAAATAGAGGAATGGAGCACCAGTATTCGTTTTTCCATCATAACCGATACCGGGATACCTGTGGAAAACAAAAACAATGGAAGTAAAGAAAGAATCTAACTCGTCCAAACTACAAACCACCTTGATCCAGCTGAGTTCACCTTCAGAACAAACTCAAGGTCAACCAATCAGAATTGACGATTCGATATTGTATTTTGATTAGCATTTCCCATTATTCTGCCAAGAAAATTTATGAAATACGAGTTCTTCCTTCTTTAAATTAATCGTAGTGGCTAGTCGAACTCATGGCGGAATTTTATTTTAATCAACAAGAAAAGTCCACATTGTATACTCGGAAAAATGTTCGAAAAATGCTAACCAAAATTAGTGACCCATAATTCCTTTCGGGGAAGGCGATCAACTCGGCTGGATAAGATTGGACTGGTAAATTATACTATGTAAATCATTTTTATCCGCACCTTCCTTTTCATTATTCTCTATTAGATGAAAGAAGTGGAGTCCACTTGGATGATACTTACCGGTAGAAGCCAGTTGCAGACAGACTGATACGGTTGAAGTAGGCTCCATTTATCTGTAAAGAAAGAATTTATACTCATATTTCAAAAAAATAGGTCTGTTAAAGGGTTGCATGACGCGGGAAATAGAAGAAATACCAACCAATAATGAAAGCTATTTGCGGCACTGATCTGCATTTTATGTTGCTGGCAGCCGATGAAGTAGTGTGCATAAGTTGCAAGCCCACAGTTAGTTGTTTCAGTTTTGATCTTTGAATTACTTATTGGCGTGCTATTATGATCATTATGATGCGGATAACAGCTGCTAACAGAGGTGTAGTGGAGTGAGTAATGTAATCGTCAGGGTGAGTGTAGTCTTGAGAAAGACTGTTGTTGATGGTGACTGACGTTTCGACAACCTGAGCTCTAACTGAGTTATAAAATAACCTTCTTATCAATCTAAGAATCATTCTAGCTATTTTACATCAAGGTTCTACAGCAAGCTGCACATGGAATAACTACAGCAGTCACTTGGTTACTTGTCTTACTTACCCATTCTTCCCATGTGCCTTTAGGATTCTTCTCTTTTATTGGTGCAAGTCTCTCCACAATTTGATCACATGCGATCTTTAAAAAATAACGGCATTAGTTAAATTTTGTAAGGGCATTACTGAAACCAGCTGGGAGGGGCTGCAACTTTAATTTCACGCGGACGTAGCTACGAGTTGCCCGTTGGAATTTGTTTTCTTCGCTGCCGCCAATCAAAAAAGTAAATAATTTCGATTGACTGGTTTTGATTGACGGAAGCCAAATCGTCATGTGTATGCTGCGGTGTCCGTGTAATTATGAAAATCACAGTAATGAATGAATGGTGATTTACGAAAGTTTGACTCGTTACCTTGACAGCCATGCCATTCAAGTCGGATGAAGCAGATGCTGCAGTGGGGGAGGTATTGGGGACGGTATTTGTACTTGTTTCACTCAAATGGATCTTGGAGATTGGAATATCCAGAGCACGTGCTGCGACCTAGGAAATGTGTAAAAAATGCTATCTCTTAGCCTTACCACTGTTTATAATCCTGAAATATAGCCTATGTGAATCAGTTCACATCTAGAAGCAAGCTTAGACTCTTTATAAGACAATTGATTTATAAACCACACCTGGGCCATTTTAGTGTGAAGTCCTTGTCCCATTTCTGTTCCTCCATGAGTAACCAAGACTGATCCATCTGTGTAGACGTGAACCAGAGCACCAGCCTAACAAACATCAAATCAAATGCAACATGGTCGTTAATAATACTTTATAATTGCTTACGAGAAAGGAACCCATAAAGGTACAGTAATGTTATCATTGGCATAAGAAACTGGCAAGAACTGATAAGGACGAATTTCATTCGAATGAAGCGCTAAATAAACCTAACTGTGAACATAATATGAAAATTACAGACGCGAAGAAAAGAATATCAGATATCCTCCATGGTAAACAACACAAACATGGAAAATATCAGATATGGTCCTCCATGGTAAACAACACAAACATGGAAAATATCAGATATGGTCCTCCATGGTAAACAACACAAACATAGAAAATATCAGATATGGTCCTCCATGGTAAACAACACAAACATGGAAAATATCAGATATGGTCCTCCATGGTAAACAACACAAACATGGAAAATATCAGATATGGTCCTCCATGGTAAACAACACAAACATAGAAAATATCAGATATGGTCCTCCATGGTAAACAACACAAACATGGAAAATATCAGATATGGTCCTCCATGGTAAACAACACAAACATGGAAAATATCAGATATGGTCCTCCATGGTAAACAACACAAACATGGAAAATATCAGATATGGTCCTCCATGGTAAACAACACAAACATGGAAAATATCAGATATGGTCCTCCATGGTAAACAACACAAACATGGAACGTTTTAAACAAAATAAGAATCAATTGAAGAAATGTAAGGAGAACAAATTACCTGATTCAAAAACAAAGCCGTGAACGCAATACCAAACTTGGTTGGTATTATGGCTATTCCTCGCTTTTTCCAGCGGTTAAGCCTGCAGAATAAAAGAACGCCTCATGAGGAAAGAGAATAACAATAAAAAGAAGTTTCCTATCAAGTGTTAGACAAAAAGTACTAATGGCTTCTTGAAAGTTACTGTAAGAAATTTGCTTTCTTCTGATGGTAGGATTAAGCTTTCTTCCACTTTACCTGTTGAACTGGTCCACATCGTGCTTTCTCTTTTCATAGTCACATTTTTCTAACAGTTCATTCCATATTCGGCTGATATTACAGTTTGTCAGCTTCTGATTGTAGTGAGTCAAGTCACCTTCATTGTAAAAGTTGATCTCACGAACCTGAAATAATAAGAATTAAAACATACCCTCTCAAAATATACCAAAATATAAAGTAGAGTTTGTAGTGGATGGTGTAGTAAGTAGAGTAGTGGATGGTGCATGTAGTAAGTAGAGTAGTGGATGGTGTAGTAAGTAGAGTAGTGGATGGTGTAGTAAGTAGAGTACAGTAGTGGATGGTGGTGCAAGTAGAGTAATAGATGGTGCAGTATAATAAAACGTACCTGTCGCTGTGAGAGTCCACAAGTCTGTGCAATATCCTGAATCCATGACTCTGCAAACATCATTCCCTATTAAGACAAACCAATAAAATGAATATCATCTTCATTGTAGGGCTGCAGATGCTTGTACTTACTTGGGGACCCCCAAATCCTCTGAATGCTGTGTTGGAAGGGATGTTAGTCTTGCAGCACCAACCTTCTACACGGATGTTGGGTATTCGGTAACAGTTTTCAGAGTGAAATACAGCGCGCTCCATGACCTTGAAGAAAACAATACAAAAATAAAATAAATGGAATGGAATGATAAGGATAGTGGCGATGACGATAGTTTTCAGTGATGAGTCCATTTGACTTATCACTTTTCAAGGCAATTCTTAAGACATACTACTCACCGAGCGAGAAAGATCAAGTGAATAACCAGCATTGTTGTACAGCTTGATATCCAGTGCTTGTATACTACCATCCTTCTTGAACCCAACCTAAGGAGGAGATGTATTGATAAAAAACACAATTGCACATGAAGAGAGTGGCAAATTCATTCTAAAACGGTACGGATGAAAAACGCACTGCGCATGCTCGGAAATTTGGCAGAAAATTCATAGACGAGTCGAGTTTACGAAGAAAACCATTGGATATTTACATGTCTTGTATTATGCGAATTTCTCTCATATTATTTGACCAGGGATAGAAAACAACTAAAGCGATGTGTCAGGAAAAATAAGCACTAACTTTCCACGAAAGGCCTTAACTTTAGAGATTTACTAAACGCCGGTAAATCTCCAATGGTTTTCTTTGTAAACACGACGAACTTCCGAGCATGCACAGTGCGTTTTTCACTCATGTCGCTAACACGTACATGACTCATGCATAATTCTCTCGTTGGAATTCGTTGTCATGGAAGATACTCATCCGGAGGAGCAAGTAAAAATAATCTTATACTAATATTACATTTCCATGGCTCGGTTATCATACCTTGTATTTTCCCAGAAAAGCATGCCTTGTTCCTGTATTCTTCATGTCCTCATCTCGGTCCAGCATGCAGCGCACGGGACGACCCATCCTATAGAAAAGCGTCATATAGTATGTATCCCTTTTATAGTAAACGATATTCGCCCTAAAGTCAACCGCTCTGAACAGCAATTTCTACCCATTCTACCTTTCAACTCAGTTTCATAGGCTTTAGGCCAGTCGATGACAACGTTTTTTGAACTAACTGTATTCCAGTCCATGTCGACTGACCTTTCCGAGGATGCGCGGAAAGCTGGTAACTAGTAGGACGCGAACTGAATCATGGGGCTGTTTAGTATTTCTCGTTTTACAGGTTTTAGATTTTGAATGAAGTCACATTTACTTTGGTTTTCGTTTTTTAGAGAGTTTGCTAGCCCTCCGCCATAATGAAAAATTGGTGCTCCCTAAAACAGCCGCATGATTCAGCGTGTGTCCTAACGTGTTACCAGTTTTCTGCGCAAACCTAGGAAAGGCCAATTGGTTGTCTTGTTCAGAATCATTAACTTAGTCAATTCATCAAAGTTTTGTAATTATCCCCAAATCAAAACATAACAAGCTCCTTGCAAGATTAACCAAAAGCTATTCTACAAGTTTTTAAGCAAGGTTAACCACCCCCCCCCCCCCCCCCCTTTCGAAGTGAATTCTATATCGGCGATACCATTTTATTACTTCTTCTCGTACCAGAGGCTAATCTCGGCTGATTGATCATTCTTACTCTAGACTGATGGGTAACAAGTATTTTTTCATTTAACATTCAAGAAGTACTCAAATTGTTGAAAAGAGCTTTGAAGGATTTCACGTAGCACGAATCCTGCATGATAAGCATCCATCCTCCAGTTATCATGCATCAGCGAAGTTAACAAGTCATTCCAGATTCTCAGCCAATCAGAAGGTCAGGACGTATATTATCAAGTCTGTCAGTTCTGTTAAAAGTTTTTCTAAGTATTAAACAAGTAATAGACCTTTTGGTTTTAAGACATTTGTCTCGTGTACCCGGATGTCCTACTTATCAGAACGGGTGTGAAAAAATTATCAGAAGCATGAGTGCTAGCTATTCTTTTTGTTTTAATTGTTTGCAAGTTTTAGTTGGCAATAATCCCTACAAGTTAGGATGGGGGGGGGGGGGGGGGGGGGGCTTACAACTTTTTGAAAAACTGGGGGGGCTCCAGTTTAATATACCTACCAAACCTCACAACTTTTTGAAAAAGCTAGGGGGCTCCAGCCTGTCAAGGTTAAAACTAGTAATTAAAGACAGCGCAGTCAGGCGCCTGACACAGTCTAGTAACTCATTGTAAACAACATTCTGAAAGGCTACTCTTGTATATGAAGTATGACTGTCTTCCAATCTGCGTCTGCTAAATATTTTTAATCATCCTTCCAACCTTGAGACTTTGATGTCACACGTCATGAGTATAGCATTTAACATCACAATGCTATGTTAGCAAACATGAAATATATATAAATTTGAAATATCCCTTACGGTAAAATACTCGATCTTTATACAGCCGATTAAAAAACGCCGCTCTGCCATGCACTAATGATAAATTAAGAAAACAAATTGAAGGGACGTGACCAAGGACTATAAGAAAGTTCTGGAACTTATAAAATGACCAACCATGCATGTTGAGGCTTGTAAAGCGCATTCTTGGTAATTAGTAAATACAATTTTACACACCACACACACCAAAAAAAAACAAACCCGGTATTGGTAATGATAATTAGACTATTATAAATGTGGCATTGCTCGTGTGAAACGCTGATTCAGTCTAATTATCATGACCAATACTACTATTATTTCTAAACAACAAAATCACAAAAGAATTCGACGTACATTTTTGTTCCAACAGCACGAGATTTCGAAAATGTTCGTTATATATGTGATACATTTTCCAATCTTAGCCCCACCACTTTTTCCCATACTAGTCTCTTATATTTTCCAATCTTAGCCCCACCACTTTTTCCCATATACTAGTCTCTTATATTTTCCAATCTTAGCCCCACCACTTTTCCCCATACTAGTCTCTTATATTTTCCAATCTTAGCCCCACCACTTTTCCCCATATACTAGTCTCTTATATTTTCCAATCTTAGCCCCACCACTTTTCCCCATACTAGTCTCTTATATTTTCCAATCTTAGCCCCACCACTTTTTCTCATACTAGTCTCTAATATTTTCCAATCTTAGCCCCACCACTTTTTCCCATACTAGTCTCTTATATAGCCACACAGCCTTTTAGGTGCTCCGCGGTCCATGCCAAGTAATATAAAACAAATGAATAGACGTGATACAAGGATATAATGAAGCCATGATGGAATGTCACAATCACAATTAGTGATGCGTGCATGGTTATTCATCTAAATGTCTCTTCAACGGCCCACAGAAAATGAGTAAAGAATCAACTTAAATTTGACTTTTGAATAGACCTTTCTGCTTTACCACTATTTTCGACTTCGTGCACTTTAAAAACAATAGGTGAGATCAAAGATTGTACGGATTACCAACACTTCTGAGTTTCACACACGTGTATGCATAACAATGGATTGCTTTAAGTGGGACAAAATCATACATGAGACGAATGTCTTATAAGCAAAAGGTCTATTAAAACACAACGTACTTGTTTGCAGCAACAGCAGTGACAGCCAGTAGAGATGCAAAACGAGTTTCCTTACCACCAAATCCACCACCTGTAAACAAAAGAAACAAAACCTCTCATCACTCTCATCACACTTCTGAAATATCTAAATACTTTTGGCCAGGTGAAAACCAGTACCGATGATGCTAATGATTGTAAAGCATTGAAATAAAGCATGGCGGTAATAGTGGTAATAGACCTTTTTGCTATAACGACCATTTTCGACATTTTCGAAATCTCGTTCTGTTAAAACAAAAGATGTTCGAATTCTTTTGTGGTTTTGTTGTTTAGAAATAATAGTAGTATTGGTAATGATAGTTAGACTGTTATAAATGTGGCATTGCTCGTGTGAAACACTGATTCAGTCTAATCAGTTATCATTATAAATACTACTATTATTCATAAACAAAAACAAAAAATCACAAAAGAATTCGTACATCTTTTGTTCCAACAGCACGAGATTTCGAAAATGTCGAAAATGTTCGTTATAGCAAAAACGTCTAATGGCTCATTTGTCATTGGACCGGACATCATACCCAAATAGATCACCTGTCGGTTATCTCCCTGTGTTAGGCCAGTCAATCAGGACGCGTGATTTATCATTATTACGTGAATAGGAACAATAAAATCAAGAACAGCTTTACCATGGATTTACACTTAAGTTTAGATAAAAAAAACACATGTAGTTTACATTTTCTCTCATCTCCCGAAACAACAATATAACTTGTTCTTACCCATCCTCTTGGTTCGCATAACAATTCGATTAGCTGGAACTCCAAGACTCTTGGCAACTAAGAACTGAAAGTAAAATAATAATAATTAATAATAATAATAATAATAATAATAATAATAATAATAATAATAATAATAATAATAATAATAACATATATGAAACACTGAAATTGAACAAACAGAAAACGCGCGCATGTGCTACGTGCTCTTATAAAACACGCGCTCCCAAAATAATCCATTTCCCTCATCACATTATTAAAAGTAGAAATACGAATGGAAATGTGAATGAAATAAAATGTGCTATCCATCCTCCTCCCCCTCAAATGTTCTGTGACTCGTTGAAGCCTGTATTAGAAAATGTACTTTTTAGACATCCAGCCTTGATTTATTATACCTACCTGACCAGCTGTTGGGTTTTGGCTCGAGCAGAATATCTCCATTTCTCCATCTTCTCCTTTTGGAACAGCCAAGGTCGCTTGAGTCTCCAAATAGAAATGTTCCTAAACAATAAGCAATGGAATCAGAGGAAAATAGAGCAACGGATACTGGTCACCCTGTGGTGTACAAACCTGAGCTCCTGTTTTCATCTCGCCTTCAATCACGTGGTCTGAATGTGCAAAACCCTTCTCGAGATCCCCATTTTCTATCTTCATGCTTGCCGGTTCAAAAAATGAGTTGGCTTCGATAGCTTCCTGTTGAAGGAAATAGGAAACAATATCTGATTACTGCAGAACAATGACAAATCATGATATTTGGCCAATAATTTGAATAATTTATTATTCATCGAATAACTAGTTGATTTCTGTGTGTTTTCGCTGCTTTTTACTTTTAAAACTCTCTCGATTTCCATCTCCAAAAGATTCAAGCCACCATGTTACGTGCATGCATCAGTAGTTATTCATGCGTTACTCAAACTTTCTTTTTTAATTGAGTAAAATCAATCAATCGAAATATCTAATATATCAAATAATTAATAACATTTCACATACCTCTATGGTCAAGATCCTTGGCAGGTCTTCGTACTCAATCTTCACGGCCTTGGCAGCACGTTGAGCCTGGGCCTGAGTCTCTGCTACAATAGCACCAATCACTTGTCCTGTTGACGTCACCTGGAAGGTAAGAAAAGACGACCAATAGCATTTATGATTCGATTCTATTGGTTAAGAAAAGGTTGATACTGGACTAACGAAATGATCACCTCTTCGGCGTAAAAGACCAGTTCGTCTGCAACAGCAATCCCAAACTTGTTAGAGCCTGGTACGTCATCAACACTGACATATGCATGAACACCAGCCATCATGGTTGCTTTACTTGGATCCACTGATCTATGATGCGGTGTGAAAAGGTATTTGCTTTGTTAATAAACGATTTAACCAGCGATTTCTGCTGTTAACAAACTAATCAACTTACAAGATTTTCGCATGGGCTCGCTGGCTCAGTACGAGACACAAGTATAACTCATCTGTAAATAAAATGTTAATGGTTAACTTACAGTATGACGTAACAATACGCCACATTCCATACATTTACTTGACTTGCTTACTAGAAAGTGCGTTACATTTAGACAACACAGGCAACCCATAAAGAGCACGTTACCAACGGTTATTGATTTGAATTTAATCGGCTATCAAATTACAGTACATATCTGATTACAGCTTGTGTAACCGTAAACCGATCCCAAACCATAGGAAGCCGATCTTAAACCACAGGAAACCCATAAAAAGCAATTACGTAAAGAATAATGAATATTGAATGCAGCAAAGGAAAGTCGGGCTCCCTGTGCATTTACTGCAACATAATGAGTTATTGACATAACAGTAAGGAAAACACATGATGTGTGAACACGGGCAGTAATGTGCAGTAAACGCTTTCTCGTTTGCTGTGAGTATCCCTAGATAATTACTAATGTTGACTACATGATAAGCATACCTGCATATTTAGGCATATCATCAACGTATACAGCCTCTCCTGTTGCTTGCTTCAGTGCAGATAGATGAGGTATTGGACGACCAACCACGTCATCTTCTGACTGATCAGCTGGGACTTCCTACAATACAATCAACATAACTCATCTTACTGAGTATTGCTTCTTTGATACTACACAGTAAGGATGTGAACACACCCATGCTTATACTGTATCGCTGTAGTACTGTATCATTGTAAGGCATGAGATGGGTCTCCATACCATTATTATAATCAAAGTGGCACAGGAGGAGGGGGGCGTGGTTATCGATCACGAATCACGAACAATTTTTTCACGAATCACGAAATACAATTAATGAATGACCTTGATACAAGGATTTTGGTTACTGTAAGCAAACCAAGTTTCCATGAGAGTGACTTTGACTTTAACGTACTGCGGCGGCCAATGTTGACTAACGGCTTTAAGTTTCACTTGAGTTTTTTAACCTTTTTCTACCGTGTTAGTTGAACAATGTACAAAGTAGGCCAAAACGTCTTAATCAGTCCTTAAACTCTCATCTGTCTGTCCACACACACACGGATAAGTTAACTCCCACTGCGGCTGTAAGTCAATTACGGAAAGTACAGTCACGAACGCCATAGCATTTTCTCAATTTGACAGCTATGATTCCTAACTTTGTTTTTTACTTTTAATCAAAAAAGCTATGATAGACACTTATATCTTCTACGGTTTGATCTAACAGTTCGTACCTGAAAGGTTTGAATGCTTTTTGAGGAAATTTTCTGGTGGAATGTTGTAGCACTTTGGTACGTCTCAGGTACAGAAGTGATATTGTGGCTCTGAAAACACAACAATCACATATTAATCTAGATAATAAAAAAAAAGGAATGATCTACTATAGATTTTCTGTCACTGATTCGTAAATACTGTACTAATTACGTATCGATAGCTCAAGTATTTTGGACATTTATTGCTCTTTCAGAAATTGAAATTTCATTTTCATTACACTCTCTCAAGTTGCAGAGTGAATGTGCCTGGTATTACCACCCCATGCAACAATCAAAAAATGTATTGCACGACTTACAGACTGTTACAGATGTAGAAGCTCTTTCTACTCTCTCGAACGCGACAATGTTGTGCGACAAGTTGCACGATTTTACCACACCTTTATGCTTGTATATATCCAATAAATAATTTCCCAAATTTCCCAATTAATCTTTTATAAACTTTATCTTCTTTTCTGTGTATACGAACCTGAATTTGGCTGAGTTTGTGAGTGACCATGAGATAGAACTTGAAGAAGAAACTGGTGGTCAAAGAGCGTCTATAACTAACTTGTCCTCCTGGTGCATTTGCTGCTAGTGGTAAATCTTGTTCCAATAAACTACAACCAAACTGGACGATACTCTCATCCCAAACCCTGTAGAACAGTCAACATGATCAGTGACTAGAAAGTCTTAAAATTACATAGAATACTATTTCCCAGATGGAAGTAGTGTTACCTTATTACATGAAATTCCCGCGGCACTTTAATTTCGCCATTTTCGCGATTTCCAAAAAATCACGAAATTAAAGTGTCGCGAAAACATAATGACGCGAAAATTTAGTGACCTTCAAGTTATTGAGAAAATAAAGACTAAATTTACTATTAAAAAACAGGGATAAAAGATGTTGTCACTGAGAACAAAGCAGAAGCGCCTGCACTACTGTAGGTCATTATACTCAAGTCAAAACAAAGGAACTAACGCGAATTTTCTAATTTTTTGTTGTTGTTGTTGTTGTTGTTGTTAATATTTGTCAATTTCTTCAAGGAATGCTTGTGTTTGGAAATTAAAGTGACTTAGAATATGATTTTATAGCAAATCACGAAATTAAAGTGTTGCGAAATGCGCGACCTCCGAATTCGCGAAATTAACAAGTTGAGAAACATTGCATGATAAGGTAAAACAGATGTGTTGTATAAAGGTTGTATGATGTTGTAGACTAATGATGACATGTTACCTTCCAACGAGTGCTTTAGATGTCTTCAAGGCCATGACAGTAGTTGGTGCCATTCCACCATAACACAGACTACATTCCTTTATCATCGAGTTAGTGACGTCATTCTTTTCTAGCCTCACTCTCATGCCAGCATTCACGATCGCAATGTCGTCATCACGACGTCGAGCTTGTTTATAGGCAAACACGTACTCGTTCTGAAAAGAGGAAAAACCACATCACTTTAAATTCAGGTATCGTTACAACAGTATGATAGTAAAACCAAAGTAGGATAAGAAAATAGAATACCTGATGGGTGTGAGGGATGTGGATGGAAATCAAAACCTCGTTGGGTTCAAGACATGTTTTTCTGTAACCACGGAAAAAATGTTCATCAAACTTGATCTCTCTTTGTTTTCCTGGAAGAAAAAGTGTTATATGTTAGTGCACTGCTTGAGTATCCACAAGTTCGCGACAGGGCACATTTGATTCATAATTACGTACCACTAATCGATGCTACTGTAAGAGTACATCCAGTAGACATGAAGATAGGGTTGAGATCTGATATTGGACTTGCTGTTATGATGTTACCACCAACACACTAAAAGAAGTATCAGTATTTCAATCCAAAATATACATTAGTCTCATTTATTCATTAGGCGTGTGTTTCCATATGACTAGATGCCAACTGTCTGTCAGTCAATCAGTCAGACGGCCGGTATGTCAGTCAGTCAGTCTTTCCATCAGTGTCACCATTCTTACATTAGGTTGTCTCATGGACAGCCTGTTGCTTGGTCAGATGGTATGTCGGTGGGTATGTAAGTCTGTATGTCTCTGTATATCAAAGGTTTTCATTTGCAAATCCGATAGTAAAATTTCTATAATTAATTATACATGTGTATTTATCAATACTTACTGCAACGTTCCTGACTTGCTGACCAGCAAACCATCGCAGTGTTTCAAGAATTGCTGAATACGTTCTGGTCTGGAATTCTACGATCAAAAAATTGGCATATTGAAAAAGACAATACCTTGCTTCTTTTATCTTAGGTCAAGTGCAAAACATTTTAGGTAAATTGGATTTAGTCTGGCTGTGAACCACCTGATTCACTTGTCAGTTTCCTTATGAATTCTCCCTCCCAACCACTCGTGCTTAATACTGGACACGGTGTCAGTGAGGTGCAAATTCTTGGCTTATTTACAAATACAAAAATCCCTCAGAGCAGTACAATATTACAATCCAGTACTGTTACCTGGCAAGTGTTCCACAAGATCCTTCAGTGTCTCTTCAATGGTTGTCAAGGTTACAGATGATCCAAATGTCACACCTGTTTCTGTCTGTTGTACAACATTCAGTTCAGGGACATGAGTAGGTGCAATCTGGATCGGATAGTTTTGATTTTTGAATTTTGTCTCGATCCCTAGAGATAAAACAAATCACTATATCAGACTGATTCAGCTATGCAGGTGTCTGATTTAGAATTCAAGTCAGTACTTAATATCAGTCAGATAATCCATGTTCTCATACCTATTTCTGTATTTCCAACTACTAGTTTAGCATGTGGGTAGGTATTCTTCAGTTCCAGAAGCTCCACTAGTGTTGAAGGTCTTATCCATGTCACATAATCACCTTTAATGTGCAAACTGTGTGGTTGGGTAGCCTGTGGTAACTAAAATGTTGAGAACAAAGGTAATAAACCAACAAATTCACATGGAACTAGATGCATTAATGATAAGGAAGGGTAGCATGTGTACCATACCATACCACTGTGGTTCCAAAGGTTCAGGTCATTGGTTCAAGCCCTGGTGAATCCATATGAGAATTGAGTTTGTTTGATGTGTGGTTCTCTCCTATGCTAGGAGGGTTTTCTCTGGGTCCTCTGGTTTCCTCCAGACCGTAAAAATCAATATTTGAGTGAGCATTGTGTGCATAGAATACTGAATGTAGTGGTAGTGTGTGTGAGTGAAAAATGTCCCCAATTAATGCAAAAGTACTAGAACAAGTAGACATTTAAAATAAAGAGATCAAATAGCATTACAAGCACGACCAAGCGAGCAACACTTGCTGTGTTGACACTCATTATTTAGTGAAGAAAAAGTAAAATTACAACCATACCATCAGTTCTGGTGGAAAAATTGGCTCTTGTGTTGGATCCAAAGGAAGAAACTCTTTTGCATCAAACAGTCCCACACAGTTCTGACAGAAGAATAAACAAAAAACAATAAGTGATTATGTCAATCAATGTAGCTATCTTGGAAAATTTACTATATTCCATAATAGACCCCTTGCAGTATGTCAGAATGCAGCTCAATTTGGAGGACAAAACAAAATAATTTCAAACTTTTGAAAATTGGAATTTATTGTTTTGCCCTCCAAATTGAGCTGCATTCCAATGTGCTGCAAGGGGTCTATTGCACTGGAAAAATAGAGGTCATGGAAATATGAAGATCACTTACTTTCAACCCTTTGGGCATGGAAAAGTATGGAAAATTGTGTCGGAAGTTGCTACACTATTCTTCCAGCATATTTCCATGATTTAGAGTGTTTGCATGATTTTTTCCAGCATGCATCACATTGAATGAAAATGAATGAATAAAATGTGTGTGACAATTTATATACCCATTTGAAAACAATTGCATATATATGTTGTATTATAACCCAACGATGAATTTTCGCGCGCTGTCATTGGTTCAAATGGGTCACGTGCAGGACGGGTATCAGGCGATATCCTCCGTCCAAAGTGATATTCGTCCAGTAGAAGTCAAAAACGTTAAAAAAAAAACAAAAAAAAAAAAACTCGGTTTTTACAAACAAGTGAAAGTAAAATACAAAGACTGGTTAAGTAGACTACGCCAGGAAACACGAAAAAATCTACAAAATATAGTGTAAATGTCTTCAATGGTAAACATCCATGTTGTTTCGTGAATGAAGTTTTTGGTTTCTTTTCGAAATTGTTTTTATAAACTACTAAAAACCAATAAACAATTCGACAACTAACATTAACCAATAGGATAGAATGTCAAACAGCTTTCATTTACCAAAAGAATATTGTTTTTATATCCAGCTTGGAGACGAGAGAAAAATATTTTTTGAAAACTCTAGAGATGATGAGTCAATGCAGTTCGCTGAATCCATTCCAGTGAAGTCGTTGGGTTATAAAATAGATAAACCCCTTCTGGCTCACTGGAAGTATCGGCTGATAATGTCCTTGGATGAGAAATGGTCCTCAAAATATCACATCTGCCCTCGAAGCTTCGCTTCTCGGCCAAATGTTCTTTTATCGGACAATTACTCATCCTCGGACATTATCAGCCGATATCCCAGCCGCCAGAAGGGGTTTATTTACTAAATATTCACCATAAGTATGAATAGACAGAGGGAAAAGGGAGAAATTAATACAGGTCATCTTTCCCCATGGCACACCAAATTGCTTTCTCGTGGTATACCATGAAATATCCTACTTGTCAATGAAGATACATGTTACTTGTGGAATATCAATAATAGTAATAGTATGCCACCTGAATCCATCGTATAATTAGTGTATACTAATCAGCACATAGTTATCAACTAACCAACTTACATCTCCATGTGGTATCCTGAGCAAACTTTGAAAAAATTCTTAGCAGACTTGCACTAAACACAGTTATTGGAACTCATAGATAGATCTCTATATAAGTAAGATTGTTTTAATTTCCACAAATATCAAATCTATAGTAAGGAATCCAAGATAAAAATATGCAGCGACAGAAAAAACTACAATTCATTAACCAACTTACATCTCCATCTTCAAGTCCATTCAAACTACCATTCATCTGCTGCATGCAACATCCATTTTGTTTTCCACTGCCACCACAGCAGAACTCCTGACCAGAAGAGAAATGGTTTGGATTTTAAGTTTTCAATTTTTGTTATTAAATATACACCAATACTGTTATCCTTACTTTTGTAAATGTTTTGAAGCCTTCAAGAATGGGGCGATATCCTGTACATCGACAAAGATTTCCTGAAAAAAAAAACAATAATTCAATTATTCATAGAACTGGATTGTAAATATCAACTATTATGTACTTAGTTAACATAAATGCATATTATTATACATTTTACTCATTATCCCTGCCAATTCTTATTGTCTAGAGCCTTCAGCCAATCCGTGATATTATTTTATTTTATTTTATTTTATTAGCTTCGCCAAATAACTAATTATGTAAAACAACAACAACACAACAAAAACAATGTAAGGCAGGGTAACCGCAACAGCCGTGGTAGGCCAATTACTGCGGGCCCGTACTATCACTAAAAAACATATACTGAAGCTATAAAATCAGTAGCAGCAGGTTAAGGGCAGTGTAAGGCTACGCGAGGTATTGCACTTCGGACAAACAGTTTTAAAGGTTCTAGGATTTTCAGGGTCGTAAATAGCTTGCAATGATTTGAAATAGTAGTTAAACATTAGAGCTTTGAATGATCTTAAATTTACCATATTAAGGTTCAGTTCTTCAGCGAGAGTGTTCCAGATTCTAATTGTTCTTACAGTAAAGGAATGTTGATAAGTAGAAGATTTACACTTTGGTGGTACATACTTAATGATATTGGAGTAACTGCTAGACCTGGTTTGTCTAGTAGGACAGTAAATGCGAGGTAAGATGGACTAGTTAACTGGTTATGTGAACTCCACATGATAAATATATTATCTGTAGGTGTTACCCACAGATAATACATTTATCATGTCGAGTTCACAGAAGGTCACAATGGAAATGGAAATATGTTTGCTATTTTTTTCAAAAGTACAGTTAAATTTTTATTCTTAGTTTACAAAATGTATACACCGATTCTAAAAATGGCAACCTTTCAATATATCACTTTTACCTGAAAGATCATCCAAAAAGTGAGTGAATGAATTTACAGATATAAGTATGAGTTTTTGCTGATCAATACTGACTAGCCTCTCTTTGGTGTCATTTACACACTTTACACTGCAGTATCTCCTAATATAATCACTTTTTTGTCCAAGATTTTTCACAAAATTCTTATTTATCTAATCTTCTTTCTATTGACATGTTTCATTTCTCTTGAGGCATTAAATTTAGAAAATATGTAAATTAATTCTGCTATTTTTCAAATGGGTCTATAATAAACAATAAAACAATTATTGAATTTGGTTTTCATATGATGTTGTAAATTATCAAGACCTTGGCCGTGACCACATCTGATAATTGTTTATTGGTCAACATAACTGAGCAATGTATTGAAGAGTACACACCTAGCAGTGCCTTTTTTTTTATGTTCATACTTCATTGGTAAAAGTCTGTACAATATATACCATCAGAAGGTATAAGTGATTTTTAATCCACAGAAGAAAATAAATTGAAAAACGTTTTTAACTTATACATTTTTAGTTACCTTCAAAAGCACTTTCCATTTGGCTTTGAGTAGGAAGAGGGTTATTCCTCAACAATGTATACATTGACATTACAATACCAGGAGTACAAAACCCACATTGGGACCCATGGGACTTGGCTATTCTTTCCTATAAAACAATAATCAATCAAATACATTTATTAATATAAAGGCTTTTACATTGAAATTGAAATAATTACTACGTATACATGCATATTATATATGCGATTGTGTAGGATAATGATTTCTGAGATGGCAGGCAAGACATGCTGTTGCCCTGGATACAATAAAATGAATGTCACATATTTAGGCATATGTATTACAAATTTTATTACAAAATGCAACACAAATTATTTTTTCACAAATATGTGTATAAGTCCTCTATCTTGTACGATTACCTGTACAGGGTGTAATCTTGTTTTAGTACTACCAATCCCTTCTACTGTAGTTACAGCCATCCCATCAACAGAACACACTGGAGTAAGACAAGCATTTGCTGTAAAGTGTCTGTTTGATATGTCAAGAATAAAAATGGAGTTTCTTATTTTAACATTACAACTATGTTTAATCCAATAATACAACCTTTGTACAGCATCATAACAGCTCCTCACTGTTTCTATTCAGCTATATAGACTGTTTAATATGATTGTTTATTTCACAATGAAAAGCATATGAATAAAGCTACTCATGATCAGTGCCTGAACTACAGGCCAAGACCACAGCTCACAAACATTACTTAATGCTCATTATCATAGAGTACAAACACTAAAAGTGTGCAACCTGAATAGTGCTAAATAGTGCTAATTCTATTGTTTTCTATTGTTTATTTAAGTGTTATTTAGTACTAAATAGTACTATTTGTTTCATGGTTTAGTGTGAGCACTCTATATTTTTTAAATGTAGCATAGTAAGATACAAAACATTTTTTTTCAACACAATGAATCTCTTTGTGACTATCTTTTATACAAAAAGGATACAATATCTTGTTGTTGTTGTGATCATATTTGGACACCATAACTGTACAAGCTCCACATCCTCCTTCACTGCATCCTAGTTTTGTACCTGGTAACTTCACTGTTTAGTTTATTGTAGCTAAGGAATCTAGTTTTAGATGATCTCATAATTTCAGGATGTGAACAAAACCCAACACAAAATACCTAGTTGTATGCATAATCCAATAGTGTTCACTATTTGGTGGTCACAACAACATTATTTGAAACAAATAAAATGTTAACATTAAAAACAATTTGTTTACCCATTAAGGTTATAGAATTGGTATGCCACATATAAAGAGTATGGTGTTCCCATCAATGGTCTTTTCCCTCTTTATTCATGATACCAATCACCATGTATGAGAAACACAAAATCTCATGTACATACACCTACTTGCAAAAACGTTGTCATACAACATTTGAACATTTGCAGTTTCAAGATTAGGAATAAATTAAAAGTACAAAAGAAAGAGTTCTGCTTCAATGATCTTCTTTTGTGCTTTTGATTTATTCCTAATCAACTAAACTACAAATGCTCAAATGTTGTATGATAACGTTCTTGCAAGTATGTGTATATGTACAATGCAAAACAAATCTCAGGCAATCTGAAAAGAGGGGGACATTGAATTGGGGGGTCCCAAACACTGCAACACTGCAAAAAAATCCTAAATCACTGCATCATTGCACGAAAAATCAACAAAACACTGACACCAAAAAATGTCAAGAAGTCCAAATACTTTGACATTAATCTTGAACAGGACACCACCAACACTGCAATCAATCAGAACGTTTCACCAGACACAGCATGTTTAATAATTTGAACACCATACATTGCAAGGTTTAAAATCACCACAAAACTGAAAAAAAAAAGTTTGGAAACACCACATCACCTCATGAAAAAAAGCCTAACATTGCAACACCGCTCACCCCCAATGTCTCCCTCTGAAAACAAAGGTTCAAGAACCTAACCCCCTTGATTCTTGACCAACTCCAACATAAACAACTATGAAAATGAATAGAAATTAATTTATAAAATTGATGACTATAACTGGGAATCAATGGTGGAATAGCAGTTGGTGCACTAGCCTCTCAACCCTCGGGTTGAATTTCCAGACTCGGCATTACATGAGAATAAAGTTTATTAGGTCCAATTAGTCTAATAGAGGCTGTTTCAAAATATGAATAAAATTTGACACCATTTTTACTCTTTATGCATGTGTCTGTATGCAAACAATCTCTAAATATATACCCAGGATATCCAGAATAGCCTTCAGTCTAAGCTTTGATGATTTAACTTTTTCAACCTGACCACTTTTTTTCAGTTTAGTGTATTTGAGGCCACCAGCTTGATATCATCATAAATCACAATATTTAATGGTTCTGACTCTATTAGTTACAGCAATATTTGTATTCTACAATGCAGCATTGTAGTTGTGCCCCAGTACGTGTCTTACTCAAGCATCGCTGGTAAAATAAAAAGGAATAGCAGGACTGAAAATAGAAAACATTACGCAGAAACTAATCCAGTCGAAGGATACGTGTGTTCCGAAGAAACTGAAGCAAGGTTGTTTCCGGTTGCACATTGTTTCCTATGACCTACAGTACAAAAGAAACGCATAAAAATCAGTACTAAAGGTTTTATAATATCTGTTATGTAAGCCATAGGACTTGTAACGCCACTAATATGTAGGTTTACTGTACTGGTTATAAATTATGCTGTGTCAACACAAGATATATAGGTTTAAATTCTGTTTTCGGACAGTACGAAAAATGGTGGCTGCTGTCCCAAGCGACGTTGTTTTTGAAGTTAAAATTCTAGTGTTCCAAACGGCCATCATCTTTTTCTCACTCTATTATCATGCACTCATGCTACGAATCACCAGCCTACGTTCGTAGGTTTGTACAACTTAAAAACAAAAGCTCATGAATATGTAAGCTTCCATGAAGGTGCAAATCTGAAAACGAAGGTTCGTCACCTTAAACTCAGCTGATTCTTGACCAATTCCCGTAAACAGTCTTAAGAAATGAATGGAACTTGTAACTACACGAAGAACTATAAAAAGACGTACCTTTTTACCATTAATAAAGAATACTATCACAGACATCTCGACCACGTAAGCTTAATGCAGTTGACCAGTTCTTCATTAACAAGAGAATGCACAGAGTTCAACGAGGGACGATGTAATGTTATTGCTCAAGTCTGAACCTTTAAAGTTCCAAAGACTGTTTTATTGTGGATTAGCTATTAAAATAGCTATTTATTAAGAGATCAGCAACACGAGAAACTCTTGGCCTTTTTACGCATAAGTCACCTTTGACCGTGAACAAACCAGAACCAACCAGAACGCGATCTAAACGGTGGGTGAACCAGAACGACGTAGAGACTTGACACGTGACCTAGACGACGACCGTGGATCGATAGACAAAGTAAATAGAGGATATTTGGCGGGGAGATACGAATTTCATCTTCGAGTGTTGAAAAGATCTCTCACGAGTGGGCGCAGCGAACGAGTGTGAGATTTTAAACACGAGAAGATAAGATTCGTATCTCCAAGCGCTCATGTAATATTATGTAATTATCAGTGAAAAAGAAAAGAAAGCTTTTACGAGCTATTTTTTTCTGCTATGAGAAGTATGTAACCATGGTGATGATATTTTCAACTGTGAAAATATCCAATTTTTGAAATAGAGAAATATAGGTATTTCATTGATAATCATATATTTGCTGCGACCCAACAGGCGACATGGCCGTAGCAGGGGGAGGGGCAGGGGGAGAAGCATTAATTTCAGTGAATTGTATATTTATTTATCGAAGTAACAATATTTGTCGAAGAAACAATATTTGTATTATGATCATCCGGTGGATGTAGTCCTGAGAAGGACTGTTTGAAGTGACTGACGTTTGGACAACCTGAGTGGAAGTCAGCTTCAGAGCCACTGTACATTGAAAGCTGTGCCGGCATACATTGATCAAGGAATACTGACACGGGAAAATGAAATTATTCGAGCATAAGTTAAAATTACTTAAAATATCTTTAAAGTAAAGTGTATTTGGAAATTAACATTTGTACTTTCCAGTATAAGGTGCCAAATAGAATATTATTGTATTGTATCGTATATTGAACGTAACATTTGAAAATTCTAGGTCTCTTACTAATACATAGGGCGCTGTAGAATATAACCCAGGGGTGTAGTCGTCCTCAATCGTGACGGGGGGGGGGGGGGGGGGGTGGGGGTACTTCGGGTCGTTTCATACGGGGATGCTCCGCCCGGACTCTCGACCCCTTACCCTTTGATATATCAAATTTCAGCAAAAAGTTACTCCTTTTTAATACCTTTTTGCCTGAAAAGGTACCCCTTTCATATACTTTTGAAGAAAATATACCCCTTTTTATACCAAAACTCACAAATTTCCACCCCTTTTCTATACGTACGGCTTGAAAAAAGTACCCCTTTCGGGCGGAGCATCCCCGTATAGTCAATTATAGGGAGTACCCCCTCCCCCACGGGGGGAAATTGCTTGCGTTCGCTTGATCCGCGTATCAAAACTGCTTATCCAAATAACCTTATAATACTTTCTGCTCAAAGTACAACCCTTCTTAGCTTATTAAAGAAAATTTTAGCACAAAGAAAAGCGAAGGCCACTTAGTTTGGTACCCCCGGGGGGGGGGGGGGGGGTACTACCACCCCAACTTGGGTGGGGGTGTACCGCCAGGTCCTCAAAACCCTGACCCTATCCCAGACCTAGAATTTTGATTTCATATACCCTACCCCAGACTAAACCTACATTTTTTTGAAATGCTAAAAACGATTATTCAATAGATTTCAATAACTATTTGGCAATTGTTTAATTGAATTTAAATCGTTATTTTTTGTGCCGGCAGAAAACCTAGCCTACCAGGCTAAAACAACTAAAACATAACCCTATCCCGGAAAAAATGTCAAAAAGATACCCTATCCCAGACAAAAACCTTACCCTTCCCCAGACAAATTGTAAAAAAATGATACCCTACCCCAGACCTAAAAGCCAAAAAACCATACCCTATCGGGCGGCACATACCCGTATAGCAAATATAGGGGAGTACCCCCCCCCCCCCCCGGGTTTAATACAAATGTTCGTTAGTGCATCTCAAAAACTGTAAGTTTCTCCACGTGCCATCTTTCTAAATCTTATGATATTATGGACGACAACTAGTGGAAAACTGCTCTTTTGAAAAATGTATTTTTTTATTTTTGGGAAATAATTGTGCTCTCTTTGAGACATACTCTAGATCTATATTTTGGCTCCTTAAATAAATATGCAAAAATCTCTGATTAGCGATTGCGTGACTAAAGACCTCTTGAAATATATTCACTTGAAATGTCATATTGTTTTCTTATCTAACCTATGAAATATGTACATGATCGTATATACAGTGAAATGGACCGCTCAGAAAAAAAATTCTGAGCCCCAGCTGGGAGAACCTATAGAATTTGAAGAAAACATAAGTATACTAACCTTGAAAACAAAACAGTTATTTTCGTTGGTCCTATATTCTGAGTATTCAAGAATTTTCGAATTCACAACCGTTCGCTTGTTTACATGAGAGAGTCTCAAAACTCAAGGGCGATATTTAGATTTTCTTAAGAACAAACGCTAGGTGTCAATTCCATTACGTTTTAGAACTGCTATAATAATAATAATAATAATAATAATAATAATAATAATAATAATAATAATAATAATAATAATAATAATATGTCTATGTGTTTAACTATCATACAATGTTGTAAAAAATATATAGCATCATAGAATGAATATCGAAGTATATATTATCTATAGAACTCAAAAAATGGAAAAAATTATATAAAAAGAACAACTTATATGACTTAAAAAAATACAATATGAAGAAAGAAAGAAAACTGAAAACTAGAATCCAAAATTATGAAAAACCCTCGAAATCGTCTGATATTGAACACAGGGACATACAAACCAATAGATAAAGACGTCCACTAAGGTTACTAAATTTTATTCTTAAATTCCTATGTAAAACAAAACTAGTAATAAATCTCATACATTCTCTCTATTTTTCTCTAGAATAGAGCTTGGGTTGCCTGTGGCTAGTTAGACTGCGGATCGACGGAGTCCCCTAGACGGAGTCGTTACTTGCTTTGTTAACCGGTTCATTAACTGATTTTTTTGTTCCGGGGAATTCAAGATGTCTTTGATAGTATTCTTTGTGAATGGTAAAAAGGTACGTATTCTTGTACTTACGGTGAATGGAATGCTTCATCTGATCATGTACATATACTTTTCTAGTAAGTCCGTGATATTTGTAAGCTTGTGGTTGTGGTTTCGAAGGTCAGTACGTGAAGAATCAATACATGTCAAGTAGATTGAAATTTAAGATAAGTTGTCTTTGAAATAACAAATCTATAAGGAAATTCACATTTACATAAGTGTTTGGTAAAAGATTTAGCGATCCTGCTTTTTCCTTTCCACTTTCTAGGAGATAAATCTGCACCACAACGGCTTGTTAAATTTATAATTGTATTATTATTTTATTCATTTGTAGGTCATAGGAAACAATGTGCAACCTGAAACAACCTTGCTTCAGTTTCTTCGGAACACACGTATCCTTGGACTGGATTAGTTTCTGCGTAATGTTTTCTATTTTCAGTCCTGCTATTCCTTTTTTTTATACCAGCGATGCTTGAGATAGACATGTACTGGGGCACAAATATAATGCTGCATTATTATGCGCCATGAAACAAAAAACCTTTATCCCTCATCGCCTGAACTCATGTTCAGTTAACCGTTTCACGGTGACCTTGATCACGCAATGCAACATTTTAAAATCGCAGAATAAATAAGATAAAATGTTATGATATGAGATAAAGCAGAGCAGCAAGAAAGATTGAATTGTAAACTTTTTATTAGTTCATGTTTCTTCAGACTTCAGCAGTTTTTAGCCACAACTTGAATACTTATGATATATTTATTACATGAAATAGAGTGTGATATTGAGTGATATCCCCACTCCCACCAGTGGCTAGTGGGGATACGATTTATATCAACACTGGTGGTCTCAAATTCTCCGTTATTTTTCATTGAAGATTTCATATAATAAACAGAGCATTACATGGCCGCTTGGAGATACGAATATTATCTTGTCGTGCTGATATTATCTCTCGCTCTTTCGCTGCGCTCACTCTTGAGACACAACATCAACACTCGAAGAGAAAATTCGTATCTCCGCGTGACCATGTAATATCCTATATGTATATAAAGATACCAATTCTATAACCTTAATGCATGAACAAATTGTTTTTAATAACATTTTTTGTTTCAAATAATGTTGTGACCACGAAATAGTGAACATTATTGGATTATGCATACAACTAAGTATTTTGTGTTGGGTTTTGTTCACATCCTGAAATTATGAGATCATCTAAAACTAGATTCCTTAGCTACAATAAACTAAACAGTGAAGTTACCAGGTACAAAACTAGGATGCAGTGAAGGAGGATGTGGAGCATGTACAGTTATGGTGTCCAAATATGATCACAACAACAACAAGATATCGTATCCTTTTTATGAAGAGACTAGACGCTCTTGGAGCGTTCACTTGGTTGCCTCAGGTTTGATTGCGTTACTAACGCGTTTTAATGAGTGTTAAGCTACTTGTTTACCTACTAACACTAGCATGTCTGATGAAATGACTATATCTATTTCATGATCGAAACTGCTCACTGCCAAACAAGCTTTTTTATATCAAAATGAAATTTTGGTTACAGAGCATTTTTATTCACTCACAAAGTAGTCATATGGTTGTACCAAAAAAAGAAATTTGCTGCAATTTTTAAAATTTTTTTATATTCTTTATTTTTTATGTGCCTTTGGTAACCAGTGTGGATGGTGTGACAGTATATCCCCCAGATATCCATTTATTGTTGTTTTGCTAGCTTACGTAATTAGACTAACTATTCAATAGCTTACAAAAAAGATTTTTATATAGTTTGAAAATAGATTAGTAATATAAGAATAAGTGTAAGTCTTGTTTGTCTATTGTTTTGTGGTTTGTCTCCGTAAAGTTTGTATTTGAGAACTGGTAAGATCTAGATTGGCTATTTTGGCTAGATAGTTCTAAGATTCTCATAGTTTGCTCATAGATTCTCATAGTTCTCTCTTTGAATACGTGGACCAACCCGTTCCAAAATCGCTCAATAACATCTTTTAGTGTGGGTCTACCACGTGCGGGGTGTGCGTTTGTAAATAGTTTAAGCGTACCGTTAAAAAAGCTAAAGACAATGGTAGGCCACATGCCTACAGACAACAAACCTCACGAACCTTGAACGAATGAATTGATGGCCACCAAACACCGAAAGCTATAAATACCTCGTGCTCGATATCATGTGTCAAGTTCTATTAAGTTGTCGACACAACACAACTTCATTGGACAGACTATTGCTATGGTTACAAGTTCTCGACCAACCATGACGTATGAGGTCACAATAGGCACTGCTTTACCTGACGCTCGAAAAAGAAAACGGCCCTCATTTTAAGACTGGGTTTGCCACACAGGCAACCCAGTCATAAGATTATGAGTGAGATGGCCAATGCTGCTTTCAGATCACGTGGATAACATTGTGAAGTACGTAATTCTATTAGGCGATATGCATCAGAGCTCACAAAGCACTCTGGGAAACTGAATCCTGTAAAAATGGAACAAGGAAATCAAAAGAATCTATCCGGCAGAAAAATAATTACTCTGTTATTTTCGTCTGTTGAAATACTTTTATTTTTATAAGAGATGTTGAAGGAAAAGTATATTGGCTATACAGTAGGTACGATGGTGCTAAAGCTATCCCACCCCCCCCCCCCCCCAATTTTTGAAGATTTTCTTTTCAAAACCACAATGATCATAAAGAAGCCCAATTTCTAATGAATAACTAACTCCAAACTTCGTACAAATGTAAGCAAATGCCTAAGGATGAGCGTCCAGTATGTTATCTTAACCTGATCGAATTCACCACTTTTACAATAATGCTTTACATTTTGGGGAGAAACTACAAAGAAAATTATTCGAAAATTCAAAACTTTTCATGCAGATGCTGAGTATATTTGCTATTATCATTGAAAAATCCAGTATCAGTTTAATCAGAGTTAATTCCACACGCATGGGAGAACGAAATGTTTGGTGTTACAGACAAAGTATGGACTTGCCAAGAAATGCCATGACTTTTACTCATAAAGCTGTTCAAATTTCTTTCTTTCTGTTTTTTGTTAACTCTGATAGATGCATACGTGTTCATTCATGGTAATATTAACGATTTTGTCTCGTTGCAGACCCCCCAAAAAGCAAAGCATTATGGGGATGTGAAAGTTCTGAATAACGCAAGAGACTGCTGCTAATCAAAAACAGTGACGTCGCTGTTTCGTTGTTATGTTAACTTTGATTACAATGAGATATACATCGTTATCAACTTCAATATTCATACTATTAGGTATACTAGAAGGTGGGTGAAATTTCAAAAATGATTGGTCTGATATAGCCTCCTCGGCAGGCATCTCATTTGGGATCCTCGGGCTTCTTGTGTTCTTCCCAGTTCTTC
The DNA here is from genome assembly GCA_023349425.1 of Anthopleura sola. Lineage (NCBI taxonomy): Eukaryota > Metazoa > Cnidaria > Anthozoa > Actiniaria > Actiniidae > Anthopleura > Anthopleura sola. The sequence goes on from JALHLI010000004.1 coordinate 7,592,481, forward strand.
TCAGCCATATACTTCAAAACAGGAATCCCAATTGTTTTCTGGAGAATATATATACTTTATTCACACCTTGATTTTAAATAAATACAGTTGAATTTTTAGATGAAAAGAATAAGGTGCTAGGTTACCTGAGTAGTTTAAACTAATCAAAGTCAGGTAACCTGAATAAATATGGAGTAGCCTACAGAGGCTACAATCTTCTGCAAAAATAAAGTGCCACTACACCCCTTTCCCCCTTAGCAATGTTGCATAGTCTATAAAGTTTTCGAGCTTATGAAGTGGTTACCGGATAAAATGCATGCGAGACAACATTGCTAGAGGGGTAGAGGGGGAACGGTGTTCCAGAATAGTACGTGTCCCATTTTATTTTGCTTGAGATTGTAGGTCTGATTGGTGCTTGCATGTTATCTGCAAAAAAATGAAACCTATTAAAAGAAGTCTTGTTTGATTTGCTGGTCGGAGGCGAACGAATGTTTTTTTTTTAGAAAGCAAAAATATACGATTATTCCGCAAGGGCTGAAAAACGAGCCAGCGGTTTTGGGTAAAATCGCGGGCTCACCTGTTTCCTATAAAAAATGCCCTTGGTTTCGAAAAATTCTCAAAAATCAGCGACAAAAGCTCAAAAGTTAAGCTCTATTACAGACCAATGCCTAAGGTTCAGTTGTTTTTACAGTATGTACAACTTTTCTAATGTTTGTACTGAAATGCTTTTCCCTGAAAACCTCTACCAATTTTTGTTACATGCGAAGTTTTCAAGCAGCAATGTTTATTTTTCATTTATAATTTGGCGCATGCGCACACGCTTTTCAGCCTTGTCTGATTATTCACTAAAAACACCTAAACTCTTTCATATCCACATGAATCCCGCATGAATGAGTTCAATTTTGGTGCCGGGGTGCTAGATGCAAAATATACTAAATCTTGTAGTCTTTTTAGGGGGAAGGGTTGCCACCTCATGGATGTTGGTAATGTAAAAATGTTGTATTGGATTAAACATAGCATTTGTAATGTTTAAATAAGAAACTCCATTTTTATTCTTGACATAACAAACAGACACTTTACAGCAAATGCTTGTCTTACTCCAGTGTGTTCTGTTGATGGGATGGCTGTAACTACAGTAGAAGGGATTGGTAGTACTAAAACAAGATTACACCCTGTACAGGTAATCGTATAAGATGGAGGACTTACACATGTTTTTCAAAAAATGATTTGTGTTGCATTTTGTAATAAAATTTGTAATACATATGCCTAAATATGTGACATTCATTTTATTGTATCCGAGGCAACAGCATGTCTTGCCTGCCATCTCAGAAACCATTATCCTACACAATAGCATATATAATATGCATGTATATGTAGTAATTAGTACAGGTATTTAGTATTTCAATGTAAAAGCCTTTCTATCTATAAATGTATTTGATTGATTATTGTTTTATAGGAAAGAATAGCCAAGTCCCATGGGTCCCAATGTGGGTTTTGTACTCCTGGTATTGTAATGTCAATGTATACATTGTTGAGGAATAACCCTCTTCCTACTCAAAGCCAAATGGAAAGTGCTTTTGAAGGTAACTAAAAATGTATAAATTAAAAAAATTTCTTAATGTTTCTTTTTCACTGCGCGCGGGTTAAAAATTCCCTTTACCCTCTGATTACGCACGCTCTTAATGGACTACTTCGACGATACAGCGGCCATCTTGAATCTAAATTAATGAAAAGGACCCGTAAACGAAATACTGCGGGTATACGTAGGATCTGATGAAAAAACAAATTCTGGCTTTCTCTGGCCCTATCGTGCTGGTTAAGTAACAAGCACTTCTTTTTTCTACGTAGTATTAGTCATTCCTTTTACATCTTGAACTGCAAGGCTTTATGGGGCGTCCAGGGAGCAAAACAAAACAAAGATGTCGGATAAAATAGAGAGTTTCGTTTATTTGTCTTTCTTTCATGTCTATCTTCTTAATTTCAAATTGTCTTGTGGTGAACTGTTAATATTAATATTAATATTAATCGACGCCATTACTGTACCAATTATAGTTTTGTATATTTGCCCCCTCCACCAAGATGGCCGCCGTATGTCGAAGTAGTCCATTCATCCTGAAATGAAGTATGATTAAAAAAAAGTGACTATTTATTGCCAGTCACGGTAAACTCTTTATTGCATTGCTCGGTTATGCTGACCAATATGTATGACTTGTTTTGCATAATATATGGAAACTAAGTGCATACCATTCTTATAAATAATTTTGTTCATTTAATTTTGTCTTATTTTTAGGAAATCTTTGTCGATGCACAGGATATCGCCCCATTCTTGAAGGCTTCAAAACATTTACGAAAGTAAGGATAACAGTATTGGTGTATATTTAATATCGACAACTTGTTATTAAAATCCAAACCATTTCTCTTCTGGTCAGGAGTTCTGTTGTGGTGGCAGTGGTAATCAAAATGGATGTTGTATGCAGCAGATGAATGGTAGTTTGAATGGACTTGAAAATGGAGATGTAAGTTGCTTAATGGATTGTAATTGTCTTTTTTAAAGTCTGTCGCTGCATATTTTATCTTGGATTGCTTACTGTAGATTTCAAAGTTTGCTCAGGATACCACATGTAAGAACGGAGCCCGTGACAAACGCACTTGATCTTAAAAAACTTTGGCCTGGCTCCATCCCCGCAACAACAAAACAATTTCTCCACTATATCAAATTGTTTTCTTCGTTCTCTTTTCTTCTGTATTTTTGCATACTGATTTCTAAAATGCAATCATACTCCAAACCTTCTGAAAATTAAAACGAAAAAGTGATAGTGGAGCTGTCGGTAGTTTTCAGGCAGAAATCGGTGGGGTGACAATAGGTTGTCGGTAGAATATCGGTAGGTTAATTATGTGCTTTTGACCATATACCGACACTGATTTGGGGGTCCTACATTGGCATAGCGATGACCCAGGAACTGGGTGGGCCTCTAGAATAAAAACTAATTACGGCAAAAATTTCGGGGGCATGTGGTCGCCCCAGCTTCCTACGCCAGTGCCATTGACATCATACATCAAAGACTGAAAAAGGCTCGATCCGAACATTTTAGGGGGTGGCCGATCCCCTTCGCCCACCCCTCCCTACGCCACTGGGGTCCTATATTCTTACCAGTTTGAACTTCCATGATGTTTCCATACCTTTGATGTGTTCATATCGTTTGAACTCTATATTTCCATGTTCTCAACCCGATCTGTTTTTCGTGTGCAATTATGTGAGAGATTGACATCATAACTTATTGCTTTTTGTTTATTCTTCTGTCAGAACTGTGTGGGACTGTTTGATGCAAAAGAGTTTCTTCCTTTGGATCCAACACAAGAGCCAATTTTTCCACCAGAACTGATGGTACTGTGTGGCAGTTGTTTTAACCTTTCACCTCACAAACCACAGCATACCCAACAGTGATTGCCATTTCTCATCAATCTCGTTATCGTGCTCCCTTAGTTGTGTTTGTATTACCATATCGTCAGTAATCTAATGAACAGACTTGAGGTCCATGGACATGTATGCATCTAGTTCCATGGCAGTGAATTGGTTGGGTTTATTAACTTTGTTCTCAATATTTTAGTTACCACAGGCTACCCAACCACACAGTTTGCACATTAAAGGTGATTATGTGACATGGATAAGACCTTCAACACTAGTGGAGCTTCTGGAACTGAAGAATACCTACCCACATGCTAAACTAGTAGTTGGAAACACAGAAATAGGTATGAGAACATGGATTATCTGACTGATATTAAGTACTGACTTGAATTCCAAATTAGACACCTGCAAAGCTGAATCAGTCTGATATAGTGATTTGTTTTATCTCTAGGGATCGAGACAAAATTCAAGAATCAAAATTACCCCATCCAGATTGCAGCTACTCACGTCCCTGAACTGAATGTTGTACAACAGACAGAAACAGGTGTGACATTTGGATCATCTGTAACCTTGACAACCATTGAAGAGACACTGAAGGATCTTGTGGAACACTTGCCAGGTAACAGCACTGGATTGTAATATTGTACTGCTCTGAGGGATTTTTGTATTTGTAAATAAGCCAAGAATTTGCACCTCACTGACACCGTGTCCAGTATTAAGCACGAGTGGTTGGGAGGGAGAATTCATAAGGAAACTGACAAGTGAATCAGGTGGTTCACAGCCAGACTAAATCCAATTTACCTAAAATGTTTTTCGTTTGACCTAAGATAAAAGAAGAAAAGTATTGTCCTTTTCCAATATGTAATTTTTTGATCGTAGAATTCCAGACCAGAACGTATTCAGCAATTCTAGAAACACTGCAATGGTTTGCTGGTCAGCAAGTCAGGAACGTTGCAGTAAGTATTGATAAATACACATGTAATTATAGAAATTTTATATTCGGATTTGAAAATCGAAACCTTTGATATACAGAGACGTACAGACTTACATACCCACCGACATACCATCTTTACGACAACCTTTAAGAATGGTGACACTGATGGAAATAATCCCAGACTGAATGACTGACCAACTTACCAACCGACTGACAAACTGATAGACAGTTGGCAGTTGGCAGCTGGTCAGATGGAAAGACACACCTAATGACTAAATAAGACCAATGTATATTTTGGATTGAAATACCGATGCTTCTTTTAGTGTGTTGGTGGTAACATCATAACAGCAAGTCCAATATCAGATCTGAACCCTATCTTCATGTCTACTGGATGTACTCTTACAGTAGCATCGATTGGTGGTACGTAATTATTTAAAATGATAATTATTCAAATAATATAATAATATGATAATATAAAAGTAAAATAATAAAATAAATATTGATTAAAAACAAACTAACCGGTGCAACTTTTAGTAATTTCAACTTATTAACCTCATACTTTTAGGAAAACAAAGAGAGATCAAGTTTGATGAGCATTTTTTCCGTGGTTACAGAAAAACATGTCTTGAACCCAACGAGGTTTTGATTTCCATCCACATCCCTCACACACATCAGGTATTCTATTTTCTTATCCTACTTTGGTTTTACTATCATACTGTTGTAACGATACCTGGATTTAAAGTGATGTGGTTTTTCCTCATTTCAGAACGAGTACGTGTTTGCCTATAAACAAGCTCGTCGTCGTGATGACGACATTGCTATCGTGAATGCTGGCATGAGAGTGAGGCTAGAAAAGAATGACGTCACTAACTCGTTGATGATAAAGGAATGTAGTCTGTGTTATGGTGGAATGGCACCAACTACTGTCATGGCCTTGAAGACATCTAAAGCACTCATTGGAAGGTATGTCATCATTAGTCTGCATAACCTTTTCATTTCTTTACTTCTGGATCTAGATACCATCGCCACTAGAGAAAAACGTCTGCGCATGCTCTAAGTCCGTATGCAAATTAGTCAAAAGCGACCTCGTGCTATTGTAAAAATATTCAAATTTGACTTTCACACTCGCCTGAAGAATAGACTTTACAAAATGCCAAAACTTAAAGTCAGTTCTCGAAACTTAAGGCTCATTCTTCCATATTGTCCTTATTAATACAGTATCTTGGTCCCACAAAAGTATACCCCCGAATGTTTTTGTATACTCGGAGAAAAAAAGCATTTATTTTCTCACTAAAACTCTCGTAAATTCTTGGAAAAAGGCACGCATGCGCAAACGTTTTTCTCTAGCGTCGATACCATCATAATTATGTATTCCATTCAAATCAAGTCCTTTGGATTTTTGACTTTCAACCAAAGAAGCTACAAAACCTCAGAATATCATAAATTCGGTTGAATGATGGAAACAAAAAGCAAACCATTCCCTTGAAATTGGAGTTTTTCTTGTATGACGTCGACGGTGTAACTGCTGTGTAAATGGGAAAAGGCAGCCAGGAGTTACTTAGGGGATTACTTAGGGCTTAGGGGATTCTGCTAAGGATTTCCCAAAAAACGTAATGGCACTTTGATACTAATAACAGCCGTAAATCAAATATAGAAGGACTTCCTGACGATCATGTTGCAGTGTAAAACAATGACAATTATTGCTTTTGAAGACAATTTCATTTTCATGCAGTTGGGAATGGTCTTGTCCTACAGCATGACTGCCGTGAACTGACTAACATGCGGTCCATTCTTTAAACATCGTTCTTCAGTGAAGGTTGTTCGGAAACTGAGTGGGATACTACCAACTTGTAACTAATCCTGTTGACTGTTCTGCAGGGATTGGGATGAGAGTATCGTCCAGTTTGGTTGTAGTTTATTGGAACAAGATTTACCACTAGCCGCAAATGCACCAGGAGGACAAGTTAGTTATAGACGCTCTTTGACCACAAGTTTCTTCTTCAAGTTCTATCTCATGGTCACTCACAAACTCTGCCAAATTCAGGTCAGCATACACAGAAAGAAAAAGCGTGATAGCTTTATAGAAAATTAATTGGAATTTTTTGATTAACTGGATATTTTCAAGCATGAATGAAAATTATCATAAAATAAGCATGAACTAAAAACTGGAAAAAAAACTTTGCTTCTTTAAATCTTATATTTGTGATTCCGTAAGAAACTTCTATGCAATTTTTTATTTCATTTTTTCTTTATGACCGACTTTAATATATATGACTGTTGTGTTTTCAGAGCCATGATATTCCTGCTGTACCACAAACGTACCAAAGTGCTACACAATTCCACCAGAAAACCTCGGTTAAAGGCATTCAGACCTTTCAGGTGAGAGTGAACATATTATCTCGACATGTTGTTAAACTAGACAAATAACTGTGAGTGTGATATCAAATCTTGATCAGTGAGCTACAAATAAATTTCACTTCGACTCTACGGATTAAAGAAAAAACATTGAACGGCCTCAAAACTATCCGAAACTTTACGAGGTGACTGAAAAATGTAAAATCAACGATTGAGCAAGTTTTATAACAAATTGTTCAGTAAAACGCTTTATTTTGTATCTTTATCCTAAGTTCCATAAATTCATTTTTATGCCATACAGCGAGTTGACCTTTGTGCATTGAGTTTCATGTTTTCCATGAATATTATCTCAACATTAAGATGAATTAGAAGTTAGCTAGAAAGAAAAGCTACTCAGGAAAGTGGAAGGCTCATTATTTTGATTGTATTGTAGGAAGTCCCAGCTGATCAGTCAGAAGATGACGTGGTTGGTCGTCCAATACCTCATGTATCTGCACTGAAGCAAGCAACAGGAGAGGCTGTATACGTTGATGATATGCCTAAATATGCAGGTATGTTTATCATGTAGTCAACATTAGTAATTATCTAGGGATTACTCACAGCAAACGAGAAAGCGTTTACTACACATTACTGCCCGTGTTCACACATCATATGTTTTCCTTAAGGCCCGTTTACACTAGCAAATTTATCGCGCGACTTGAGCGGCGATTTCAATGGCGATTTTATCGCGACCCAAATCGCAGCGTGTTGCACTAAATTTCGATCATGTTTGAATTGGCGGCGACATAGCTGCGATCTATCGCCATGAAATCGCCATAAAATCGCTGCTCAAGTCGCGCGACCTTGGGCCTTTACTGTTATGTCAAGGACTCATTATGTTGCAGTGAACATCGCCAGAAATTCCGAACGGACATGCGTAGTTAAAGTCATGATACTTATAAAATTCAGGGCTCAAATATGGTGCGAAAAGTATTGAGAAATTTCGATAAAGTAAAATATTTTAATTTTAACTGGATAAATAAGGCAGCCCGAACCTCAAATACAATAAAGTGTATTCGAACTTTCATTTGATCTCAATTTAATTCCGTTGGTGATAGTTTTCAGCTCGGTAATTACATTTTAATGCAAAGGACTATAATAGTCAGACATTACTTAGCAATTATTCGCCGAAGGGCGAGTCTTCGAGCTGCGAGGTAAATATTCATCGATAATCAATGAGCCTGAGGTAATTATTGTTTTAGTATAAATAAAAAGGTGATTATTTCAAAAAAGAAAATAGGAAACAACATTGAAAGTGAAAATATTTTACTTTTTAAAAGCGCGCGATTTTGCTGACAGCCATTTTGTCCGAAAAGGTGATTATCGGCTGATAATCCGAGATAGAAAACCAATCAGAGCGCGCGATTTTGTATAATCACCTTTATATTTATACTAAAGTGGATTATCATAAGAATACCTGAACCTGGTCTCACATCTTCGGCTCTCAGCTTAAAATAGTCAAACACTTTTTCCTTCCCGATCTTCCAATCGATTGAGGAAGTATGTCTTGAGCATTTCACGAAATTTCAGAAGAAAGAATTAAATTTTCGTCTCGGTTTTACGAGGTGAAGTTTAGCATTAACAGGGCTTCCATTTCTGCCTCCATCTTGAGATGTAACTTGACTTTGGAGTACAAGATGAAGCGCATTTTCACACTGAACTCTTCTAAAAGTTGTTTATTCCATTTATTCAATCTTGTTTAAAATCTTGGGTAAAATATCAACTGTGGAAGTGCTATTTAATGCCAAATAAAACCCTTTTTCTTCGCCCAAAATGGTTCGGAATTTCTGGCGATGTGTGTGCAATGTGGCTTATTGCCTCTGTTTAACGTAGATTGTTACGTCATACTGTAACTTAACCATAACATTTCATTTACAGATGAATTATACGTGTGTCTTGTTCTGAGCCAGCGAGCCCATGCGAAAATCTTGTAAGTTGATTAGTCTGTTAACAGCAGAAATCGCTGATTAACGAAGAAATTCCTTTTCGATATTTTACTTTTCACACCTCATTATAGATCAGTGGATCCAAGTGAAGCCACCAAGTTGGCTGGTGTTCATGCATATATCAGTGCTGATGACGTACCAGGTTCTAACAAGTTTGGGATTATTGTTTCTGACGAACTGGTCTTTTACGCCAAAGAGGTGATCATTTCATTAGTCCAGTACCAACCTATTCTTAACCAATAGAATGGAATCATAAATGCTATTGGTCGTCTTTTCTTACCTTCCAGGTGACGTCAACAGGACAGGTGATTGGTGCTATTGTAGCAGAGACTCAGGCCCAGGCGCAACGTGCTGCCAAGGCCGTGAAGATTGAGTACGAAGATCTGCCAAGGATCTTGACCATAGAGGTATGTAAAATGTTATCCCTCGAAAATTTTGATTGAATTATTTAACTCAACTAGACGCTCTTTGAGCCTGGGTTGCCTGTGCAAGTATTCTTAGTGCTGTGCATATCTCTTTAGATATCTTTCGGTTTATGGCGATTTGTTGAAAAAAACGTTGATAAAATGTAAAAAATAGTGAGTGGAGAACTAAACTCCCATACATTTACTGTAAATTTTGAGCTTTGTTTGTCTGAGTCATGCGGGGTGTCCAGTGGTGGGAAATCTATGTTTAGTATAACCGCACTGCGCCGTTGTAACGATACGCCTTAATGGATCTATAAACTGCATACATTCAAGTCATTATCGAGAAATCGAAAGTAATCGTGTTTGAAGCAGATCAGACTTATTGTGATTTTTATTTGCAATATCTTAACACGTGGGTGACAGTAAAAATTAGCCTGCGTGCAGCCAAAGTAAAAGTCGGGCTGCACGCAGGCAAAGTGAAAATAGGTATCAAAGGTGTCAAATAAATTGCCATAGAGTAGGGAAAAAACATGTGAGAACATGTCGTGAACAGTTTTAACATATCCATTTCACTATCGAAACTGTTCACTGCAAAACAAACGTTTTATCAATGTAAATACTCTTAGACTAAATGTTTTTAACTGGTAATTTCTTTTTCCCTCAGTTTTTGTTTTCTGTATTTTCATAAATGGAAATATTCAACAAGGAGTCTTGGCAGTTCGCTTTCTTGTAGATCACTATCACCTCTTCTGACTTCTACAAGTTCTTGGAGTCAGCTTTCATCAAAGCTTTGTTTGTCACTTGTTTTGTAGTTTGTCTAAGTATATTGTTTTGTATCTGAGATCTGGTAAAATCTAGTTTGATCATAGCTAGGTAGTTTATAGATTCTCTTAATCTATTTTGACTAGTTTGTCTAGTTCTACGATTCTCATAGTTTGCTCATAGATTCTCAAAGATACTCAGACTTCTCTCTTTGAGTACGTGGACCAACCCTTTCCAAAATCGTTCAATAACATCTTTTAGTGTGGGTCTACCACGTACGGCGTGTACGTTTGTAAGTAGTTTAAGCTGATCGTTAAAAGCTAAAGACAATGGTAGGCCACATGCCTACAGACAACATACCTCCCGAACCTTGAAGGAATGAATTAATGGCAACCAAACACCGAAAGCTATAAGTACCTCGTGCTCGATGTCATGTGGCAAAGTTTATTAAATTGTCATAAATCTATCATATTTGTACAGAAATACATAACACAACAGAACTTGATTGGACATGTTTAGCCTCGTTTATAAGTCAGCTATTCAAAGACACCATTAAGTCCGTGGCATCTCAAAACAATGGTGTTGTTTGACTTGCAAATTCTTTACATTACAGTTGACTTTTGCAAACCATTAGCAACAGCCAACTGTAATGGAAAGAATGTGCAAGTCTAATAATAGCAGACCCACGGACTTTTAATGGTGTATTTAAATAGCTGACTTATAAACGAGGCTAAACCGGCTGTACAAATGAGTCTGCGGTCTTCAAAAACAGCAGTTTGCATCGAATGCGAAACTGGTGTATTATCATGATTTGTCATTGTTCTGCAGTAATCAGATATTGTTTCCTATTTCCTTAACAGGAAGCTATCGAAGCCAACTCATTTTTTGAACCGGCAAGCATGAAGATAGAAAATGGGGATCTCGAGAAGGGTTTTGCACATTCAGACCACGTGATTGAAGGCGAGATGAGAACAGGAGCTCAGGTTTGTACACCACAGGGTGACCAGTATCCGTTGCTCTATTTTCCTCTGATTCCATTGCTTATTGTTTAGGAACATTTCTATTTGGAGACTCAAGTGACCTTGGCTGTTCCAAAAGGAGAAGATGGAGAAATGGAGATATTCTGCTCGAGCCAAAACCCAACATCTGGTCAGGTAAGGAATTAAACAAGAATGAGTATTTTACATACCAGCTATAGACGTTGATATTGATTCGAACCGGCTGTGTCCAAAAAATTAAAATGAACTTATTTTTCAGCACAAAGTATGGGGCGCCATGTGTAAATTTATTATTTATCTGTTTTACTTACATTTTCTTGTTATTTAGCCTATTAAACTCTGCGATTTATATATCGTAAACTTACGAACTCGGCGATTTATATATCGCAAGCTTGCCAACTCTGCGATTTATATATCGCAAGCTTACGAACTCGGCGATTTATATATCGCAAGCTTGCCAACTCTGCGATTTATATATCGCAAGCTTACGAACTCGGCGATTTATATATCGCAAGCTTGCCAACTCTGCGATTTATATATCGCAAGCTTACGAACTCTGCGATTTATATATCGCAAGATTTCCAACTCTGCGATTTATATATCGCAAGCTTGCGAACTCTGCGATTTATATATCGCAAGATTACGAACTCGGCGGTTTATATATCGCAAGATTGCGAACTCGGCGATTTATATATCGCAAGATATACGAACTCTGCGATTTATATATCGCAAGATTACGAACTCGGCGATTTATATATCGCAAGATATACGAACTCTGCGATTTATATATCGCAAGATTACTGACCAACTCGGCGATTTATATCAGTATCGGGACATTAGGTTCCAGGTTCCTACGCAGCCGCCAAAGTACCGTAGCTAGGGAGACTCCTTCATGACAACCAAAATCTCGCCTGATTAAAAAACTTTTAACCACGGAAAAAGTTTAGTTGTACTGCTCTACAAACGATAAAATAAAGTCGGTATTGCGATTCTCCTGTAAGTTTGATCGGGAGAGAGTCGCCAATACAGTGGGGGATCTAGGATTTTTAAAGGGGGGGGGGGGTGGTTTTTGGTCGATCACCTACCCAAAAATCGCCGAAGCAAAGCAAAAAGAAAAAAGAAAAAAAAAAGAAGAAAGTTCCGCTGCGCCATTGTGTTCCAAGGGGGAGGGGGGGGGGGGGGGGTTGGCAAGCCACCCCCCTTCACATATGCTAGATCCGCCACTGCCAACATGAATCGTATAGACCCCTTTCGCGTGACGTCATAGTAGCTCAATTTGGAGGACAAAACAAAAGAATGTCAATCTCCTGAGAATTGAAACCTATTGTCTCGATACTGATATAAATCGCCGAGTTGGTCATTAATCTTGCGATATATAAATCGCAGAGTTCGTATATCTTGCGATATATAAATCGCAGAGTTCGTATATCTTGCGATATAAAATCGCCGAGTTCGTAATCTTGCGATATATAAATCGCAGAGTTCGTATATCTTGCGATATAAAATCGCCGAGTTCGTAATCTTGCGATATAAAATCGCCGAGTTCGTAATCTTGCGATATATAAATCGCAGAGTTGGAAATCTTGCGATATATAAATCGCCGAGTTCGCAAGCTTGCGATATATAAATCGCAGAGTTGGCAAGCTTGCTATATATAAATCGCAGAGTTGGAAATCTTGCGATATATAAATCGCCGAGTTCGCAAGCTTGCGATATATAAATCGCAGAGTTGGCAAGCTTGCTATATATAAATCGCAGAGTTGGAAATCTTGCGATATATAAATCGCCGAGTTCGCAAGCTTGCGATATATAAATCGCAGAGTTCGCAAGCTTGCGATATATAAATCGCAGAGTTGGCAAGCTTGCGATATATAAATCGCAGAGTTGGAAATCTTGCGATATATAAATCGCCGAGTTCGCAAGCTTGCGATATATAAATCGCAGAGTTGGCAAGCTTGCGATATATAAATCGCCGAGTTCGTAAGCTTGCGATATATAAATCGCAGAGTTGGCAAGCTTGCGATATATAAATCGCCGAGTTCGTAAGCTTGCGATATATAAATCGCAGAGTTGGCAAGCTTGCGATATATAAATCGCCGACTTCGTAAGCTTGCGATATATAAATCGCAGAGTTGGCAAGCTTGCGATATATAAATCGCAGAGTTGGAAATCTTGCGATATATAAATCGCCGAGTTCGCAAGCTTGCGATATATAAATCGCAGAGTTGGCAAGCTTGCGATATATAAATCGCCGAGTTCGTAAGCTTGCGATATATAAATCGCAGAGTTGGCAAGCTTGCGATATATAAATCGCCGAGTTCGTAAGCTTGCGATATATAAATCGCAGAGTTGGCAAGCTTGCGATATATAAATCGCCGAGTTCGTAAGTTTGCGATATATAAATCGCAGAGTTTAATAGGCTAAATAACAAGAAAATGTAAGTAAAACAGATAAATAATAAATTTACACATGGCGCCCCATACAAAGCCTTGTGTGTCGTCATCTAGCCTGCATGCAGCCCGACTTTAATTAACACGTTCGGATGCACGCAGGCTAGTCGCCATCTGACAATCATCAAATGAATTATGATTTTAATTCATCACTTGATGAAAGGCAGACAAAGTCACGGCCAACAAAGAGGGGCGTGGCAAATTTGACAATTTTAAAGCTAAATTTGAACTCTAGGTACGGCTAGTACGCGTACTAAGAACAAAACACGAAACAGACGGGCCTATAACGCACATCATATGTTAGCGTTAACGAAACGTTAAGTTTTCTAAATGTTCTCCGTCCACACTCTTATGCATTATTAGCCGGCGTTTTCAAATTTATTGATCTACTCTGGAAAACGCTTCCGAAATTTTACCCAGAATAGTGTGGACAGAAGTCCTAACCGCGATAAAGTTGCATTTTCAATTTTTCCGGTGTAGTATGTATGGGACCGTATAACTTTTCTTGTTTTTCCTTTTTCCGTATATTTTCTTATATATATATATTTTTTATTTCAGACAATAGTTGCTAAGATTCTTGGAGTTCCAACAAATAGAATTGTTATGCGGATCAAGAGATTGGGTAAGGACAATCTCATCAGGTGAAATGTCTAACTACCCTGCCACTGATTTCCCAATCTAATTTACTCAAATTATATGCGTAATGGATAAGTTGCGAGCCTTAGTATGAGCGACTGAAGAAGACTGCCGTTAGGCCTTTGACAACTTCAAGTCGACTGAAAAATGAGCCAGTTCAACTAGAAACCGTGGACAGCTGTTACTCAAATTATGTCAGATAATTTAGGGTTTAAAAACGTCCGTTCACTAGAGTATTCATTCCCTGCATTTCAATCAATTTTTCAGTGAAATTTTCCATGTTTTTTTTTTCCATTTTACTGGAGTTGTTTTCAAAAGACTTCATGTTTTTTTCTGATTCTGAATAATTTTGTGTTTGTTTAAGAATATTCCGCGTTCCCCTTAACAAACTTTTGAACAAAATGTCTTTTAATCCAACGTTTTCACTTGGCCCGAGTTAAGCATAAATAATTTAAAGTGCAGTTGAAATATAAAATGTTTAGCCATTGCCAGAAATATTGGACATTGTCAGCGGTGTTACGCATGAATGAAAATGAAGTGGTTTTCTAGAGGAAAAATATAACTACATGGTTTCCAAGCACATATTTATATTCAACTATAATGTTAGTAAAACAATTCTTGCCAAAAAATAGTTACTTGACAATCAAAAGAACAACTATTATTTTTCTGTTGATAAGCCTCACCACAGGAAGCCCATGAAGGACAAAAAACAAGTTTCAAACGTAAATCGTTAATTTAAGCTTCCTTATTGTATCTCAGCAATCAATAGGAGCTTTTAAAAACAAACTGGCGATATTTAGGGAGTTTTGAAGCTGTTTGGAGCAGTTCTCTGTGGTTTCTTGTCATTTTTAACTGAAAACTACGAGCTAACAACGCGTCGAATCGCTTAAAATTTAACCTAACTTCAAGCTTCTTGGGAACCTCCATTCTGAAAGCATGCTGTCTATTTTGAGCGGTTTTGGATTTATTAAACACTCGTTTGGTGATATCGAGGAAGAGCTCTTTTACTTATAAATTTTTTCGAGCTCAAATAAGACGATTTTGGGGTCAAGTGTGGCCAGATTTATAGACGATGTATGGAATCTAGAGCTTTCAAAGCCTTTGAAAGGCAAGTAGTCCGGGAACCAATATGTCGCATGATTCAATGATCATTTTACGCTTATTTAGTAGCTTGTAGGGTGGGTTGTTTGTCGCGATGTGGAGCTCAGAGGAAATAAAACCCTATTCGCCGTAAATAGAGGAAGCTCTATATTCCCCATACATTTCCTATAAGACTCGGCGGCTATTTTGTAAGCTTAAACGCATCATTGCGCATGTATGAGCTGGCTCATGTCCCATATTTCTGGCAATGTCATGCAATGGAGATCACTTGTTTACAGGTGGTGGATTTGGTGGTAAGGAAACTCGTTTTGCATCTCTACTGGCTGTTGTTGCTGTTGCTGCCAACAAGTAAGAGCTAGATTAGTTCTAGTCTAGTGCCGAAACCTTAGAGCGTCCTTCAAACTCTCACATTTCTAAAATGATGCACATATTTGATTACGCATATATCAAAAGGTCGACAAACTCTTTCCTTGGGGAAATTTTGATGAAAATTTGAGGATTGGAAATTATGGAAAATTGCATGGTAAATCGTAGGACTATTATTTTAGAATTCTTAGCCTGTCGTAAAAAGTAACTCCAGTTTTTTTTTGGGTATAGGCTAGGGCGTCCCGTGCGTTGCATGTTGAATAGAGATGAAGATATGATGAGTACAGGAACAAGGCATGCTTTTCTAGCAAAGTATAAGGTATACTATGATTTCATACTTCAATCTTGTAATACTTCCTTATCTATATATGTTTGGTCACTGACTGAAGTTATCAAACCCAGTAACCTGGTATTAACTTTGAATATATTGAACTTGCAGTTAGGTTTATGTTTAAATTGAAATTATCAGCTTGTTTTTTATCAACTAATAATGTTTCTGATATTTAATTCATAATAATTATCTTATATAATTGTTTTTTTTTTTTTGTAAACACTGACCCGTTCTCGTTAGTACAGTCTTGCAAGAATTCTGTATAACAAGATAATTATATGGACATTGCTTAGAGTGATTCGGTCCCAGTTCGCTCTCTGTCGGGTTTTTTCTCTCTCATGGATCCTAGTGGAGCGACCTCCACCTACAAACAGGCACCGCGGAGCCGGGGGACTACAGCCCCCCCTCCCCCCCACTTTTTTCCTTTTTCCATACTAGTCTCTTACATTTTCCAATCTTAGCCCCCCCCCCCCCCTTTTTCCCATACTAGTCTCTTATATAGCCCCCCCCCCCCCCCACACACACACACTTTTTAGGGTGCTCCGCGGTCCCTGACAAATGAGCGATAACTACGACTTATGGAATCAGTCTAGATCTAGGACATTGCTATAGGTCTTATCAAGTACTAAATTTGATCAAATTAACCAAAACACAATCTCGTGTAAAGTTAGTTTTATAGAAGCAAATATTGTAAATTTCTTGCGATTCGTTAAATAAAACACAAGCAGGAAGCTATTTTTATTGTCACACAAATAAAATAATTACTGAATATTATCAGAGTAACTCCGGAAATACAGCCACTCTTCTCAAATTTGTTTTCATAAATTCCCTGCCTCGGTCCGTAGGTTGGGTTCAAGAAGGATGGTAGTATACAGGCACTGGATATCAAGCTGTACAGCAATGCTGGCTATTCAAGTGATCTTTCTGTTGCGGTAAGTCACGTGTTTATACCTTTAAAAATTATTCCTTAATAGACATCTTGCACGTGACGTCAAAGCAGCTCAATTTGAGGGACAAACCTATTGTTTGTGTCCTCCAAATTGAGCTGAATTCTGTGTTGCAAGGGGTCTAATACTAACTTCTTTTGTTTCTCTCTCTCCATCAGTGCTCCGTTTCCTTTTGTCTTTTGCACGAGCTGGCATTGGTGTTGCATTCTCACTATGATTCCATTTTATTCCATTTCTTTTTCTTTATTTTAAGTTTGTTTGTTTTCTCAAGGTCATGGAGGTTGCAGTATTTAATACTGATAACTGTTACCGAATACCCAACATCCGTGTAGAAGGTTGGTGCTGCAAGACCAACATCCCTTCCAACACAGCATTCAGAGGATTTGGAGCTCCTCAGGTAGGTGCAACCGTATACTGCGCTATGTGGATGATGTTCCGTCATATTTACGTATAATGCGTATTCTATGACCCAGTCATGCACAGTTGGGTCATCCAATAGAGCGCAAATACTAAATCCGCGAGATAAAATCTAAATAGCCAACTTTCGATATCCTGGTTGAGTGATCACGCAGAAAGCAATTCAAGGCGAAGCTCATTGTTTCCCCGCCTCGTCTTGAGTTGCTTTGTGCGTGATCACTCAACCAGAATATCGAATGTGAGCTATTGTTAGTGCGTAAGTAATTTTTTGCAGAAAAACTCTAAATAAATTGCTAAACAGTTTTCGAAACAACCGCCTAACAACCTCATAGATAAATATTATGTGTAAAGATTTATGAATACATACAAATAACTTGTAGTTTTCGACTCGAATTTGCAATATCAGCCACCATGCGTCGTTCGGTAATGCGTTGGCCGTATTGTAGACGACGTTTTCATCCAAATACGTGTTATTCTTATAATTTTCCCATATTTTTTCCTTCTAATTTGGAACTTTGACAGCTTATGTAATTCTTTATGCAAAAAATGGTTTGCCCATGAGCACTACGTTACAAAGCTGTTTTGCTGCGAACAATGGTCTGCTCATGCGCAGTAACGTTGCATTTGTCAAAATGCTCGCTTCCCTGCACTTCAGAAAAGGACTTGGTATGTTTGGTAGATAGCAAAAACATCAAAAACAAAAAAAAATATTTGAATGATAAAACAGTTTTTGAACTCGGTTATGACAAAATATCGTGATTCGACAACGGCAAAAAAATTGCTCGCTCGCGCGCCACTCACAAATCACGATATTTTTGCTCAACCTGACCCAATGATTAATTCTTATCTTTAGGCAATGCTGTTTACTGAGTCATGGATTCAGGATGTTGCACAGATTTGTGGAATTTCACAGGGACAGGTACTTTTTATTGCAGTATTCTTCATTTCTTATGAAACACTTTCCGTTTTTCTTTTCCAATTTTTGCACTTATTACTTAGTACTTATTCAGTTCTCACGATACACAACAGGGCTGATTTCTTTTGACTTAATTAACCCACCATTAATTTCAAGGTTCGTGAGATCAACTTTTACAAAGAAGGTGACTTGACTAGTCACTACAATCAGAAGCTGACAAACTGTTATATCAGCCGAGTATGGAATGAACTGTTAGAAAAATGTGACTATGAAAAGAGAAAGCACGATGTGGACCAGTACAACAGGTGAAGTAGAAGAAAGCTTAATCCCCTAGCAGAAGAAACCAACTGATTTCTTAGATTAAAGCTACAGCTACTAGCAGTGTCTTTAGACATTTGGCAGCCGAAAATTCTTTTGTCTTTTTGTTGCCCTTATGATTCATGAGGTGTTCTTTTATTCTGCAGGCTTAACCGCTGGAAAAAGCGAGGAATAGCCATAATACCAATCAAGCATGCAATTGGATATACTCTTGTCTTTCTGAACCAGGTGATGTCCATTCAGCCTTCACGTTTTGTCTTTGCATACTGGAACTCTTTAAGGTATCAGGATACATTTGAGGCCTTCGAGATTACTTTACGCGCGACCAAATTTCGCGCTGCCTTTTCAATGTTATTTTATAAAATAATTTAGATAGTACGCGCGCTCTGATTGGTCAAAAAGCGTGTTGGATGAGGCTATCTAAACATGCTCACGTCATCTGTGGATTGGTGGATGGCGCACGTATGGATAATTGCTATTCTTATCAGCAATTAAAATGCCGAATTAGCTTATCTAAATTATTTCATAAAAGAAATAGAAGACGATTTTCCGTGTTATATAGCCTGATCGAAACACGCGTGGTGTTGAAGAGCTGAAAAGCACTCGCCTAACGGCTCGTGCTTTTCCTACGCTCTCTCGTGTTCCCCAAACATCACGCGTGTTTAGATCAGGCTATATAACACGCAAAATCGTCTTCTATTTCTTAAATATAAAAGTATAAATTTTCTGAAAGTTAATTAAACGTAGTTTTTAAAAAAGTCATTGGCTTTCTTCGCAGTTTTTGAGTGACCAAAATATCGTTTTAAAAACATTGTAGCTCTTTCGGATTACATTGGATCGAACTGAAAGTTTGGATTATGATAAATGACAATACGATCTAAAAAACGGTATCTCAGAGTTTTGAAATGTTTTTTTCATTTAAAAGATATTGTCTATTTTGCAATCATAACCACCGAAATTTCAAACTTCCGGATTTACGCGTCATTGCGCACGATCTAAAAAAGATATCAAAAATCTGAGACACCGTTTTGAAGCTCATTATCCACAGAGTATGCTAATGTAATTTTGATCGGACATTCTGATCCTGCGGGAATTCATTGAATGAAGCGAGGTAGAATGTCACTTTGAACCCAATAACTTATTTTGTGTTCCAAAACAGACAATTATAAATAAATATTCGAAAACTACATTTATTTAGCTTTCAGAAAATGTATACTTTTATGCCAAAATATTGTAAAGCCCGTGCGAAATTTGAGGTAGCGCGTATAGGGGTCCTAATCTTATCCTGATACCTTAAGGAGCTTCATACACGATTACCAACACGAGCTAAACACTTTTATTATACATCAGATTGTTTCTTGAGAAACGGATTTTTGAATGAAACTCGTTGTTTTTAGTTGATGTTTGTTTGTTTGTTTGTTTGTTTGTTTGTTTGTTTGTTTGTTTGTTTGTTTGTTTGTTTGTTTGTTTGTTTGTTTGTTTGTTTGTTTGTTTGTTTGTTTGTTTGTTTGTTTGTTTGTTTGTTTGTTTGTTTGTTTGTTTGATTTTGTTTATTAGCGACCACATGTTGCATTTGATTTGATGTTTGTTAGGCTGGTGCTCTGGTTCACGTCTACACAGATGGATCAGTCTTGGTTACTCATGGAGGAACAGAAATGGGACAAGGACTTCACACTAAAATGGTTCAAGTAAGTTGAGATTTTGTTCAAGACATGCCATAGTTTTCCTTTAACTTCATGATACCCTCGACCATGTTTGTCTCGAAAATCATCCAGATTTTCCAATAATTCATTACTTTTTGTTTACGCCTTTCCTAGGTCGCAGGTCGTGCCTTGAATGTTCCAATCTCCAAGATCCATT
This sequence comes from Anthopleura sola, assembly GCA_023349425.1. Classification (NCBI taxonomy): domain Eukaryota; kingdom Metazoa; phylum Cnidaria; class Anthozoa; order Actiniaria; family Actiniidae; genus Anthopleura; species Anthopleura sola. Next base: position 7,612,649 of record JALHLI010000004.1, read on the forward strand.
TGAGTGAAACAAGTACAAATACCGTCCCTAATGCCTCCCCCACTTCAGGTTCTGTGTCGTCTGATCTAAATGGCATGGCTGTCAAGGTATGATAAGATAAAATAAATGAAAGAAAGGTTATGCATGATATGCAGATTAAATGACGCAGCTTATATGAGGCTGTTTTGGAAACATTTAATCAGTGTGCATTAGTGATTCCCTTGCATTAGAACTAGACTCGACTATGCCTCCCTTTGTTAGGGTCTCCTATCACCAGGGATCTCCCTAAGAGGTCCTTAGAGAAAGATTCAAATACAGACAAAGTTAGTACTGTGCTGTCGATGGGACAACCCTTTACATATTAAATTCTTTGTTGTCTTGCATTTGTAGGCGAAACTATTATATCTGTAGTAAGTGTTTGCTTATTTGTTGGCTTCATTGTAAGGTTGCATGTGAAGAAATAAAGAAGAGACTTACACCATTCAAAGAAAAGAACCCTAAAGGCACATGGGAAGAGTGGGTAAGCAATACCCATTAATAAGCTGGCTGGAATGAATAAAATCAATAAATAACAATAATCCTCAATAAGTGGCCAGCGTCGAAAAGTGATTTACAGAATTAAGGGTTCTCAGTAAAAGAATAGAAAAAAGACATATATAAGTAATATAATTTAAAATATAATAATATATATATATTATTATATTTTAAATTATATTACTTATATATGTCTGGATGTCTGGATGTGTCTATTCTGACGGTAAAGTGCTCAATACATTGAAATGTAGAGCGTTATAGATTGTAGATAGATCAAAGACAAGACATCACTTTTGCTGTTACTCGGAGTTTCACGCTTACGCGATCTTCAGACAGTCTTTAATTAAAGATTAATTAAAGATTAAAGACTGTCTGAAGATCGCGTAAGCGTGAAACTCCGAGTAACAGCAAAAGTGATGTCTTGTCTTTGATCTATCTACAATCTATAATCTATATATATATATATATATATATATATATATATATATATATATATATATATATATATATATATATATATATATATATATATATATATATATTGTTGAAAAGTTGATAGAGTGGTTTTCATCAACACATGAAGCAGAGTTCTGATAATCTAGTGAGTATGAAGTAAAACCAAGTCGGCGCAATAGGAAAAGGGAGAGAGAGGGAGGGAGGGGGAAAAATTATAATAATCATATCTATACAGCATAATCATACAGTATCAGTAACAATCAGAGATGAAGTCTAAAGGCACATGGAAAGGTAGTATTAAGGTTCTTTATTTTTGCAAAGGAAAAGCTGATACCTATCTGCCGTCTATGAAGTTATGTAAACCGTTCGTGACGTCACGTTTTGGGAGAGGATGTAACATTGCTAGTGTTCCCGTGGTATCCATGAGTAAACAAATGAGCTACCGTGGAGCTGTTTGTCTGTCTGTCTTGGGCAAACCAATGAAGTTCTAAAAAAAAACAAAGGTTGATCGGCAGGAGATAATGTATTCCTCCCATAAAACGTGTGCTAATTCGCGATGTCTAATACAGATATTTGTTATTTTTTCAGGTTGGTGCAGCTTATCTTGAACGAGTTAGTCTATCTGCTACAGGATTCTACAAGTGAGTTACTGATACTTACATTAGAAATTTTCTGTTTCTCTTATGTATACCAGCTAAGTTGATCGCCTTCCCCGAAAGGAATTATGGGTCACTATTTTTGGTTAGCATTTTTCGATCATTTTCCGAGTATACAATGTAGACTCTTCTTGTTGATTGAATTAAAATTCCGCCATGATTTCGACTAGTACGGTGGCCCACAAGTGCAATACACAACAAAATATATTAATGCTTAAAACATTATTTTCGAATGCAAAAATTCAAATTTCCTTACATAAATCAACAACTCAGTACACAAACGAAAGTTCTCAGTACACAAACGAAACTCAGTACACAAACAAAAGTTCTCAGTACACAAACAAAAGTTCTCAGTACACAAACGAAAGTTCTCAGTACACAAACGAAAGTTCTCAGTACACAAACGAAACTCAGTACACAAACAAAAGTTCTCAATACACAAATGAAACTCAGTACACAAACGAAAGTTCTCAGTACACAAACGAAAGTTCTCAGTACACAAACGAAACTCAGTACACAAACAAAAGTTCTCAATACACAAATGAAACTCAGTACACAAACGAAAGTTCTCAGTACACAAACGAAACTCAGTACACAAACGAAAGTTCTCAGTACACAAACGAAACCCAGTACACAAACGAAAGTTCTCGGTAGAGGTCTGACTCACCGCCAGGGTAGAGGTTTATGCCTATGGTCTTCCTGTGTTATTTCCCGCCAAAACAACATGGCTGAAACGATGAACTAGTCCTCCGTTAAAGAAAGCGATGTTTTGGCTGTATTTAGATTGCATTTCGTTGCAGTTGTGAAAAGTCGTTTGTGCTGAGTACTATAAGCTAAAATGTTTTGCAAGTTTTGCGGTTCTTGGATCCAAAGGACATATAAATTTTGTCCAAAATGTTCAGCCAAAGTTGATCCTGAAAATTCGCAATCGAGTGGCGTTCCTAACACTACCACTTCTTCTCACCTCTACCCTGGGGATGAGTCAGACCTCTACTGAGAACTTTTGTTTGTGTACTGAGTTTCGTTTGTGTACTGAGCCTTTTGTTTGTGTACTGAGTTTCGTTTGTGTACTGAGAACTTTTGTTTGTGTACTGAGTTTCGTTTGTGTACTGAGAACTTTCGTTTGTGTACTGAGTTTCATTTGTGTACTGAGAACTTTCGTTTGTGTACTGAGTTTCGTTTGTGTACTGAGAACTTTTGTTTGTGTACTGAGTTTCGTTTGTGTACTGAGAACTTTCTTTTGTGTACTGAGTTGATGATTTATGTAAGGAAATTTGAATTTTTGCATTCGAAAATAATGTTTTAAGCATTAATATATTTTGTTGTGTATTGCACTTGTGGGCCACCGTAGACTAGCGTTTACGATTAACTTAAAGTAAGAACTCGTATTTCATAAATTCTCTCTTATTTACTCAATTTACTCTTGGCAGAATAATCATCGGGGAATAGCTAATCCAAATACAATGTAGAATCCTCAATTCTGATTGGTTGACCTTGGATTTGTTCTCAAGGTTAACTGTCCCTGTCCCTGTCCCTGTCCCTTTTAACTGTCCCTGTCCCTGTCCCTGTCCCTGTCCCTGTCCCTGTCCCTGTCCCTGTCCCTGTCCCTGTCCCTGTCCCTGTCCCTGTCCCTGTCCCTGTCCCTGTCCCTGTCCCTGTCCCTGTCCCTGTCCCTGTCCCTGTCCCTGTCCCTGTCCCTGTCCCTGTCCCTGTCCCTGTCCCTGTCCCTGTCCCTGTCCCTGTCCCTGTCCCTGTCCCTGTCCCTGTCCCTGTCCCTGTCCCTGTCCCTGTCCCTGTCCCTGTCCCTGTCCCTGTCCCTGTCCCTGTCCCTGTCCCTGTCCCTGTCCCTGTCCCTGTCCCTGTCTTTTTCTTTTGTCTTCTTGGCATTTGCTGTTGTTGTCGTATGTGTGTGTGTCTTTATTGGTAACCGTACATCGGTTTGAAATGTGATCATTAATATTTTGAATTATATTGAAACAATATTTCTGTTTTTTATTGCCTCATAGGACCCCCGGTATAGGTTATGATTGGCAAACGAATACTGGTGATGCATTCAACTATTTCTCTTATGGCGCTGCATGTTCTGAGGTCGAGATCGATTGTCTTACTGGAGATCATCAGGTTATTATCAGGATTATAATCTTTTCATTTTTCTTTTCTTCTTGTTAATAACAAACATTTAACAATTATTAGGCATATCGACATTAAGATTTTTACCAAATCTCGTTTCCAAATAGAACTTGCGCACAGATATTGTGATGGATGTTGGAACCAGTCTAAACCCAGCCATTGATATTGGTCAGGTAAGGTAGTTTGTTAGATAATTCTTTCTTCGTTTCATCGCTTTATATCTCTTTTTCTATACCTGATTCTTGTCTCACATAATTTCCGCCTCCTGTTTCTGATTGGCTGCTAGACAAAAAAAAACACCCCACAAATACTCCAAGTACAAATAAAAAGTTCTTCATCGTAACTTCCCTTGATCCTGCATCGATTTATGTATTTGTCAACTTTTGTATCTTTTTTTTACAACTGTTGTCCTACAGATTGAGGGAGCATTTACTCAAGGCCTTGGTCTTTTTACATTGGAAGAAGTACGTTTCTCTCAACAAGGTGCCTTATGGACGACAGGGCCTGGAGCTTACAAGATTCCTGGATTTGCAGACATCCCGGACGAGTTATCAGTTCACCTCTTACGAAGCGTACCAAATGAGAAAGCAATCTACTCTTCAAAGGTTAATAGCCAGAAGTTTATTGATAACTTTTTCTTATGACAAGAGAGGTTTTAACATATGTTTAATGTAAAAAAAAAAAATATAGAGGACTACTCCACGTACAACCCCGGGGGGGGGGGGGGGGGGGGGGGGGACTCCGGGGGTAAAAAATACCAAAAATACCCCTAAAAGATACCGGAAGTTTTTTTCAAAAGAGCGTGGCTTGGCAAATTTTAACCCCTAAGAGATACCACAAAAATAATACTATTAAAAATTACATTAAATTACATTGAGTAATATTCTGAGTTTACGAAGGCATACATATTGCTTTATTATGCAATGGGCTAGTTCCTTTTTCAACACCCTAAAAGATACCAAAAAGTGCTGATTTCAAAAATGGCTAATTTTTACCCCTAAGAGATACGACGAGCATACCCGATACTTTACCTCCGGAGTCCCCCCCTCAATGCCTTACTTGAAGTGGTACTTAAATGTAGAGGATAATTCAGATTTATTTAGAAACGAGATTGAGGTCGTAGGTTGAACTGAGGATATATATTCATGTGGCCCTCACTTGAAATAAAAATAGTAAATTTTTAAGAAATCATAACCAATTTCTTTCAATTTTACTTGATTTTTCTATTTCTTCATCCGAAATCCTTTGACATTTTCTTCAGAAGTCAAAAGTTTTATTTTTAGATCACAGTGGTGATTCACCGGATTTCTTTCGTGAGTGTACGCTGGTGGACTCGAAAAGAACTTTAGTAAGTAAAACTTTCTACTTTTGTCTTTGTTCGATAGGCTGTGGGTGAACCTCCGCTATTTTTGGCCTCGTCAATATTCTTTGCTATCAAGAACGCCATAACAAGTGCCAGGTAAGACCATTGATCGTATTTTCTCTATTTTACAGGCTTTAATTTATGTCTATTTTGCATTTGTTCCAGACGTGATGCTGGTATCGAGGGTGTCTTTAGGTTGGACAGTCCAGCCACATGTGAACGCATAAGAATGGCTTGCGTCGACAGATTCACCAATCAGGTATCTGTAAAGACACCAGGAAGCCCTGGTGCATGTTCATCACGTCTTGAAAATTCATCATGTTAATAAATATTAACTTTCTAAAGATCTCGCCTTTAAACTGAGAAGAAATCTGATGCCTTTCTTTATACCTCATTCCTTGTGCTAATTTTCGTCTGTTCTGCTTTTCTTGTAGTTTCCAGATAATGCAGACCCGTCAGTGGACTTCAACGTTATGCCCTAAAACATCACTATACAATTCTAATATCTTATCGTAAGACACACCCTAAATCTATTGTTACAAATGTTATAAATCCCATATTCATCTGTCTTACTCATTAGTATGCATTAAACAGTGGTGATAACCTTCATTTATCGCCACTGTTTAACGCATATTAATGAGTGTGTGTGTGTGTGTGTGCGTGCGTACCTTGAAATGCTGAAATATATACCCGTCTAACTTTAGTGACACTTGAAAAATCCTTGTACCACATCATAAGGCAATCATTTGTGTCATAAAACTTGTAAAACTTGAAGAAAAAAAAATGATTTTTTCTGTCATCGTTGCATTCAGAAGCCAGAAGTCGATACCAAAAAAGTGCTATTTTCGCTGTCAATCAAATCCCATATGCATGAGCCAATCACGGGTGGTAATTCTGAGCCGACAATACGGGTATATATTGGCGGCTCTCTCTCAATCAAACTTATAGGAGAATCGCGATGCTGAAAGAGAACGTAAATATAAATCAAATAAAAGGGAATTAACAGTGGTTCCACTTCACTGGATTCGAATTGGAATTTAGAAGTTGATTTTTGACATGATAGATAGATATTGCTCAATCAAATGACTGATATCAGTACATTTTATAACCACAGCCGCGAACTGCCGTTTGATTCAGGCTTACATAACAATTAGATACAATATGCGTCCTTTATTCAAGTCATGATACAGCCGTCTAATGCAAAAAATATATAAAAACATTTAAGCTTATATATTTAAGCTTGATGGTGAACGTAGTCTTCAAAGCTGAACGTAAAGGGATGTATGGAGCATGGTTTTCAAGTATGACCACTTTTAATGTATTCGCATACTTCTATGCACGGGCTTTTTGCTGCCAAACGAGCTTTTACACGCCTTATTTGGTAAAACCAGACAGCTTCGCATCAATTGTGTCCGTTTAAAGTACAAAATCCCGTGCATAGAAGTATGCGAATACATTAAATGTGGTCATACTTTTGAGCGTCGCGCTGTAAGTGATGAACAGGTTCTATGGCAGTGGGTATCACTGGCATTTCGGCGGCCGTCAATCAAAGAACATTATAGACGATAACTAGTGGAAAACTGCTCTTTTGAAAAATGTATTTTTTATTTTGGGGAAATAATTGTGCTCTAGCTATCTCTTTGAGGCAGACTTTATTTTGGCTCCTTAAATGCCACAATATGCAAAAATCTCTGATTAGCGATTGCGTGACTAAAGACCTCTTGAAATATATTCAATTGAAATGTTATATTATTTTCTTATCTAACCTATGAAATATGTATATGATCGTATATACAGTGAAATGGACCGCTCAGAAAAAAAATTTCTGAGCCTCAGCTGGGAGAACCTATAGAATTTGAAGAAAACATAAGTATACTAACCTTGAAAACAAAACAGTTATTTTCGTTGGTCCTATATTCTGAGTTATCAAGAATTTTCGAATGGCACAACCGTTCGCTTAGCTTGTTTCCATGAAGCGAGCCGAGAGAGTCTCAAAACTCAAAGGCGGCTCCAGGGTGAGGGTAGAACGACAAAGTGTAGAAGCCGATTTGAATGTTTATTGTATGAGATGTTGTTGATACAAGATAGACGGCCCACTTTGAACGTGCAGTCGGACTCCCTCAGGGCTAAACTCTTTGTTTAATTGCAAATTTGTGTACTAATATTTTCGTATATAGACATTGACTTTATAATTTTTCACTTTATTGCTTGAGAATGGTGCAGGCTGAGCACCGAAACGTCGCGTTATACTCTTTTTTATTTATAACTTTATGTTTTTCAAACTCGCTACTTATAAAAAAGTCTACTAAATTCGATTATACTTCACAAACTCCGGTCGAAATATATTTATGGTATAGCTTTATATTACTCAGTGCAAACCACACTTTAACGCCTAAAGTTAAGAAAACATTATGAAAAATGAATAGGCGGGAAACCAGCCCGCCAATACCCCTGGGAATGTATCCCATAGTACCTCCCCTATATAAGCCCTGTGCCGCACTGTCTCGACGGCTTTATTTTCAGTGCTCTTGCAAAGAAGCCACATGGTAAGTACAAATATAATCTTGTGATTACTAACCCCCTTTTTTACATAACAATCGTAGCCCTTGTTAGTATATATTTTTATTTTCACCTAGCTTACAGGTTTATTGGTTTAATACCTACAATGGGGCGTTCCAGTTCTAAGAAGCGAAAATCTCGCTCACGATCTCCTTCGCGGTCGCCAAGCAAGCGACATAGATCGGGTTCAAAATCCCCCGAAACAAGAAAAGAATCCTCTCATGAAAAGAACTCTAGTAACCGAGACAAAGAAAAAACAGCTACAAACCCACTGAGCCAAATTCTGGCTAAACTAGAGACTATGGAAGGTAGAATAAAATCTCTAGAGAGCTCTCGCGAAGAGGTCAACAATGTTTACATTTCAGACGCTATGTCAGTTTACGCGGGAGAGGAAGATGATTTCCCCGAAGAGGTTTCAGAGAGCAATTCGCTTACTCCATCAGGCAATTGGCCTACAGAAACGGGTAGTTCGCCCACTAACACGGACAATTCGTCCAAAAACACGGGCAATTCGCCCAAGATACTAGACACAGACCGAAAGGAAGTGTCCACTGATTCCGATGAGAATAATTTCTTTGACCCGGAATCAACCGAATCCAGTTGGAAACCTTCGAAAGAACTGACCGCGTTCATTCAGAAAAACTTTAATAAAAAGTTAACAGCCCCTCAATTCCAAGAGATTTACGATTCATTCTCACCACCCGAGGTGCAAGAATGTTATACACCAAAGCTCGATAGGGATCTACTGAAACAAATTCCAAAGACATTGGCGCCTAAAGCAACTGAGCTCAATGATAAGGACCTAGCATTAGCACAACGCTCACTGCTAGCAACCACCGTTATCTGGCCTTCATGATATGCTAGAAAACAAAGACAAGATAGATTCAGCTGAAATTCTCGGCATCGTACAGAAGACTTTATGCCTTGTCGGCTCAGCATCACACATGTTGACAGTCACTCGTCGGGCTAAGACCTTCGGGCGATAAACCCAGCCAAAGCAGGTTTAGCTGATAAACCGTTCCCAAACGCGGGTAAAAATTTGTTTGGCCCTGATTTGGCATCCATTGCCTCTAAGGAAGTAGATGTATCAAAGAGCCTGGCTAAAGATTTTAAAAGACCTGGTCCTCCAGCCAGATTCAATAGAAATCAGACAAACAATGAATATTCAAACACTAGATATGGCAATCGCTACAACAATAACAGGCCAAATTTTTTGTCAACAAAGTACCAATCAAACCGTGGCCGGGGCCGGGGCTATTTTCGCCCCTAAAGGAAAACCTTCCTCAGGCTGCCAGGCTAAAGTATTTTATACACGTTTGGAAGAATTTAACAAAGGACCAGTTGGTTTTAAACATCGTAATGGGCCTAGAAATCCCGTTCCTAGAGCGCCCAACTCAAACGAAACCGATGTTCACTCAACCGGAACCTCAAAACAAGTTGTTATTTGTTCAAGAAATTCAGGATCTCCTAAGGAATAATAATAACTTTATTAATGCTCCCAAAGGGCTCTTCCGCAGTAATTTACAAAAACAAAGAAATGATAAAAGTCTATATAGATATATGTATGTATGTATAATGATATAAAACTCTAAAACATAGTATAATTATAACAGGAAACGATAAATTCATTTAAAAACTGTATGAAATTGACTCTTAGCTTTAGCTTTGAAACTGTGTAAACTCGTACACTCGGTAATTTCTTCAGGGAGGGTGTTCCAGCACTTCACCGCTCTATATATAAAAGAACGCTGGCCAGCAGCAGTACTAAACGCTGGGATATCTAATTTTTTCTTATTCCTAGTATTTTTCCCGTGAACATGAGCACGCGTCTTAAAGCGTGAACTGAGATACTTTGGGGCTATTCCCTTTAAACATTTAAAAGTTAGAATTGCATCATAAAACGCCAGCATGGCAGACACAGAGAGCCATCTAAGATCGTTCAATACAGGTGTTATATGATCGTATTTTCTAGTTCCTGTAACTATTCTGGCTGCAAAGTTCTGGATCTTCTGTAACTTCTGCACATTAGTTTTGCTAGTGTTAGCCCAAACAGTTGAACAAAAGTACAGCTTACTGAATACTAGAGATGTAATGACATTCTCTAGAGTTCTTGAATCGAGGAGATGCTTGATCCTGTTGATTTGGCATAGACTTGCCATACAGGTGGACGTGATATTGGTGATGTGTTCATCATAGCTAAGGGTTGCATCTACTTGCACTCCAAGATCCCGAGCAGAGGTAGATGGAGCAATTTCCTTTCCCAGAATTGTGATGTGGCAGTTGGGAAGTTTCTGCAGCATTTGTCGTGTACCCATGATTAAGAGCTTGGTCTTGTCAGGATTGATGAGAAGATGGTTATGACAGCAAGGAAAGGAGCAATCCGAAACGTTGCGTTCTCTTCTCAGAGCTTTTACAGCCGAATGTTCCTAGTTCCGAAGAAAGGGGGTTCATATCGGCCCGTAGTAGACTTAAGTCATTTAAACTCGTATATCTACAACGAACACTTCCAAATGGAAGGCCTACATCTGTTAAAATCAGTTCTACGAAAAGGGGACTTTATGACAAAAATAGATCTCAAGGATGCGTACTTAACTGTCCCAATCCATCCAAATTATCAGAAGTTCCTCAGTTTTATCATGGAAACTCAAGCCTTCCAGTTTTGTTCCCACCGTTCGGGCTAAATATAGCTCCAAGAATTTTCACAAAACTAATGAAACCAGTTATAGCATTCCTAAGATGCCAAGGCACGCGAATGATCGTGTATCTAGACGATATACTGTTAGCGGCCCAAACCAGGGAGGAATCCAAGTATCGAACATCCCAAACAAATCTGTTGGAGTCTCTAGGCTTCATAGTAAATTACGAAAAGTCTCAGCTGATACCAGGCCAACGTCTGGTAAAACATTAGCCTTTTGTTTGTGTACTGAGAACTTTCGTTTGTGTACTGAGAACTTTTGTTTGTGTACTGAGTTTCGTTTGTGTACTGAGTTTCGTTTGTGTTCTGAGCCTTTTGTTTGTGTACTGAGTTTCGTTTGTGTACTGAGAACTTTTGTTTGTGTACTGAGTTTCGTTTGTGTACTGAGTTTCATTTGTGTACTGAGAACTTTTGTTTGTGTACTGAGTTTCGTTTGTGTACTGAGAACTTTCGTTTGTGTACTGAGTTTCGTTTGTGTACTGAGTTTCATTTGTGTACTGAGAACTTTTGTTTGTGTACTGAGTTTCGTTTGTGTACTGAGAACTTTCGTTTGTGTACTGAGAACTTTCGTTTGTGTACTGAGAACTTTCGTTTGTGTACTGCCGGAGTTGGTGATTTATGTAAGGAAATTTGAATTTTTGCATTCGAAAATAATGTTTTAAGCATTAATATATTTTGTTGTGTATTGCACTTGTGGGCCACCGTACCATAAGTCTGCCCCGAAACAAACAAAAGAAAATCCGAGATTTATGCAAAAAAGCGGGACAGAACACCGAAATAACAGTTCGCAGCATCGCCCAAATTTTAGGGGTACTAGAAGCCACTCGCCCAGCCTTACGAACAGCTCCGCTTCATTTTCGTCAGCTCCAACAACTACAAGTATCGGCACTTCGCCAGTCGAAGTCGTACACCAATTTAATAACGCTGACAGAAAATGCAAAACGAGATCTAGACTGGTGGGTACAAAATATATACACAGTCCCAAAGGGACCCATCAACCCACCAGAGCCAACAACAATAATTTACACAGATGCCTCCAAGGCAGGCTGGGGAGCCACAAACAACAAATGGTCAACGGGCGGTTCGTGGTCCGCAGAAGAAGCCAAATTGCACATAAACGTACTAGAATTGCAAGCAGCAATCCTAGGTCTCAAAACATTCTTAAAATATCAACATTCAATTGTGGTTCGTCTGTACCTAGACAACACTACTGTAGTTGCGTACATAAACCACTTAGGAGGAACTCGCTCCCAAGCTCTATTAAAGGAGGCTCTAAAACTATGGGAGTGGTGCTCACGGCACGAAATCTTCCCCATGGCTCAGCATTTACCAGGAAAAGAAAACATCCTGGCGGACTATGAGTCAAGGAGGTCCGAAGACACCAGCGACTGGCAATTAAACCCTTTGATAGTCCGCCCTTTCCTGAAAGACAGACAGGTAGATCTCTTCGCCTCACGGCTAACAACACAACTGCCAGTATATGCGAGTTGGAGGCCAGACCCTATGGCAAAATACACAGACTCCTTTACAATGAACTGGGGAGAAATAAAAGGATATGCATTTCCCCCATTCAATCTCGTATCTCGAGTGCTGCAGAAAGTACTGCAGGATCAGGCAGAGATAGTTCTAGTAACACCGGTTTGGAAAACACAACCTTTGTGGCCCATTCTCCTAGAAATGTCGATTCAGCAGCCAGTCCTTCTAGGGAACGACAAAACACTATTGATCAACCCGAGAGACCCATCGAGGTCACACCCACTGTTCCCCAGGCTTCATCTAGCCGTCTGGTAAATATCAAGCAACGTTACGAAGCAGAGGGACTTTCAGAAGACGTTGCCAATCTTCTTGCAGCATCCACTAAGTCAAGCACCCAAAAATGCTATCAATCAGCATGGAACACTTGGAGAAGCTGGTGCATTCAGAGACAGATTGATCCACTTTGTGCACCCCTAAAGAGCATCCTCTCTTTCCTAACAGTTCAATTCCATGCGGGAAAGCAATATCGTACAATCAATGTACTACGCTCAGCTATCTCATCAATACACCCACGTATAGATGGTCACCCAGTGGGACAACACCCCTATGTGTGTCAATTAGTTAGAGGTATTGCGGTCAAACGCCCACCTCAACCACGCTACTCTGCGACCTGGGATGTAAGTAAAGTTACATCACTACTTTATTCGTTGGGTTCTAACGCAAAGCTGAACCTGAAGACATTGACTCTCAAGCTTACCATGCTTTTGGCTCTAGTAGCACCGGAAAGGGTGTCCACGCTAGCACGACTAGATTTACGTTTCGTACATTTGCGTCCAGAGGGATTTACTTTCACCTTGACAACCCCAAGGAAAAGAGGAAAACCAACGGTTGCCGGGAAAGTCAATATCGCTAAGTACACAGGCAACAAACGCCTTTGTCCTCTAGAGTGTTTGACCACATATCTTAAGGCAACACGAGAAATCCGTCAGGCATCGTCCGCCCCCCAACTGCCAGACCTTCTCCTCCGCTCCTTTAAAAAGCCCCATAAGTCAGTGGGCCCAGCCACGATATCACGTTGGCTACGTGAAGTCATCAAGATGAGCGGTATTGACAGCTCGATCTTTAAAGGACACTCAACTCGAAGTGCCTCCACGTCTTCGGCTGCTTCAGGTGGAATAAATACAGCATCAATAATGGAAATGGCAGATTGGTCTACACCATCCACATTCAGATCATTTTATTACAAACCAGTTATTAACACTGAATATGCTTCGGCAGTCTTATCAACCAGTGATAATTAGGAACAAGCAAAAACAATGCGTTGAACTCTACCATAAATATATTTCGACCGGAGTTTGTGAAGTATAATAGAAATTATACAAGGGCCGCGAAGCGGCCCGCTCGTATTATTAGGATTATACGAGCAAACGTAGGGAGAAATATACATATACTCCCACCCTACCCTCCCTACGTTTGTTCTCACTGTAAGGTGATATAGTGATATGTTGTTGTTTGCTAATAAACAAAAAGGCATAAACCACTCTGATTTTGGAGCTGTTTTTTCCTTGACACCTGAACACGCAATTCGCCTTGAAAATGAAGCGGTCGAGACAGTGCGGCACAGGGCTTAAATAGGGGAGGTATTATGGGATACATTCCCAGGGGTATTGGCGGGCTGGTTTCCCACCTATTCATTTTTCATAATGTTTTTTAACTTTAGGCGTTAAAGTGTGGTTTGCACTGAGTAATATAAAGCTATACCATAAATATATTTCGACCGGAGTTTGTGAAGTATAATCCTAATTATACGAGCGGGCCGCTTCGCGGCCTTTGTATAATTTCTATTTATAGAGAGTCCAGTGGTCCAGTATTCTAACATCACTTATAAAACTCATGAATAGTTAATGAGGAAAACACAATAGAAATCATTATTCGTGGAGGAGGTTGTATATCTCTAGATAAAGTATTTGCGACCAGGCCTGCATGCAATCCTTCTAAAGTTGTTAGCCTTTTGTAAGCCTTTAGCCCGTGCATTTTTCGAATGCGTCATTGTGCGAGAATATAAACAAACCGAAGAGAAACCCAACAACTCTCGTTCGCTTCTTCAGTAAATTTAAAAGAATTTAAAAGAAGACAAGTGTTGAAAACCTTGCAGCTACTGAAACATTCGCATTATGTATTTCTACACGTATCAAGATATTCGCAAGTTTTCTATTTCTAGAATTAAAGTGATAACTGTTAAAAAATACTGTTTGAATATGTTAATTCATGGAACATGCTATAAAGCGGCCGGTCAGAATAAGGCATACCGTATAATATTCACAGAATAAAAGCTTAGCATCTATACGAACATGTAACTAGTATTAGAATTTAGGTACGTTCCCTTCAAATGTAAAGGGAGTTCGCTGCGTCGAATACGACTCTCCACAATTCAGTTTTTATTATTGAGTATTATGAGAATTCATATCAGCTGAATTATTTGTCAGCAACTCAAACTTACTCGATTAGAGCAGCACAACTCGCGTCGCTAGAACTCTTAGAGGAATCCAAAGCCTGTCAAAATGATTTAACATAGCTAATATTAAGATGCTACGGCGAAAACTTCGTTTTAGTTTTTCTATAAACTTCGTGTTCACGAGCTTCTTTGACAAAGTAAAACCCGCATCCAATTATCAAATCAAGGGAGGGGAGCCTGAGCATTTTCTCGAAGCTCGTTCTAGCTCTCGAATTTGAAAGAAAAAATAATTTTATTGATCATAACTTTTTAGTATTTAGGAAATAGTGGATCCTGCGTTTATAATGAGAGAAATTTAAATTCTAGTTCCAATTTTGTTTATACCGAAAAACATTTGCCGTGTCCTACCCTACTAAGGCAGTCATTGGTGTGCAATTTTTCCCCGTCATGGGTTATGCTAACAACTTGAGCTTGTTAGCTTCGCGCTGATTGGCTAGTTACATTTTCTTGTATCACCTAGCTGATACAAAATCGTCCTGATTTGCATAAAATTTAACTCTCAGCCAAATTCAATTTTAATAGAACATGAATGTATACACCTAGACGTTTCATAAGTAATATACAATATTCGTGCACGTGTTCGGCTCGTGGTTGTATATCTGATACAACACGGCCACTCATATTGTATATATTACTAAGCATTCTATGGAGAAAACACGTATTCAAGTTGTGGCTAAAAACTGCTGAAGTCTGAAGAAACATGAACTAATAAAAAGTTTACAATTCAATCTTTCTTGCTGCTCTGCTTTATTTCATGTTATATTATTTTATTTTATTTATTCTGCGATTTTAAAATGTTGCATTGCGTGATCAAGGTCACCGTGAAACGGTTAACTGAACATGAGTTCAGACGATGAGGGATAGTCTCCTTAGTAGCCCTTTTTAGTTTTCGTTCCATTCCCCCACGGTCCATTATTCTCCCCCACAAACGGTTTGTGAGGGAGAGTAATGGACCGTGGGGGAATGGATTGAAAACTAAAAACGGCTGCTAAGGAGACTAGATGAGGGATAAAGGATTTTTGTTTCATGGCGCATAATAATGCAGCATTATATTTGTGCCCTAGTACATGTCTATCTCAAGCATCGCTGGTATATAAAATAAAAAGGAATAGCAGGACTGAAAATAGAAAACATTACGCAGAAACTAATCCAGTCGAAGGATACGTGTGTTCCGAAGGAATTGAAGCAGGGTTGTTTCAGGTTGCACATTGTTTCCTATGACCTAGAAATGAATAAAATAATAATACAATTATAAATTTAACAAGCCGTTGTGGTGCAGATTTATCTCCTAGAAAGTGGAAAGGAGAAAGCAGGATCGCTAAATCTTTCACCAAACACTTATGCAAATGTGAATTTCCTTTAAGATTTTAGTACAACATGAATGTTTAGTATAAATACAAAGGTGATTATACAAAATCTCGCGCTTTGATTGGTTTTTTATCTCGGATTATCAGCCGATAATCACCTTTTCGGACAAATTAAAATGACCGTCGCGCTTTTAAAAAATAAAATATTTTCACTTTCAATGTTGTTTCCTTCTTTCTTTTTTGAAATAATCACCTTTTTATTTATACTAAAACAATTATTCCCCTCAGGCTCAGTGATTATCGATGAATATTTACCTCGCAGCTCGAAGACTCACCGCTCGGTAAATATTCATCGATAATCACTTCGCCTTCCCGAATAATTGCTAAATATTCGTGTCCGTGTTGTATCAAAAAAACAAACGGTTTGTGGGGGAGAGTAATGGACCGTGGGGGAATGGATCGAAAACTAAAAACGGCTGCTAAGGAGACTAGATGAGGGATAAAGGATTTTTGTTTCATGGCGCATAATAATGCAGCATTATATTTGTGCCCCAGTTCATGTCTATCTCAAGCATCGCTGGTATATAAAATAAAAAGGAATAGCAGGACTGAAAATAGAAAACATTACGCAGAAACTAATCCAGTCGAAGGATACGTGTGTTCCGAAGGAATTGAAGCAAAGTTGTTTCAGGTTGCACATTGTTTCCTATGACCTAGAAATGAATAAAATAATAATACAATTATACATTTAACAAGCCGTTGTGGTGCAGATTTATCTCCTAGAAAGTGGAAAGGAGAAAGCAGGATCGCTAAATCTTTTACCAAACACTTATGTAAATGTGAATTCCCTTTAAAATTCTAGTAGAACATGAATGTGTACACCTAGACGTTTCATAAATAATATACAATATTCGTATCCTTGTTGTATCAGATATACAACACGGCCACTCATACTGTATATATTACTTGCAAGTTGTTTGATATATGGTAATTTGCATATTGCTGTCTGAAAAGTGACGGCTATGACGGCTATACCCGAGCATTGGCCGCGAGAAAAGTCTATACCGTAGTTCCATGCTGTAATAGTAATGGAGAGGTTTTCCTTTTATATAGTATCCTTTTGAAAATTTTATATTCATGTTTTCAAAAATAGATATAATAATATAGCAGAAATGCAGAAGATTGCCCTCCGGCTAGGAACTGCTCGCATCATCAGGAGAACTCTTATAATTAATTGATTTTTTAAAATCTAATCCCCTTTCAATTTTTATAGAAATTAGTGAATACATTCTAGTTTTCCCAAGGTTCATGGATTGGACTCGGTAAGCTAAGAATTTTGTAAGCAAAACGTTAAGCAAATTGGAAATAAATAATAATTAATATATGAATAATAATAATGATAAATAAATAATTCATAGTAGAAGAGATTATAGAATAAGTTAAGCTAGTATATCAATTTAGTATAAATACAAAGGTGATTATACAAAATCGCGCGCTCTGATTGGTTTTCTATCTCGGATTATCAGCCGATAATCACCTTTTCGGACAAAATGGCTGTCGCGCTTTTAAAAAATAAAATATTTTCACTTTCAATGTTGTTTCCTTCTTTCTTTTTTGAAATAATCACCTTTTTATTTATACTAAAACAATTATTAACCTCAGGCTCAGTGATTATCGATGAATATTTACCTCGCAGCTCGAAGACTCACCGCTCGGTAAATATTCATCGATAATCACTTCGCCTTCGGCGAATAATTGCTAAATATTTCAATATTGTGAAGAACCAGTCCCGCCTCTAGACGCCGAGGCCCACATGCGCCGAATCCGACGCAAACGAGCAAAACCTATTGTTGAGCTCATGCATTTTCACTAGCGAAAACACTTGAAAACACTTGTTTACTGCGAAAACACTTGTATCGCGACTCGCGTTCAAAACTTCGATTGCTGGCTTTCATGTGACGTCATCAAAAACTCAAAATCTAAACCATACATCGCATAATAACATTTATAAAAGGTTAGTATACTTATGTTTTCTTCTATTTCTTATAGGTTCTCCCAGCTGGGGCTCAGAAATTTTTTTCTGAGCGGTCCATTTCACTGTATGGTACGATCATGTACATATTTCATAGGTTAGATAAGAAAATAATATACCATCGGCTCGTGATTGTATATTCCATGCAACATTGCCACGAATATTGTATCTTTCTTATCATATTCGTTCTTGATGAAGATACTGATTTCTGAAAAATATATTTTAAAAGCAGTGTTATTCAAGAAAAGCAGTGTTATATTTCGAAGGAGCATGCGTACAATTTTTTCACGCATTGTTTGGTACGGGAATCCCACATTGAATATTGTGTTTAGGTTAACAAACGAAGGTTGCAGGGTTTTTGCTCTAGTTGGTGTGACTGGCTTTTGAAAAGGCTCTGGGAAACTATCTTCCTTAAGCTGGACCTAATGAGGCTAATTAGTATTCTATATCGGACTTACAGAATACTAATTAGTCTAATTGACTTTTCAATTTTTCTCGGTATAGTTTACAATCGTGGCACTTTGGGGGGGGGGGGGGGGGGGAAGGCAAGAAAATGTGAATTTCAAAAAGTAAAACAAAATTTGAAATTTAGAAAATAGCTGAATTTAGAATAATAATGCTGCAAGATTGATCTTAGACCAACCTAAGTACTTTTCTGCGACCCAAGGCCTTAGTCAGTTGATTTGGGAACCTTTAGCTATCCACCGCCGCCGCCATCGCTGTATAGCTGTATATAAATGCCTTAACAATATCATAGATTTTGATTTTAATTTAACTAGTAATTATTATAACTTTATAGGGCATTGTGGCGCATTTTGCGGGCTATAATACGAAAATCAGCGGGCTAAAATAGATTTTAGCCCGCTGCCATCAGCCAATAAGACGTGATGTCGTATTTTTCAAAATATGTAGTCGTTTATTCCTTTTGTAAATGCCCTAAAAAGTTATAATGATAGTAATAGAGGCGATGTTCTCTGGCATAAATATGTTTTTGGCCCTTCTCAGTGCTCATTTTAACCCTCGCATCGCTCGGGCTAAAATGAGCCTGAGTCGGGCCAAAAACACATTTATGCCCTCAACTATCGCCTCTATTGTTATATTGTAGTATTCATACATGATACACGCCATCGTCAGGATTTACACTTGCCACGTGCGCGTACTAATTGGGGCAAACAGCGTTTTATATTTCATGCGGCTGGTGATTGGAACAACTTAGATATTGCTGTCCGACAGGCATCTAGCCTTAATGCTTTCAAATCGTTTTTAAGGTAATTCCGTAGTAATAGATCCGAACATAGAATTTTAATAAAACTTCACACAGTCATTAAGTTAATGCTACTTATTCCAAAAATGAAATAAAAAAGTGGGGTCACCGTGCTCGTTTTGGCGCTAGATGACTACGGAAAACTACGGAATTACCTTAACTTAATTTTTTTTTTTATATATACTTTTAAAAAAATACAATATGAAGAAAGAAAAAAAACTGAAAACTAGTTTTAAAAGCTCTATTCTAGATAGAATCCAAAATTATGAAAAACCCTCGAAATCGTATGATATTGAACACAGGGTATACAAACCAACAGATAAAGACGTCCATTAAGGTTTACCAAATATTATTCTTAAATTCCTATATAAGTGACAAACTAGGAATAAATCCCATACATTCTCTCTGTTTTCCTCTAGAATAGAGTTTGGGTTGCCTGTGGCTACACGGCGGATCGACGGAGTCCCCTAGACTTAGGCGTTACTTGCTTTGTTAACTGGTTCATTAAACTGATCTTTTGTTCCGGGGAATTCAAGATGTCTTTGATAGTATTCTTTGTGAATGGTAAAAAGGTACGTATTCTTGTACTTACGGAGAATGGAATGCTTCATCTGATCATGTACATATACTTTTCTGGTAAGTCCGTGATATTTGTAAGTTTGTGGTTGTGGTTTCGAAGGTCAGTACGTGAAGAATCAATACATGTCAAGTAGATTGAAATTTAAGATAAGTTGTCTTTAAGGAAATTCACATTTACATAAGTGTTTGGTGAAAGATTTAGCGATCCTGCCTTTTCCTTTCCACTTTCTAGGAGATAAATCTGCACCACAACGGCTTGTTTAATTTATAATTGTATTATTATTTTATTCATTTGTAGGTCATAGGAAACAATGTGCAACCTGAAACAACCCTGCTTCTTTTCCTTCGGAACACACGTATCCTTCGACTGGATTAGTTTCTGCGTAATGTTTTCTATTTTCAGTCCTGCTATTCCTTTTTATTTTATATACCAGCGATGCTTGAGATAGACATGTACTAGGGCACAAATATAATGCTGTATTATTATGCGCCATGAAACAAAAATCCTTTATCCCTCATCTAGTCTCCTTAGCAGCCGTTTTTAGTTTTCAATCCATTCCCCCACGGTCCATTACTCTCCCTCACAAACCGTTTGTGGGGGAGAATAATGGACCGTGGGGGAATGGAACGAAAACTAAAAACGGCTACTAAGGAGACTATCCCTCATCGTCTGAACTCATGTTCAGTTAACCGTTTCTCGGTGACCTTGATCACGCAAGGCAACATTTTAGAATCGCAGAATAAATAATATAAAATGTTATGATATGAGATAAAGCAGAGCAGCAAGAAAGATTGAATTGTAAACTTTTTATTAGTTCATGTTTCTTCAGACTTCAGCAGTTTTTAGCCACAACTTGAATACGTGTTTTCTGCATACAATGCTTATGATATATATATATATAATGCACTAGATACCAGTTCTATAACCTTAATGCATGAACAAATTGTTTTTAATAACATTTTTTTGCTTCAAATAATGTTTTTGTGACCACCAAATAGTGAACATTATTGGATTATGCATACAACTAGGTATTTTGTGATGGGTTTTGTTCACATCCTGAAATTATGAGATCATCTAAAACTAGATTCCTTAGCTACAATAAATTAAACAGTGAAGTTACCAGGTACAAAACTAGGATGCAGTGAAGGAGGATGTGGAGCATGTACAGTTATGGTGTCCAAATATGATCACAACAACAACAAGATATTGTATCCTTTTTATGAAGAGACTAGACGCTCTTGGAGCGTTCACTGGGTTGCCTTTGCAAGTATTCTAGAGCTCGATGATGAACATTCCAAGACTCGCCAAATCTCCAAGCTAATCCGGCTAACTTATTTAGCGCAGGAGTTTTCCTTTCCTGTGGACTGAATAACCTTTTATCCTACTTTACTGGTACGACAACAGCTTTGATTGCGTTACGCGTTTTACTACTAAAACTAACATGTCTGATGAGATACTAACTATATCTATTTCAGGATCGAAACAGCTCACTGCCAAATAAGCTTTTTTATATCAAAATGAAAGTTTGGTTATAGAGCATTTTTACCCACTCACAACGTAGTACTAGTCATATGGTTAAACCAAAAAAAAAAAGAAAAAAAAAAAAGAAATGTGCTGCAATTGCTTTACCCATTTAATCATTTCTTTATTTTGTGTGCCTTTGGTAACCAGTGTGGATGGTGTGACAGTATATCCCCCAGATATCCATTTATTGTTGTTTTGCTAGCTTACGTAATTAATCTAACTATTCAATAGCTTACAAAAAAGATTTGTATTTTAGAAAATAGATTAGTAGTATTAAGAATAAGTATGTCTTGTTTGTCTATTGTTTTGTAGTTTGTCGCCGTAAAGTTTGTATTTGAGAACTGCTAAGATCTAGATTGGGTAGTTTGGTTACATAGTTCTAAGATTCTCATATTTTGCTCATAGATTCTCATAGTTCTCTCTTTGAGTACGTGGACCAACCCGCTCCAAAATCGCTCAATAACATCTTTTAGTGTGGGTCTACCACGTACGGCGTGTTTGTTTGTAAGTAATTTAAGCATACTGTTAAAAGGGCTAAAGACAATGGTAGGCCTTATGACTACAGACAACATACCTCACGAACCTTGAACGAATGAATTAATGGCGACCAAACACCTAAAGCTATAAATACCTCGTGCTCGATATCATGTGGCAAATTCTATTAAATTGTCGACACAACACAACTTCATTGGACAGACTATTGCTATGGTTACAAGTTCTCGACCAATCATGACGTGTGACGTCACAATAGGCACTGTGCTTTACTTGACGCCCGAAAAAGGAAAACGGCCCTCATTTTAAGACTGAGTTTGCCACACAGGCAACTCAGTAATAAGATTATGAGTGAGATGGGAAATGCTGCTTTCAGGTCACGTGAATAACATTATGAAGTACGTAATCCTAATAGGCAATATGCATCAAAGTTCACAATGCACTCTGGGAAACTGAATCCTGTAAAAATGGAACAAGGAAATCAAAAGAATCTATCAGAAAAATAATTACTCTGTTATTTTCGTCTGTTGAAATACTTTTTATAGAAGATGTTGAAGGAAAAGTATATTGGCTATACAGTAGGTACGATGGTGCTAAAGCTATGAAAAGATTTTTTTTTCAAAACCACCATAATCATGAAGAAGCCCAATTTCTAATGAATAACTGACAATGAAATCTTCGATTTCTAACACTTGAAAATTGTGAAGGCTTCTCTTTTTTGTCAGCTGTTCACCTCGTTTTGAAGCTGCATGCATTTTTATTTCGAAGATCGAAAGTAGGTTCGCGGAGGAGGACGCCATCCCTAATTTCTGGCAAGTGCTAAAGGCAAGTGCTAAAGTTAGTAGGTTGTATAGCATTTATTTATTTTTTCTTACGATAAAATTTCGTACGATTAAAGTGTATGTTATATTGAAGGTGTTATAGAAGTTTGGATTCAAAATCTTGCTTATGAGTTTTTTTTCGTCATTCATTGCCGTGTGTTTATTTTGATCTCGAGTCATTTTGTCTAAAACTGCTTGCTTCACACTTCTGTCGTTTACTCTTAAAATATAAGGGATCTCGTATTGAAACTATAACAAAATGTAAAGGAGAAAATTACCTTTTATGTGGTATAATCGCTCCCCAGTCCTTTTTGAGATACAAAGACTCATATTGAAGCCTTTCTTGAGCTAGCCTTCGTATAGCAGGTAACGCAGTTCTTCTAATATTTGACGAGGGAAATTTTATAGTGTTGTACCACTTTGGTCAAATAAATGTCGAAAAAATATCAGTTTATCATCATGCAAATACACCAGCAGGTACAGTACCTATTTGTGTAAAAAAAAGTAAGCTTGTCAAGGTGAAATTGGTGAGATATAAGTTGACATCTCACTGTTGTCTCTTTGCACGCACTTGCTGTTCGAAGAGTGAACCTATTCGATGCTCCAAATGGGCGCCTTTTTATTCTTTTTCTTTTTCTCTTTCTTCATTGGAATTGCAAAAAGTTCTTCTAAAACAATTTTTTATTTAAGTTGTTTGGCTTTGTGGAGAAAAAAAGACCAAAAAAGAAAAGTATATTATTATTAACAGTGAAATCAGAGGCATTCTACTTCTTCATTACAAATTGAAAATACTATTTTACTTTCGAAAAAGGATGGAATTCTATAACTAGATTTAGATGTTGTAAACCAATAAATACTTTACTAATATCCTATTTATACTCTTATATTGAATTTAATTTTGTTGATCATTTTTGTGGGGAAAGCTTGATATGATTTTGATTGTTCACATTGGTTAATATGTAGACAGGGCCAAAGTTTTCACGATTACGCGATACTGTTTTTCACTGAACTAACAGATATTTTTATGATCAGAATAGGCGGCTATATTGCCTTTTTTTATTATTGTTTCTATATTACTTAATTTTCATATTACACTTTGCTTTTTAGAGATTTCATGTTTGTTTTGTTTTTTAATATTTATCTACGATCTGTGGTACGTGACACTTGCAGGGCTTTCAGAGTCTGCTGCTGAAAATTTGGGTAATTTTACGAACAGGCAAGTAGTTTTCTGATATTTTTTAATAATAATAATAATAATTTTATACAAAAAAAAAAAAAGAAAAAAAGAGCTTTCTTACCATAAGTAAGAAAACTTTCTTAGTACTTTACTTTCGTGTCACATAAGTTTTAGTTTTTTGACTTCTAGCAATCGGCGCTTGCTTGAAAACTCAATTACGCCTGCAGTTTTCTAAAGTTTTGAAATTTCTTATCACTATTATTCTAGTCGATTCCTTAATATAATTTTCAAGCATTCCGTTGCCAAAAGGATCAGAATCAGTTATTTCCTTGTTAAAAGCTGAATTACTTCAGCATATTAGGCATCCTAGCAATCATTTAAGCTGAAAGATTTTGGGATGAAAAACTTGGTAGTTTGTAAGACTCGGCTACAAATAATTTGCTTCATTTAGTTTTGAATTTTATTCAATATATTTGTGTATGACATATAAAATAGCTAATTAACTTCCCGTTTCTCCATAAACTTTTGATATTCTTGTTTCCTTTGTTTGTTTGCATTACTGGTGCAATCAAATTTCAAACTCGGGAGCTCTTCACTTCTCGACGTTCAGGAGCAAATCAAAACAAATGACGTTTTGTCCCTTGATGCTTCGCGCGCTGTGTCCAACCCCCCCTGAAAACACCTAAACTCTTTCATATCCACAGGAATCCCGCATGAATGAGTGCAATTTTGGTGCCGGGATACTAGATACAAAATATACTAGATCTTGTAGTCTTTTTAGGGGGAAGGGTTGCCACCTCATGGATGTTGTTAATGTAAAAATGTTATATTGGATTAAACAAAGCATTTATAATGTTAAAATAAAAAACTCCATTTTTATTCTTGACATATCAAACAGACACTTTACAGCAAATGCTTGTCTTACCCCAGTGTGTTCTGTTGATGGGATGGCTGTAACTACAGTAGAAGGGATTGGTAGTACTAAAACAAGATTACACCCTGTACAGGTAATCGTACAAGATGGAGGACTTACACATATTTGTCAAAAAATAATTTGTGTTGCATTTTGTAATAAAATTTGTAATACATATGCCTAAATATGTGACATTCATTTTATTGTATCCAAGGCAACAGCATGTCTTGCCTGCCATCTCGGAAACCATTATCCTACACAATAGCATATATAATATGCATGTATATGTAGTAATTAGTACAGGTACTTAGTATTTCAATGTAAAAGCCTTTCTTTTTATAAATGTATTTGATTAATTATTGTTTTATAGGAAAGAATAGCCAAGTCTCATGGGTCCCAATGTGGGTTTTGTACTCCTGGTATTGTAATGTCAATGTATACATTGTTGAGGAATAACCCTCTTCCTACTCAAAGCCAAATGGAAACTGCTTTTGAAGGTAACTAAACATGTATAAATTAAAAACGTTTTTTACTGTATCTTTTTCACTGCGCGCAAGTTAAAAAATCACTTGTACCCTCTGATTATGCAGGCTCTTAATGGACTACTTCAACGATACTCCGGCCATCTTGAATCTAAATTAATGAAAAGGACCTGTATACGAAATACCGTGGGTATACGTAGGATCTGATGAAAAACCAAATTCTGGCTTTCTCTGGCCCTATCGTGCTGGTTAAGTGAGAAGCACTTCTTTTTTCTACGTAGCATCAGTCATTCCTTTTACATCTTGAACTGCAAGGCTTTATGGGGCGTCCAGGGAGCAAAACAAAACAAAAATGTCGGATAAAATAGAGAGTTCCGTTTATTTGTCTTTCTTTCATGTCTATCTTCTTAATTCAATTCTTTTCAAATTGTCTTGTGGTGAACTGTTAATATTAATATTAATCGACGCCATTACTGTACCAATTATAGCTTTGTATATTTGCCCCCTCCCCCAAGATGGCCGCCGTATCGTCGAAGTAGTCCATTCATCCTGAAATGAAGCGTGATCATAAAAAGTGACTATTGCTAGTGTAAATTTTGTAAATAATTGTTCATTTAATTTTGTTTTATTTTTAGGAAATCTCTGTCGATGCACAGGATATCGCCCCATTCTTGAAGGCTTCAAAACATTTACAATAGTAGGGATAACAGTATTGGTGTATATTTAATATCGACAACTTGTTATTAAAATCCAAACCATTTCTCTTCTGGTCAGGATTTCTGTTGTGGTGGCAGTGGTAATCAAAATGGGTGTTGCATGCAGCAGATGAATGGTAGTTTGAATGGACTTGAAGATGAAGATGTAAGTTGGTTAATGAATTGTAGTTGTTTTTTTTAAAGTCTGTTGCTGGATATTTTTATCTTGGATTGCTTACTGTAGAATTGATATGTGTAGAAATTAAAACGATCTCACTCATCTATCTATGAGTTTCAAAAACTGTTTTTAGTGCACGTTTGCTAAGAATTTTTCAAAGTTTCCATGGGATACCACATGTACGAACGGAGCCCGGGACAAACGCACTTGTTCTTAAAAAACTTTGCCCTGGCTCCATCCCCACAACAACAAAAACAATTTCTCCACTATATCAAATTGTTTTCTTCGTTCTCTTTTCTTCTGTATTTTTGGATACTGATTTCTAAACTGCAATCATACTCCAAACCTTCTGAAAATTAAAACGAAAAAGTGATAGTGGAGCTGTCGGTGGTTTTCAGGCAGAAATCGGGGGGGTGACAGCACGTTGTCGGTAGAATATCGGTAGGTTAATCATGTGCTGTTGACCATATACCGACACTGATTTGGGGGTCCTACATTGGCATAGCGATGACCCAGGAACTGGGTGGGCCTCCAGAATAAAAACTAATTACGGCAAAAATTCGGGGACATGTGGTTGCCCCACCTTCCTACGCCAGTGGCATTGACATCATACATCAAAGAAAAAAGGCTCGACCCGAAAATCTTAGGGTGGTGGCCGCCCCCCCCCCCCCCCTTGCTCCCCCCTCGCTACGCCACTGGGGTCCTATATTCTTACCAGTTTGAGCT
Organism: Anthopleura sola; assembly: GCA_023349425.1. Taxonomy (NCBI): domain Eukaryota; kingdom Metazoa; phylum Cnidaria; class Anthozoa; order Actiniaria; family Actiniidae; genus Anthopleura; species Anthopleura sola. Next base: position 7,639,203 of record JALHLI010000004.1, read on the forward strand.
TCCATCATGTTTTCATATTTTTGATGTGTTCATATCGTTTGAACTCTATGTTTCCATGTTCTCAACCCGATCTGTTTTTCGTGTGCAATTATGTGAGAGATTGACATCATAACTTATTGCTTTTTGTTTATTCTTCTGTCAGAACTGTGTGGGACTGTTTGATGCAAAAGAGTTTCTTCCTTTGGATCCAACACAAGAGCCAATTTTTCCACCAGAACTGATGGTACCGTGTGGCAGTTGTTTTAACCTTTCACCTCACAAACCACAGCATACCCAACAGTGATTGCCATATCTCATCAATCTTGTATTGCTCTCTTAGTTGTGTTTGTATTGCCATATCTTCAGTAATCTAATTAACAGTTTTGAGGTCCATGGACATGTATGTATCTAGTTCCATGGCAGTGAATTGGTTGGGTTTTTTAATATGTTCTCAACATTTTAGTTACCACAGGCTACCCAACCACAAAGCTTGCACATTAAAGGTGATTATGTGACATGGATAAGACCTTCAACACTAGTGGAACTTCTGGAACTGAAGAATACCTACCCACATGCTAAACTAGTAGTTGGAAATACAGAAATAGGTATGAGAACATAGATTATCTGACTGATATTAAGTACTGACTTGAATTCCAAATTAGACACCTGCAAAGCTGAATCAGTCTGATATAGTGATTTGTTTTATCTCTAGGGATCGAGACAAAATTCAAGAATCAAAATTACCCCATCCAGATTGCAGCTACTCACGTCCCTGAACTGAATGTTGTACAACAGACAGAAACAGGTGTGACATTTGGATCATCTGTAACCTTGACAACCATTGAAGAGACACTGAAGGATCTTGTGGAACACTTGCCAGGTAACAGCACTGGATTGTAATATTGTACTGCTCTGAGGGATTTTTGTATTTGTAAATAAGCCAAGAATTTGTAGCCTGCGTCACATCCGGACAAACTACGGCTAAGTCCGTCTGTGAAACAACGCCAGAAAGCTTGTTCTGACCCCCAGCGAACTAGCAAGGATATATGAAGCGACTTCTGATTGGCTGTTACCAATTCGAATTCTAACACGATCGATGATTGGTCAATGACTTGTCACAACAATCACTTCTGACGCGCGAAGTCTTCACGAATATCACAAAACAAAATGGCGTTCGAAGATGCGTTTTAAGAAGTCCAAAAACAGTTTGAAATCGAAAGCCTTCTTCCCGAACAAAAAGATAGCATCGAAGCCTTCTTTTGGGAGGGAGAATTCATAAGGACACTGGCAAGCGAATCAGGCGGTTAACAGCCAGACTAAATCCAATTTACCTAAAATCGCGCTTGACCTAAGATACCAAAATGTCAATTTTTGATCATAGAATTCCAGACCAGAACGTATTCAGCAATTCTAGAAACACTGCAGTGGTTTGCTGGTCAGCAAGTCAGGAACGTTGCAGTAAGTATTGATAAATACACATGTAATTATAGAAATTTTATATTCATATTTGAAAATGAAAACCTTTGATATACAGAGACGTACAGACTTACATACCCACCGACATACCATCTGACCAACCAACAGGCTGTCCATGAGACAACCTTTAAGAATGGTGACACTGGTGGTAAGACTGACTGACTGACTGACTGACTGACTGACAGACCGACCGACCGACCGACTGACTGGCACTCTGACTGACTGACAGACAGTTGACAGTTGGCATCTAGTCATATGGAAACATACGCCTAATGACTAAATGAGACCAATGTATATTTTGGGTTGAACTACTGATACTTCTTTTAGTGTGTTGGTGGTAACATCATAACAGCAAGTCCAATATCAGATCTGAACCCTATCTTCATGTCTACTAGATGTACTCTTACAGTAGCATCGATTGGTGGTACGTAATTATGAATCAAATGTGCCCTGTCGCGAACTTGTGGATACTCAAGCAGTGCACTAACATATAACACTTTTTCTTCCAGGAAAACAAAGAGAGATCAAGTTTGATGAACATATTTTCCGTGGGTACAGAAAAACATGTCTTGAACCCAACGAGGTTTTGATTTCCATCCACATCCCTCACACCCGTCAGGTATTCTACTTTCTTATCCTACTTTGGTTTTACTATCATACTGTTGTAACGATACCTGGATTTAAAGTGATGTGGTTTTTCCTCATTTCAGAACGAGTACGTGTTTGCCTATAAACAAGCTCGTCGTCGTGATGACGACATTGCTATCGTGAATGCTGGCATGAGAGTGAGGCTAGAAAAGAATGACGTCACTAACTCGTTGATGATAAAGGAATGTAGTCTGTGTTATGGTGGAATGGCACCAACTACTGTCATGGCCTTGAAGACATCTAAAGCACTCATTGGAAGGTATGTCATCATTAGTCTGCATAACCTTTTCATTTCTTTACTTCTGGATCTAGATACCATCGACACTAGAGAAAAACGTCTGCGCGTGCTCTTAGTCCGTATGCAAATTAGTCAAAAGCGACTTTCACACTTGCCTGAAGAATAGACTTTACAAAATGCCAAAACTTAAAGTCAGTTCTCGAAACTTAAGGCTCATTCTTCCATATTGTCCTTATTAATACAGTATCTTGGTCCCACAAAAGTATACCCCCGAATGTTTTAGTATACTCGGAGAAAAAAAGCATTTATTTTCTCACTAAAACTCTCGTAAATTCTTGGAAAAAGGCACGCATGCGCAAACGTTTTTCTCTAGTGTCGATACCAACATAATTATGTATTCCATTCAAATCAAGTCCTTTGGATTTTTGACTTTCAACCAAAGAAGCTACAAAACCTTAGAATATCATAAATTCGGTTGAATGATGGAAACAAAAAGCAAACCATTCCCTTGAAATTGGAGTTTTTCTTGTATGACGTCGACGGTGTAACTACTGTGTAAATGGGAAAAGGCAGCCAGGAGTTACTTATTAGGGCTTAGGGGATTCTGCTAAGGATTTCCCAAAAAACGTAATGGCACTTTGATACTAATGACAGCCGTAAATCAAATATAGAAGGACTTCCTGACGATCATGTTGTAGTGTAAAACAATGACAATTATTGCTTTTCAAGACAATTTCATTTTCATGCAGTTGGGAATGGTCTTGTCCTACAGCATGACTGCCGTGAACTGACTAACATGCGGTCCATTCTTTAAACATCGATCTTCAGTGAAGGTTGTTCGGAAACTGAGTGGGATACTACCAACTTGTAACCACTAATCCTGTTGACTGTTCTGCAGGAATTGGGATGAGAGTATCGTCCAGTTTGGCTGTAGTTTATTGGAACAAGATTTACCACTAGCAGCAAATGCACCAGGAGGACAAGTTAGTTATAGACGCTCTTTGACCACAAGTTTCTTCTTCAAGTTCTATCTCATGGTCACTCACAAACTCTGCCAAATTCAGGTCAGCATACACAGAAAGAAAAAGCGTGATAGCTTTATAGAAAATTAATTGGAATTTTTTAATTAACTGGATATTTTCAAGCATGAATGAAAATTATCATAAAATAAGCATGAACTAAAAACTGGAAAAAAACCTTTGCTTCTTTAAATCTTATATTTGTGATTCCGTAAGAAACTTCTATGCAATTTTTTATTTCATTTTTTCTTTATGATCGACTTTAATATATATGACTGTTGTGTTTTCAGAGCCATGATATTCCTGCTTTACCACAAACGTACCAAAGTGCTACACAATTCCACCAGAAAACCTCGGTTAAAGGCATTCAGACCTTTCAGGTGAGAGTGAACATATTATCTCGACATGTTGTTAAACTAGACAAATAACTGTGAACGTGATCTATCAAATCTTGATCAGTGAGCTACAAATAAATTCACTTCGACTCTACGGATTAAAGAAAAAACATTGAACGGCCTCAAAACTATCCGAAACTTTACGAGGTGACTGAAAAATGTAAAATCAACGATTGAGCAAGTTTTATAACAAATTGTTCAGTAAAACGCTTTATTTTGTATCTTTATCCTAAGTTCCATAAATTCATTTTTATGCCATACAGCGAGTTGACCTTTGTGCATTGAGGTTCATGTTTTCCATGAATATTATCTCAACATTAAGATGAATTAGAAGTTAGCCAGAAAGAAAAGCTACTCAGGAAAGTGGAAAGCTCATTATTTTGATTGTATTGTAGGAAGTCCCAGCTGATCAGTCAGAAGATGACGTGGTTGGTCGTCCAATACCTCATGTATCTGCACTGAAGCAAGCAACAGGAGAGGCTGTATACGTTGATGATATGCCTAAATATGCAGGTATGTTTATCATGTAGTCAACATTAGTAATTATCTAGGGATTACTCACAGCAAACGAGAAAGCGTTTACTACACATTACTGCCCGTGTTCACACATCATATGTTTTCCTTAAGGCCCGTTTACATAGCTGCGATCTATCGCCATGAAATCGCCATAAAATTGACCTTGGGCCTTTACTGTCAAGGACTGATTATGTTGCAGTAAACATCGCCAGAAAAAACGGACATGCGTAGTTAAAGTCATGATACTTATAAAATTCAGGGCTCAAATATGGTGCGAAAAGTATTGAGAAATTTCGATAAAGTAAAATATTTTAGTTTTAACTGGATAAATAAGCCAGCCCGAACCTCAGATACAATAAAGTGTATTCGAACTTTCATTTGATCTCAATTTAATTCCGTTGGTGATAGTTTTCAGCTCGGTAATTACATTTTAATGCAAAAGACTATAATAGTCAGACATTACTTAGCAATTATTCGCCGAAGGGCGAGTCTTCGAGCTGCGAGGTAAATATTCATCGTTAATCACTGAGCCTGAGGTAATTATTGTTTTAGTATAAATAAAAAGGTGATTATTTCAAAAAAGAAAATAGGAAACAACATTGAAAGTGAAAATATTTTACTTTTTAAAAGCGCGCGATTTTGCTGACAGCCATTTTGTCCGAAAAGGTGATTATCGGCTGATAATCCGAGATAGAAAACCAATCAGAGCGCGCGATTTTGTATAATCACCTTTATATTTATACTAAAGTGGATTATCATAAGAATACCTGAACCTGGTCTCACATCTTCGACTCTCAGCTTAAAATAGTCAAACACTTTTTCCTTCCCGAACTTCCAATCGATTGAGGAAGTATGTCTTGAGCATTTCACGAAATTTCAGAAGAAAGAATTAAATTTTCGTCTCGGTTTTACGAGGTGAAGTTTAGCATTAACAGGGCTTCCATTTCTGCCTCCATCTTGAGATGTAACTTGACTTTGAAGTACAAGATGAAGCGCATTTTCACACTGAACTCTTCTAAAAGTTGTTTATTCCATTTATTCAATCTTGTTTAAAATCTTGGGTAAAATATCAACTGTGGAAGTGCTATTTAATGCCAAATAAAACCCTTTTTCTTGTCGAGACGCCATTATTATCGCAACGTTCCGGAAAGATAAACATTCAATTGTCACATTCACAATAGCCTAATCACAATCGAATCTACACAATTGCTTGATTGACAGGGTAAAAATGATGAATAATAAGCTCCGCCCAAAATGCTTCGGAATTTCTGGCGATGTGTGTGCAATGTGGCTTATTGCCTCTGTTTAACGTAGATTGTTACGTCATACTGTAACTTAACCATAACATTTCATTTACAGATGAATTATACGTGTGTCTTGTACTGAGCCAGCGAGCCCATGCGAAAATCTTGTAAGTTGATTAGTCTGTTAACAGCAGAAATCGCTGATTAACGAAGAAATTCCTTTTCGATATTTTACTTTTCACACCTCATTATAGATCATTGGATCCAAGTGAAGCCACCAAGATGGCTGGTGTTCATGCATATATCAGTGCTGATGACGTACCAGGTTCTAACAAGTTTGGGATTATTGTTTCCAACGAACTGGCCTTTTACGCCAAAGAGGTGATCATTTCATTAGTCCAGTACCAACCTATTCATAACCAATAGAATCGAATCATAAATGCTATTGGTCGTCTTTTCTTACCTTCCAGGTGACGTCAACAGGACAGGTGATTGGTGCTATTGTAGCAGAGACTCAGGCCCAGGCGCAACGTGCTGCCAAGGCCGTGAAGATTGAGTACGAAGATCTGCCAAGGATCTTGACCATACAGGTATGTAAAATGTTATCCCTCGAAAATTTTGATTGAATTATTTAACTCAACTAGACGCTCTTGGAGCCTGGGTTGCCTGTGCAAGTATTCTTAGTGCTGTGCATATCTCTTTAGATATCTTTCGGTTTATGGCGATTTGTTGAAAAAAACGTTGATAAAATGTAAAAAGTAGTGAGTGGAGAACTAAACTCCCATACATTTACTGTAAATTTTGAGCTTTGTTTGTCTGAGTCATGCAGGGTGTCCAGTGGTGGGAAATCTTTTTTTAGTATAACCGCACTGCGCCGTTGTAACGATACGCCTTAATGGATCTATAAACTGCATACATTCAAGTCATTATCGAGAAATCGAAAGTAATCGTGTTTGAAGCAGATCAGACTTATTGTGATTTTTATTTGCAATATCTTAACACGTGGGTGACAGTAAAAATTAGCCTGCGTGCAGCCAAAGTAAAAGTCGGGCTGCACGCAGGCAAAGTGAAAATAGGTATCAAAGGTGTCAAATAAATTGCCATAGAGTAGGGAAAAAACATGTGAGAACATGTCGTAAACAGTTTTAACATATCCATTTCACTATCGAAACTGTTCACTGCAAAAACAAACGTTTTATCAATGTAAATACTCTTAGCCTAAATGTTTTTAACTGGTAATTTCTTTTTCCCTCAGTTTTTGTTTTCTGTATTTTCATAAATGGAAATATTCAACAAGGAGTCTTGGCAGTTCGCTTTCTTGTAGATCACTATCACCTCTTCTGACTTCTACAAGTTCTTGGAGTCAGCTTTCATCAAAGCTTTGTTTGTCACTTGTTTTGTAGTTTGTCTAAGTATATTTTTTTGTATCTGAGATCTGGTAAAATCTAGTTTGATCATAGCTAGGTAGTTTATAGATTCTCTTAATCTATTTTGACTAGTTTGTCTAGTTCTACGATTCTCATAGTTTGCTCATAGATTCTCAAAGATACTCAGACTTCTCTCTTTGAGTACGTGGACCAACCCTTTCCAAAATCGCTCAATAACATCTTTTAGTGTGGGTCTACCACGTACGGCGTGTACGTTTGTAAGTAGTTTAAGCTGATCGTTAAAAGCTAAAGACAATGGTAGGCCACATGCCTACAGACAACATACCTCCCGAACCTTGAAGGAATGAATTAATGGCAACCAAACACCGAAAGCTATAAGTACCTCGTGCTCGATGTCATGTGGCAAATTTTATTAAATTGTCATAAATCTATCATATTTGTACAGAAATACATAACACAACAGAACTTGATTGGACATGTTTAGCCTCGTTTATAAGTCAGCTATTTAAATACACCATTAAAAGTCCGTGGGTCTGCTATTATTAGACTTGCACATTCTTTCCATTACAGTTGGCTGTTGCTAATGGTTTGCAAAAGTCAACTGTAATGTAAAGAATTTGCAAGTTAAACAACACCATTGTTTTGAGATGCCACGGACTTTTAATGATGTCTTTGAATAGCTAAACCTGTACAAATGAGTCTGCGGTCTTCAAAAACAGCAGTTTGCATCGAATGCGAAACTGGTGTATTATCATGATTTGTCATTGTTCTGCAGTAATCAGATATTGTTTCCTATTTCCTTAACAGGAAGCTATCGAAGCCAACTCATTTTTTGAACTGGCAAGCATGAAGATAGAAAATGGGGATCTCGAGAAGGGTTTTGCACATTCAGACCACGTGATTGAAGGCGAGATGAGAACAGGAGCTCAGGTTTGTACACCACAGGGTGACCAGTATCCGTTGCTCTATTTTCCTCTGATTCCATTGCTTATTGTTTAGGAACATTTCTATTTGGAGACTCAAGTGACCTTGGCTGTTCCAAAAGGAGAAGATGGAGAAATGGAGATATTCTGCTCGAGCCAAAACCCAACAGCTGGTCAGGTAAGGAATTAAACAAGAATGAGTATTTTATATACCAGCTATAGACGTTGATATTGATTAGAACCGGCTGTGTCCAAAAAATTAAAATGAACTTATTTTTCAGCACAAAGCCTTGTGTGTCGTCATCTAGCCTGCATGCAGCCCGACTTTAACTCTGGTTAAGACATTCGGATGCACGCAGGCTAGTCGCCATCTGACAATCATTAAATGAATTATGTATGGGACCGTATAACTTTTCTTGTCTTTTCTTTTTCCGTATATTTTTTAATATTTTTTTTTTATTTCAGACACTAGTTGCTAACATTCTTGGAGTTCCAACAAATAGAATTGTTATGCGGATCAAGAGATTGGGTAAGGACAATCTCATCAGGTGAAAGGTCTAACTACCCTGCCACTGATTTCCCAATCTAATTTACTCAAATTATATGCGTAATGGATAAGTTGCGAACCTTAGTATGAGCGACTGAAAAAGACTGCCGTTAGGCCTTGGACAACTTCAAGTCGACTGAAAAATAAGCCAGTTCAACTAGAAACCGTGGACAGCTGTTACTCAAATTATGTCAGTTAATTTAGGGTTTAAAAACGTCCGTTCACTAGAGTATTCATTCCCTGCATTTCAATCAATTTTTCAGTGAAATTTTCCATGTTTTTTTTTCCATTTTACTGGAGTTGTTTTCAAAAGACTTCATGTTTTTTTCTGATTTTGAATAATTTTGTGTTTGTTTAAGAATATTCTACGTTCCCCTTAACAAACTCTTGAACAAAATGTCTTTTAATCCAAAGTTTTCACTTGGCCCAAGTTAAACATAAATAATTTAAAGTGCAGTTGAAATATAAAATATTTAGCTCATGCAATGGAGATCACTTGTTTACAGGTGGTGGATTTGGTGGTAAGGAAACTCGTTGTGGACCTCTACTGGCTGTTGTTGCTGTGGCTGCCAACAAGTAAGAGCTAGATTAGTTCTAGTCTAGTGCCGAAACCTTAGAGCGTCCTTCAAACTCTCACATGTCTAAAATGATGCACATATATCAAAAGGTCGACAAACTCGATGAAAATTTGAAGATTGGAAATTATCGAAAATTGAATGATTAATCGTAGGACTATTATTTTAGAATTCTTAGCCTGTCGTACAAAGTAACTCCAGTTTTCTTGGGTATAGACTAGGGCGTCCCGTGCGCTGCATGTTGAATAGAGATGAAGATATGATGAGTACAGGAACAAGGCATGCTTTTCTAGCAAAGTATAAGGTATTTTATTATTTCATACTTCAATCTTGTACATACTTCCTTATCTATATATGTTTGGTCACTGACTGAAGTTATCAAACCAAGTAACCTGGTATTAACTTTGAATATATTGAACTTGCAGTCAGGTTTCATGTTTAAATTGAAATTATCAGCTTGTTTTTTTTATCAAGTAATAATGTTTCTGATATTCAATTCATAATAATTATCTTATGTAATTGTTTTTTTTTTTGTAAACACTGACCCGTTCTCGTTAGTACAGTCTTGCAAGAATTCTGTATAACAAGATAATCATATGGACATTGCTTAGACTGATTCGGTCCCAGTTCGCTCTCTGTCGGGTTTTTTCTCTCTCATGGGTCCTAGTGGAGCGACCTCCACCTACAAACAGGCACCGCGGAGCCGGGGGGCGGGGGGGGGGGGGGGGGGGGGGGGCTGCAGCCCCCCTCCCAAACCCCCCATACTTTTTTCCTTTTTCCATACTAGTCTCTTACATTTTCCAATCTTAGCCCACCACTTTTTCCCATACTAGTCTCTTATATAGCCCCCCCCCCCTCCCCCTCCCCCCCCCCCCACACACACACACACTTTTTATTAGGGTGCTCCGCGGTCCCGGACAAATGAGCGATAACTACAACTTATGGAATCAGTCTAGATCTAGAACATTGCTATAGGTCTTATCAAGTACTAAATTTGATTAAATTAACCAAAACACAATCTTGTGTAAAGTTAGTTTTATAGAAGCAAATATTGTAGTTTACTTGCGATTCGTTAAATAAAACACAATTCAAGCAGGAAGCTATTTTTATTGTCACACCAATGAAATAATTACTGAATATTATCAGAGTAACTCCGGAAATACAGCAACTCTTCATAAATTCCCTGCCTCCGTAGGTTGGGTTCAAGAAGGATGGTAGCATACAAGCACTGGATATCAAGCTGTACAGCAATGCTGGCTATTCAAGTGATGTTTCTGTTGCGGTAAGTCACGTGTTTATACCTTTAAAAACTATTCCTTAATAGACATCTTGCACGTGACGTCAAAGCAGCTCAATTTGAAGGACAAACCTATTGTTTGTGTCCTCCAAATTAAGTTGAATTCTGTGTTGCAAGGGGTCTAATGCTAACTTCTTTTGTTTTTCTCTTTCCATCAGTGCTCCGTTTCAATAATCCTTTTGTCTTTTGCATGAGCTGGCATTGGTGTTGCATGCGCACTATGATTCCATTTTATTCAATTTCTTTTTCTTTATTTTAAGTTTATTTGTTTTCTCAAGGTCATGAAGGTTGCAGTATTTCATACTGATAACTGTTACCGAATACCCAACATCCGTGTAGAAGGTTGGTGCTGTAAGACGAACATCCCTTCCAACACAGCATTCAGAGGATTTGGAGCTCCTCAGGTAGGTGCAACCGTATACTGCGCTATGTGGATGATGTTCCGTCATATTTACGTATAATGCGTATTCTATGTCTAAGCGTATTCACAGTCATGCACAGTTGGGTCATCCAATAGAGCGCCAATACTAAATCCGCGAAATAAAATCTAAATAGCCAACTTTCGATATCCTGGTTGAGTGATCACGCAGAAAGCAATCCAAGGCGAAGCTCATTGTTTCCCCGCCTCGTCTTGAGTTGCTTTGTGCGTGATCACTCAACCACAGAATATCGAATGTGAGCTATTGTTAGTGTGCGTAAGTCATTTTTTGCAGACTGAAAACTCTAAATGGATTGCTAAACAGTTTTCGAAACAACCGCCTAACAACCTCATAGATAAATATTATGTGTAAAGATTTATGAATACATACAAATAACTTGTAATTTTTGACTCGAATTTGCAATCGCAGCCACCATGCATCGTTCGGTAATGCGTTGGCCGTATTGGCCGGTAACAAAATGAGCAGGGGACTGGAACCAACTTTCTCAAATTTGATTTAATTTACAAACAAACCTACAGAAATACATAAAAATTAGTAAGATTTGAAAATTTGATTGAGTTTGGGGAAATTCAAACGAAATTATGATATTAAAAAAAAAATTAAATACAGAGAATGTATGTGTGGCTGGACGTTTGGAGGGACACCATACATTTTTCTGTAATCTTGGCACTGTTTAACTGCTCATAACATTGTTTCTATAAAGGCAAACATCCTGAAATTTGGTCAGTAAGTTTGTTGCATGTTTCTCTTTCATGTGATGGGGTTATTTTTTCCTGGAATCTTAATTAAATTAGTTTATCAAACTCGGACCCAGTCCCTTGCTCGTTTTGTTACCGGCTAATTGTAGACGACGTTTTCATCCAAATACGTGTTCTTATAATTTTCCCATATTTTTTTCTTCAAATTTGGAACTTTGACAGCTGATGTAATTCTTTATGCAAAAAGAAATATTTTGCCCATGAGCATTACGTTGCAAAGCTGTTTTGCTGCGAACAATGGTCTGCTCATGCGCAGTAACGTTGCATTTGTCAAAATGCTCGCTTCCCTGCATTTCAGAAAAGGACTTGGTATGTTTGGTAGATAGCAAAAACATCAAAAACAAAACAAAATATTTGAATGATAAAACAGTTTTTGAACTCGGTTATGACAAAATATCGTGATTCGACAACGGCAAAAAAATTGTTCGCTCGCGCGCCCCTCACAAATCACGATATTTTTGCTCAACCTGACCCAATGATTAATTCTTATCTTTAGGCAATGCTGTTTACTGAGTCATGGATTCAGGATGTTGCACAGAACTGTGGAATTTCACAGGGACAGGTACTTTTTATTGCAGTATTCTTCATTTCTTATGAAACACTTTCCGTTTTTCTTTTCCAATTTCTGCACTTATTACTTAGTACTTATTCAGTTCTCACGATACACAACAGGGCTGATTTCTTTTGACTTAATTAACCCAACATTAATTTCAAGGTTCGTGAGATCAACTTTTACAAAGAAGGTGACTTGACTAGTCACTACAATCAGAAGCTGACAAACTGTTATATCAGCCGAGTATGGAATGAACTGTTAGAAAAATGTGACTATGAAAAGAGAAAGCACGATGTGGACCAGTTCAACAGGTGAAGTAGAAGAAAGCTTAATCCCCTAGCAGAAGAAAACAACTGATTTCTTAGATTAAAGCTACAGCTACTAGCAGTGTCTTTGGACATTTGGCAGCCGAAAATTATTTTGTCTTTTTGTTGCCCTTATGGTTCATGAGGCGTTCTTTTATTCTGCAGGCTTAACCGCTGGAAAAAGCGAGGAATAGCCATAATACCAACCAAGCATGCAATTGCATTTAATCCTGTCTTTCTGAACCAGGTGATGTCCATTCAGCCTTCACGTTTTATCTTTGCATACTGGAGCTCTTTAAGGTATCAGGATACATTTGAGGCCTTCGAGATTACTTTACGCGCGACCAAATTTCGCGCTGCCTTTTCAATGTTATTTTATAAAATAATTTAGATAGTACGCGCGCTCTGATTGGTCAAAAAGCGTGTTGGATGAGGCTATCTAAACATGCTCACGTCATCTGTGGATTGGTGGATGGCGCACTTATGGATAATTGCTATTCTTATCAGCAATTAAAATGCCGAATTAGCTTATCTAAATTATTTTATAAAAGAAATAGAAGACGATTTTCCGTGTTATATAGCCTGATCGAAACACGCGTGGTGTTGAAGAGCTGAAAAGCACTCGCCTAACGGCTCGTGCTTTTCCTACGCTCTCTCGTGTTCCCCCAACATCACGCGTGTTTAGATCAGGCTATATAACACGCAAAATCGTCTTCTATTTCTTGAATATAAAAGTATACATTTTCTGAAAGTTAATTAAACGTAGTTTTTAAAAAAAGTCATTGGCTTTCTTCGCAGTTTTTGAGTGACCAAAATATCGTTTTAAAAACATTGTAGCTCTTTCGGATTACATTGGATCGAACTGAAAGTTTGGATTATGATTAATGACAATACGATCTAAAAAACGGTATCTCACAGTTTTGAAATGTTTTTTTTCATTTAAAAGATATTGTCTATTTTGCAATCATAACCACCGAAATTTCAAACTTCCGGATTTAACGCGTCATTGCGCACGATCTAAAAAGGATATCAAAAATCTGAGACACGGATTTGAAGCTCATTATCCACAGAGTATGCTAATGTAATTTTGATCGGACATTCTGATCCTGCGGGAATTCATCGAATGAAGCGAGGTAGAATGCCACTTTGAACCCAATAACTTATTTTGTGTTCCAAAACAGACAATTATAAATAAATATTCGAAAACTACATTTATTTAGCTTTCAGAAAATGTATACTTTCATGCCAAAATATTGTAAAGCCCGTGCGAAATTTGAGGTAGCGCGTATAGGGGTCCTAATCATATCCTGATACCTTAAGGAGCTTCATACACGATTACCAGCACGAGCTAAACACTTTTATCATACATCAGATTGTTTCTTGAGAAACGGATTTTTGAATCAAACTCATTGTTTTTAGTTGGTTTTTGTTTGTTTGTTTGTTTGTTTGTTTGTTTGTTTGTTTGTTTTTTTTTTGTTCGTTTGTTTGATTTTGTTTATTAACGACCACATGTTGCATTTGATTTGATGTTTGTTAGGCTGGTGCTCTGGTTCACGTCTACACAGATGGATCAGTCTTGGTTACTCATGGAGGAACAGAAATGGGACAAGGACTTCACACTAAAATGGTTCAAGTAAGTTGAGATTTTGTTCAAGACATGCCATAGTTTTCCTTTAACTTCATGATACCCTCGACCGTGTTTGTCTCGAAAATCATCCAGATTTTCCAATAATTCAATACTTTTTGTTTACGCCTTGCCTAGGTCGCAGGTCGTGCCTTGAATGTACCAATCACCAAGATCCATTTGAGTGAAACAAGTACAAATACCGTCCCCAATACCTCAGCCACTGCAGCTTCTGTGTCGTCTGATCTAAATGGCATGGCTGTCAAGGTATGATAAGATAAAATAAATGAAAGAAAGGTTATGCAGGATATGCAGATTAAATGACGCAGCCTATATGAGGCTGTTTTGGAAACATTTAATCAGTGTGCATTAGTGATTCCCTTGCATTAGAACTAGACTCGACTATGCCTCCCTTTGTTTGGGTCTCCTATCACCAGGGACCTCCCTAAGAGGTCCTTAGAGAAAGATTCAAATACAGACAAAGTTAGTGCTGTGCTGTCGATGGGACAACCATTATATATATTAAATTCTTTGTGGTCTTGCATTTGTAGGCAAAACTATTATATCTGTAGTAAGTGTTTGCTTTTTATGTTGGCTTTATTGTAAGGTTGCATGTGAAGAAATAAAGAAGAGACTTACACCATTCAAAAAAAAGAACCCTAAAGGCACTTGGGAAGATTGGGTAAGCAATACCTATTAATACACTGGTTGTAATGAATAAAATCAATAAATAACAACAATCTTCAATAAGTGGCCGAAAATTGATTTACAGAATTAAGGGTTCTCAGTAAAAGAATAGAAAAAAGATATACACCTGATTGCAAAAATGTTGTCACAGGAAAATAAACTTAAAAAAAAAAAAAAAAAAAATAACAAAATAACAAATAGGAATTAATTAAAGATGACGACTTAATTTAACCTGTTAACGTTTTTTGATAAAGTCCATGAGACGGAGTTTCACGTAGAGGAGCTTTCTAGTCGAGAACAAGAAACTTCCTGTTTCGTAAACGTAGTTTAGAAGACAGTCTTGTATTAACGTGTAACACCTCTTTTGAAGCGTTTGTCTTACAACAGGAACCGACACCAGTTCCAGAAATAAGTTTCAGTATGTAACATTGCCTTTGTAATGGAAGAAAATATCATTAATGGCTATAAGTAAATCAGTTAAATAAAATGAAAACAACTGCTTTTGTGTTTGTCTTGAATCTTAAGAAAAATCTATTAAATTTGCCATTTTTAATTAATTCCTATTTGTTATTTTTTATTTTTTATTTTTATAAAGTTTATTTTTCTATGACAACATTTTTGCAATCAGGTGTATATAAGTAATATAATTTAAAATATGATAAAATATAATAAAATATAAATATATTTTTTGAACTTTTCTCGTGTTTCTCCTAGTATCCCGCGTGCTCTATTTCACCGGTAGAGTCATAGAACTTAGTTTCTATTGCTTAAATATATAGTCCAAGTCGGCGCAATAGGAAAAGGGAGAGAAAGGGAGGGAGGGGAAAAATTATAATAATCATATCTATACTTAAGGAATAAAAAACAGTTTTCCGTGTATTATACTCTGATAAAGACACGCGGGATGTGGAGAGAACACGAGAGAAGCGTAGGAAACCACGACGCGTAGCGGAGTGGTTTCCAGCTTCTCAAGTGTTCTCTCCACATCCCAAGTGTCTTTATCAGAGTATAATACACGGAAAACTGTTTTTTTTTATTGCTTTTATAAAATAACTAGCGCTCAAATGCTTTTAAGAAGCAGAGAGAGAGAGAGAGAAAAAAAAATGACGCGAGCATGTATTATACTCTCATAAAACATGGCTTTTTGACCAATCAGAGCGCGCGTAATATCAAAGTTATTTTATAAAGTATAATCATACAGTGTCACTAACAATCAGAATAAAAAACCCAAAAAAAAAGCTTTTAGTCACGGTTAGAACATTATTTTGACTTTTCATTTTCTTAATATCGGCCTTTTGTTTTAGTTAGCACATGGTGAAAACATTTTTTGAAAATTCGTTACTTTCCACAAGGCGTCAAAGTACCCTGGTGAATAAATTTTTTTCACCGTTATAAATTTATTGGAAGACAATGAAATTTCATCTTTTTAAAGTTAAAACATTATATAAAGCAGTTGTTTAAGAATTAAACATGTAGATATTTTTGCAAAGGCACGCGAGCCCCCCGAAGTTGGAGTATATTTTGGCTCTCTCGCTCAAAGGGTCAATTATTGACAAATTCGTTTTTCTCGTTTTTCTCGGAAATGATGGCATATTTCGACAAATGAAACGTACCATGATATATCTCGCATATAGGCCTACCTAATACCAAAGTATGAGCGAAATCGATTTTTTGACAGTTGCCGGCAAATTTTGATTTTGTTCGATTTTTGCTAAAACCCCTCTGAAGTCTAAAGGCACATGGAAAGGTAGTATTAAGGATCTTATTTTTGCAAAAGAAAAGCTGATACTTATCTACCGTCTATGAAGTGATGTAAACCTCCCGTCCGTGACGTCACGTTTTGGGAAAGGATGTAACATTGCTAGTGTTCCCGTGGTATCCATGAGTGAACAAATGAGCTACCGTGGAGCTGTCTGTCTGTCTGTCTCGGCCAAACCAATGAAGTTCTAAAAGAACCAAAGGTTGATCGGCAGGAGATAATGTATTCCTCCCATAAAACGTGTGCTAATTCGCGATGTCTAATACAAATATTTGTTATTTTTCAGGTTGGTGCAGCTTATCTTGAACGAGTTAGTCTATCTGCTACAGGATTCTACAAGTGAGTTACTGATACTTACATTAGAAATTTTCTGTTTCTCTTATGTATACCAGCTAAGTTGATCGCCTTCCCCGAAAGGAATTATGGGTCACTATTTTTGGTTAGCATTTTTCGATCATTTTCCGAGTATACAATGCAGACTCTTGTTTTTGAATGGATTAAAATTCCGCCATGATTTCGACTAGCGTTTACGATTAACTTAAAGTAAGAACTCGTATTTCATAAATTCTCTCTTATTTACTCAATTTACTCTTGGCAGAATAATCATCGGGGAATAGCTAATCCAAATACGATGTAGAATCCTCAATTCTGATTGGTTGACCTTGGATTTGTTCTCAAGGTTAACTGTCCCTGTCCCTGTCCCTGTCCCTGTCTTTTTCTTTTGTCTTCTTGGCATTTGCTGTTTTTGTCGTATGTGTGTGTGTCTTTATTGGTAACCGTACATCGGTTTGAAATGTGATCATTAATATTTTGAATTATATTGAAACAATATTTCTGTTTTTATCGTCTCATAGGACCCCCGGTATAGGTTATGATTGGCAAACGAATACTGGTGATCCATTCAACTATTTCTGTTATGGCGCTGCATGTTCTGAGGTCGAGATCGATTGTCTTACTGGAGATCATCAGGTTATTATCAGGATTATAATCTTTTCATTTTTCTTTTCTTCTTGTTAATAACAAACATTTAACAATTATTAGGCATATCGACATTAAGATTTTTACCAAATCTCGTTTCCAAATAGAACTTGCGCACAGATATTGTGATGGATGTTGGATCCAGTCTAAACCCGGCCATTGATATTGGTCAGGTAAGGTAGTTTGTTAGATAATTCTTTCTTCGTTTCATCGCTTTATATCTCTTTTTCTATACCTGATTCTTGTCTCACATAATTCCCGCCTCCTGTTTCTGATTGGCTGCTAGACAAAAAAAAACACCCCACAAATACTCCAAGTACAAATAAAAAGTTCTTCATCGTAACTTCCCTTGATCCTGCATCGATTTATGTATTTGTCAACTTTTGTATCTTTTTTTTACAACTGTTGTCCTACAGATTGAGGGAGCATTTACTCAAGGCCTTGGTCTTTTTACATTGGAAGAAGTACGTTTCTCTCAACAAGGTGCCTTATGGACGACAGGGCCTGGAGCTTACAAGATTCCTGGATTTGCAGACATCCCGGACGAGTTATCAGTTCACCTCTTACGAAGCGCACCAAATGAGAAGGCAATCTACTCTTCAAAGGTTAATAGCCAGAAGTTTATTGATAACTTTTTCTTATGACAAGAGAGGTTTTAACATATGTTTAATGTTTAAAAAAAATATAGAGGACTACTCCACGTACAACCCCCCCGGGGTGGGGGGGGGGGGGGGACTTCGGGGGTAAAAAATACGAAAAATACCCCTAAAAGATACCGGAAGTTTTTTTCAAAAGAGCGTCGCTTGGCAAATTTTAACCCCTAAGAGATACCACAAAAATAATACTATTAAAAATTACATTAAATTACATCGAGTAATATTCTGAGTTTACGAAGGCATACATATTGCTTTATTATGCAATGGGCTAGTTCCTTTTTCAACACCCTAAAAGATACCAGAAAGTGCTGATTTCAAAAATGGCTAATTTTTACCCCTAAGAGATACGACGAGCATACCCGATACTTTACCTCCGGAGTTCCCCCTCAACGCCTTACTTGTAGTGGTACTTGAATGTAGAGGAAAATTCAAATTTATTTAGAAACGAGATTGAGGTTGTGGGTTCAACTGAGTATTTATTCATGTGGCCCTCACTTGAAATAAAAATAGAAAACTTTTAAGAAATCATAACCAATTTCTTTCAATTTTACTTCATTTTTCTATTTCTTCATCCGAAATCCTTTGACATTTTCTTCAGAAGTCAAAAGTTTTATTTTTAGCTCACAGTGGTAATTCAGTGGGTTCCTTTCGTGAGTGTTCGCTAGTGGACTCGAAAAGAACTTTAGTAAGTAAAACTTTCTACTTTTGTCTTTGTTCGATAGGCTGTGGGTGAACCTCCGCTATTTTTGGCCTCGTCAATATTCTTTGCTATCAAGAACGCCATAACAAGTTCCAGGTAAGACCACTGATCGTATTTTCTCTATTTTACAGGCTTTAATGTATGTCTATTTTGCATTTGTTCCAGACGTGATGCTGGTATCGAGGGTGTCTTTAGGTTGGACAGTCCAGCCACATGTGAACGCATAAGAATGGCTTGCGTCGACAGATTCACCAAACAGGTATCTGTAAAGACACCAGGAAGCCCTGGTGCATGTTCATCACGTCTTGAAAATTCATCATGTTAATAAATATTAACTTTCTAAAGATCTCGCCTTTAAACTGAGAAGAAATCTGATGCCTTTCTTTATACCTCATTCCTTGTGCTAATTTTCGTCTGTTCTGCTTTTCTTGTAGTTTCCAGATAATGCAGACCCGTCAGTGGACTTCAACGTTATGCCCTAAAACATCACTATACAATTCTAATATCTTATCGTAAGACACACCCTAAATCTATTGTTACAACTAATGCGATAAATCCCATATTCATCTGTCTTACTCATTAGTATGCATTAAACAGTGGTGATAATCTTCATTTATCGCCACTAGTGATGATAACTAGTTATCGCCACTGTTTAACGCATATTAATGAGTGTGTGTGTGTGTGCGTGCGTACCTTGAAATGCTGAAATATATACCCGTCTAACTTTAGTGACACTTGAAAAATCCTTGTACCACATCATAAGGCAATCATTTGTGTCATAAAACTTGTAAAACTTGGGGGGAAAATGATTTTTTCTGTCATCGTTGCATTCAGAAGCCAGAAGTCGATACCAAAAAAGTGCTATTTTCGCTGTCAATCAAATCTCCATATGCATGAGCCAATCACGGGTGGTAATTCTGAGCCGACAATACGGGTATATATTGGCGGCTCTCTCTCAATCAAACTTATAGGAGAATCGCGATGCTGAAAGAGAACGTAAATATAAATCAAATAAAAGGGAATAAACAGTGGTTCCACTTCACTGGATTCGAATTGGAATTTAGAAGTTGATTTTTGACATGATAGATAGATATTGCTCAATCAAATGACTGATATCAGTACATTTTATAACCACAGCCGCCAACTGCCGTTTGATTCAGGCTTACATAACAATTAGATACAATATGCGTCCTTTATTCAAGTCATGATACAGCCGTCTAATGCAAAAAATATATAAAAACATTTAAGCTTATATATTTAAGCTTGATGGTGAACGTAGTCTTCAAAGCTGAACGTAAAGGGATGTATGGAGCATGGTTTTCAAGTATGACCACTTTTAATGTATTCGCATACTTCTATGCACGGGCTTTTTGCTGCCAAACGAGCTTTTACACGCCTTATTTGGTAAAACCAGACAGCTTCGCATCAATTGTGTCCGTTTAAAGTACAAAATCCCGTGCATAGAAGTATGCGAATACATTAAATGTGGTCATACTTTTGAGCGTCGCGCTGTAAGTGATGAACAGGTTCTATGGCAGTGGGTATCACTGGCATTTCGGCGGCCGTCAATCAAAGAACATTATAGACGATAACTAGTGGAAAACTGCTCTTTTGAAAAATGTATTTTTTATTTTGGGGAAATAATTGTGCTCTAGCTATCTCTTTGAGGCAGACTTTATTTTGGCTCCTTAAATGCCACAATATGCAAAAATCTCTGATTAGCGATTGCGTGACTAAAGACCTCTTGAAATATATTCAATTGAAATGTTATATTATTTTCTTATCTAACCTATGAAATATGTATATGATCGTATATACAGTGAAATGGACCGCTCAGATAAAAAATTTCTGAGCCTCAGCTGGGAGAACCTATAGAATTTGAAGAAAACATAAGTATACTAACCTTGAAAACAAAACAGTTACTTTCGTTGGTCCTATATTCTGAGTTATCAAGAATTTTCGAATGGCACAACCGTTCGCTTAGCTTGTTTCCATGAAGCGAGCCGAGAGAGTCTCAAAACTCAAAGGCGGCTCCAGGGTGAGGGTAGAACGACAAAGTGTAGAAGCCGATTTGAATGTTTATTGTATGAGATGTTGTTGATACAAGATAGACGGCCCACTTTGAACGTGCAGTCGGACTCCCTCAGGGCTAAACTCTTTGTTTAATTGCAAATTTGTGTACTAATATTTTCGTATATAGACATTGACTTTATAATTTTTCACTTTATTGCTTGAGAATGGTGCAGGCTGAGCACCGAAACGTCGCGTTATACTCTTTTTTATTTATAACTTTATGTTTTTCAAACTCGCTACTTATAAAAAAGTCTACTAAATTCGATTATACTTCACAAACTCCGGTCGAAATATATTTATGGTATAGCTTTATATTACTCAGTGCAAACCACACTTTAACGCCTAAAGTTAAGAAAACATTATGAAAAATGAATAGGCGGGAAACCAGCCCGCCAATACCCCTGGGAATGTATCCCATAGTACCTCCCCTATATAAGCCCTGTGCCGCACTGTCTCGACGGCTTTATTTTCAGTGCTCTTGCAAAGAAGCCACATGGTAAGTACAAATATAATCTTGTGATTACTAACCCCCTTTTTTACATAACAATCGTAGCCCTTGTTAGTATATATTTTTATTTTCACCTAGCTTACAGGTTTATTGGTTTAATACCTACAATGGGGCGTTCCAGTTCTAAGAAGCGAAAATCTCGCTCACGATCTCCTTCGCGGTCCCCAAGCAAGCGACATAGATCGGGTTCAAAATCCCCCGAAACAAGAAAAGAATCCTCTCATGAAAAGAACTCTAGTAACCGAGACAAAGAAAAAACAGCTACAAACCCACTGAGCCAAATTCTGGCTAAACTAGAGACTATGGAAGGTAGAATAAAATCTCTAGAGAGCTCTCGCGAAGAGGTCAACAATGTTTACATTTCAGACGCTATGTCAGTTTACGCGGGAGAGGAAGATGATTTCCCCGAAGAGGTTTCAGAGAGCAATTCGCTTACTCCATCAGGCAATTGGCCTACAGAAACGGGTAGTTCGCCCACTAACACGGACAATTCGTCCAAAAACACGGGCAATTCGCCCAAGATACTAGACACAGACCGAAAGGAAGTGTCCACTGATTCCGATGAGAATAATTTCTTTGACCCGGAATCAACCGAATCCAGTTGGAAACCTTCGAAAGAACTGACCGCGTTCATTCAGAAAAACTTTAATAAAAACTTAACAGCCCCTCAATTCCAAGAGATTTACGATTCATTCTCACCACCCGAGGTGCAAGAATGTTATACACCAAAGCTCGATAGGGATCTACTGAAACAAATTCCAAAGACATTGGCGCCTAAAGCAACTGAGCTCAATGATAAGGACCTAGCATTAGCACAACGCTCACTGCTAGCAACCACTGGCCCGTTATCTGGCCTTCATGATATGCTAGAAAACAAAGACAAGATAGATTCAGCTGAAATTCTCGGCATCGTACAGAAGACTTTATGCCTTGTCGGCTCAGCATCACACATGTTGACAGTCACTCGTCGGGCTAAGACCTTCGGGCGATAAACCCAGCCAAAGCAGGTTTAGCTGATAAACCGTTCCCAAACGCGGGTAAAAATTTGTTTGGCCCTGATTTGGCATCCATTGCCTCTAAGGAAGTAGATGTATCAAAGAGCCTGGCTAAAGATTTTAAAAGACCTGGTCCTCCAGCCAGATTCAATAGAAATCAGACAAACAATGAATATTCAAACACTAGATATGGCAATCGCTACAACAATAACAGGCCAAATTTTTTGTCAACAAAGTACCAATCAAACCGTGGCCGGGGCCGGGGCTATTTTCGCCCCTAAAGGAAAACCTTCCTCAGGCTGCCAGGCTAAAGTATTTTATACACGTTTGGAAGAATTTAACAAAGGACCAGTTGGTTTTAAACATCGTAATGGGCCTAGAAATCCCGTTCCTAGAGCGCCCAACTCAAACGAAACCGATGTTCACTCAACCGGAACCTCAAAACAAGTTGTTATTTGTTCAAGAAATTCAGGATCTCCTAAGGAATAATAATAACTTTATTAATGCTCCCAAAGGGCTCTTCCGCAGTAATTTACAAAAACAAAGAAATGATAAAAGTCTATATAGATATATGTATGTATGTATAATGATATAAAACTCTAAAACATAGTATAATTATAACAGGAAACGATAAATTCATTTAAAAACTGTATGAAATTGACTCTTAGCTTTAGCTTTGAAACTGTGTAAACTCGTACACTCGGTAATTTCTTCAGGGAGGGTGTTCCAGCACTTCACCGCTCTATATAGAAAAGAACGCTGGCCAGCAGCAGTACTAAACGCTGGGATATCTAATTTTTTCTTATTCCTAGTATTTTTCCCGTGAACATGAGCACGCGTCTTAAAGCGTGAACTGAGATACTTTGGGGCTATTCCCTTTAAACATTTAAAAGTTAGAATTGCATCATAAAACGCCAGCATGGCAGACACAGAGAGCCATCTAAGATCGTTCAATACAGGTGTTATATGATCGTATTTTCTAGTTCCTGTAACTATTCTGGCTGCAAAGTTCTGGATCTTCTGTAACTTCTGCACATTAGTTTTGCTAGTGTTAGCCCAAACAGTTGAACAAAAGTACAGCTTACTGAATACTAGAGATGTAATGACATTCTCTAGAGTTCTTGAATCGAGGAGATGCTTGATCCTGTTGATTTGGCATAGACTTGCCATACAGGTGGACGTGATATTGGTGATGTGTTCATCATAGCTAAGGGTTGCATCTACTTGCACTCCAAGATCCCGAGCAGAGGTAGATGGAGCAATTTCCTTTCCCAGAATTGTGATGTGGCATTTGTCGTGTACCCATGATTAAGAGCTTGGTCTTGTCAGGATTGATGAGAAGATGGTTATGACAGCAAGGAAAGGAGCAATCCGAAACGTTGCGTTCTCTTCTCAGAGCTTTTACAGCCGAATGTTCCTAGTTCCGAAGAAAGGGGGTTCATATCGGCCCGTAGTAGACTTAAGTCATTTAAACTCGTATATCTACAACGAACACTTCCAAATGGAAGGCCTACATCTGTTAAAATCAGTTCTACGAAAAGGGGACTTTATGACAAAAATAGATCTCAAGGATGCGTACTTAACTGTCCCAATCCATCCAAATTATCAGAAGTTCCTCAGTTTTATCATGGAAACTCAAGCCTTCCAGTTTTGTTCCCACCGTTCGGGCTAAATATAGCTCCAAGAATTTTCACAAAACTAATGAAACCAGTTATAGCATTCCTAAGATGCCAAGGCACGCGAATGATCGTGTATCTAGACGATATACTGTTAGCGGCCCAAACCAGGGAGGAATCCAAGTATCGAACATCCCAAACAAATCTGTTGGAGTCTCTAGGCTTCATAGTAAATTACGAAAAGTCTCAGCTGATACCAGGCCAACGTCTGGAATTCCTGGTATTTATCATAGATGCAGAAAACATGACCATAATACGGTGGCCCACAAGTGCAATACACAACAAAATATATTAATGCTTAAAACATTAGCCTTTTGTTTGTGTACTGAGAACTTTCGTTTGTGTACTGAGAACTTTTGTTTGTGTACTGAGTTTCGTTTGTGTACTGAGTTTCGTTTGTGTTCTGAGCCTTTTGTTTGTGTACTGAGTTTCGTTTGTGTACTGAGAACTTTTGTTTGTGTACTGAGTTTCGTTTGTGTACTGAGTTTCATTTGTGTACTGAGAACTTTTGTTTGTGTACTGAGTTTCGTTTGTGTACTGAGAACTTTCGTTTGTGTACTGAGTTTCGTTTGTGTACTGAGTTTCATTTGTGTACTGAGAACTTTTGTTTGTGTACTGAGTTTCGTTTGTGTACTGAGAACTTTCGTTTGTGTACTGAGAACTTTCGTTTGTGTACTGAGAACTTTCGTTTGTGTACTGCCGGAGTTGGTGATTTATGTAAGGAAATTTGAATTTTTGCATTCGAAAATAATGTTTTAAGCATTAATATATTTTGTTGTGTATTGCACTTGTGGGCCACCGTACCATAAGTCTGCCCCGAAACAAACAAAAGAAAATCCGAGATTTATGCAAAAAAGCGGGACAGAACACCGAAATAACAGTTCGCAGCATCGCCCAAATTTTAGGGGTACTAGAAGCCACTCGCCCAGCCTTACGAACAGCTCCGCTTCATTTTCGTCAGCTCCAACAACTACAAGTATCGGCACTTCGCCAGTCGAAGTCGTACACCAATTTAATAACGCTGACAGAAAATGCAAAACGAGATCTAGACTGGTGGGTACAAAATATATACACAGTCCCAAAGGGACCCATCAACCCACCAGAGCCAACAACAATAATTTACACAGATGCCTCCAAGGCAGGCTGGGGAGCCACAAACAACAAATGGTCAACGGGCGGTTCGTGGTCCGCAGAAGAAGCCAAATTGCACATAAACGTACTAGAATTGCAAGCAGCAATCCTAGGTCTCAAAACATTCTTAAAAGATCAACATTCAATTGTGGTTCGTCTGTACCTAGACAACACTACTGTAGTTGCGTACATAAACCACTTA
This sequence comes from Anthopleura sola, assembly GCA_023349425.1. Lineage (NCBI taxonomy): Eukaryota > Metazoa > Cnidaria > Anthozoa > Actiniaria > Actiniidae > Anthopleura > Anthopleura sola. The sequence continues at coordinate 7,664,493 of JALHLI010000004.1, forward strand.
GGAGGAACTCGCTCCCAAGCTCTATTAAAGGAGGCTCTAAAACTATGGGAGTGGTGCTCACGGCACGAAATCTTCCCCATGGCTCAGCATTTACCAGGAAAAGAAAACATCCTGGCGGACTATGAGTCAAGGAGGTCCGAAGACACCAGCGACTGGCAATTAAACCCTTTGATAGTCCGCCCTTTCCTGAAAGACAGACAGGTAGATCTCTTCGCCTCACGGCTAACAACACAACTGCCAGTATATGCGAGTTGGAGGCCAGACCCTATGGCAAAATACACAGACTCCTTTACAATGAACTGGGGAGAAATAAAAGGATATGCATTTCCCCCATTCAATCTCGTATCTCGAGTGCTGCAGAAAGTACTGCAGGATCAGGCAGAGATAGTTCTAGTAACACCGGTTTGGAAAACACAACCTTTGTGGCCCATTCTCCTAGAAATGTCGATTCAGCAGCCAGTCCTTCTAGGGAACGACAAAACACTATTGATCAACCCGAGAGACCCATCGAGGTCACACCCACTGTTCCCCAGGCTTCATCTAGCCGTCTGGTAAATATCAAGCAACGTTACGAAGCAGAGGAACTTTCAGAAGACGTTGCCAATCTTCTTGCAGCATCCACTAAGTCAAGCACCCAAAAATGCTATCAATCAGCATGGAACACTTGGAGAAGCTGGTGCATTCAGAGACAGATTGATCCACTTTGTGCACCCCTAAAGAGCATCCTCTCTTTCCTAACAGTTCAATTCCATGCGGGAAAGCAATATCGTACAATCAATGTACTACGCTCAGCTATCTCATCAATACACCCACGTATAGATGGTCACCCAGTGGGACAACACCCCTATGTGTGTCAATTAGTTAGAGGTATTGCGGTCAAACGCCCACCTCAACCACGCTACTCTGCGACCTGGGATGTAAGTAAAGTTACATCACTACTTTATTCGTTGGGTTCTAACGCAAAGCTGAACCTGAAGACATTGACTCTCAAGCTTACCATGCTTTTGGCTCTAGTAGCACCGGAAAGGGTGTCCACGCTAGCACGACTAGATTTACGTTTCGTACATTTGCGTCCAGAGGGATTTACTTTCACCTTGACAACCCCAAGGAAAAGAGGAAAACCAACGGTTGCCGGGAAAGTCAATATCGCTAAGTACACAGGCAACAAACGCCTTTGTCCTCTAGAGTGTTTGACCACATATCTTAAGGCAACACGAGAAATCCGTCAGGCATCGTCCGCCCCCCAACTGCCAGACCTTCTCCTCCGCTCCTTTAAAAAGCCCCATAAGTCAGTGGGCCCAGCCACGATATCACGTTGGCTACGTGAAGTCATCAAGATGAGCGGTATTGACAGCTCGATCTTTAAAGGACACTCAACTCGAGGTGCCTCCACGTCTTCGGCTGCTTCAGGTGGAATAAATACAGCATCAATAATGGAAATGGCAGATTGGTCTACACCATCCACATTCAGATCATTTTATTACAAACCAGTTATTAACACTGAATATGCTTCGGCAGTCTTATCAACCAGTGATAATTAGGAACAAGCAAAAACAATGCGTTGAACTCTACCATAAATATATTTCGACCGGAGTTTGTGAAGTATAATAGAAATTATACAAGGGCCGCGAAGCGGCCCGCTCGTATAATTAGGATTATACGAGCAAACGTAGGGAGAAATATACATATACTCCCACCCTACCCTCCCTACGTTTGTTCTCACTGTAAGGTGATATATTGATATGTTGTTGTTTGCTAATAAACAAAAAGGCATAAACCACTCTGATTTTGGAGCTGTTTTTTCCTTGACACCTGAACACGCAATTCGCCTTGAAAATGAAGCGGTCGAGACAGTGCGGCACAGGGCTTAAATAGGGGAGGTATTATGGGATACATTCCCAGGGGTATTGGCGGGCTGGTTTCCCACCTATTCATTTTTCATAATGTTTTTTAACTTTAGGCGTTAAAGTGTGGTTTGCACTGAGTAATATAAAGCTATACCATAAATATATTTCGACCGGAGTTTGTGAAGTATAATCCTAATTATACGAGCGGGCCGCTTCGCGGCCTTTGTATAATTTCTATTTATAGAGAGTCCAGTGGTCCAGTATTCTAACATCACTTATAAAACTCATGAATAGTTAATGAGGAAAACACAATAGAAATCATTATTCGTGGAGGAGGTTGTATATCTCTAGGTAAAGTATTTGCGACCAGGCCTGCATGCAATCCTTCTAAAGTTGTTAGCCTTTTGTAAGCCTTTAGCCCGTGCATTTTTCGAATGCGTCATTGTGCGAGAATATAAACAAACCGAAGAGAAACCCAACAACTCTCGTTCGCTTCTTCAGTAAATTTAAAAGAATTTAAAAGAAGACAAGTGTTGAAAACCTTGCAGCTACTGAAACATTCGCATTATGTATTTCTACACGTATCAAGATATTCGCAAGCTTTCTATTTCTAGAATTAAAGTGATAACTGTTAAAAAATACTGTTTGAATATGTTAATTCATGGAACATGCTATAAAGCGGCCGGTCAGAATAAGGCATACCGTATAATATTCACAGAATAAAAGCTTAGCATCTATACGAACATGTAACTAGTATTAGAATTTAGGTACGTTCCCTTGAAATGTAAAGGGAGTTCGCTGCGTCGAATACGACTCTCCACAATTCAGTTTTTATTATTGAGTATTATGAGAATTCATATCAGCTGAATTATTTGTCAGCAACTCAAACTTACTCGATTAGAGCAGCACAACTCGCGTCGCTAGAACTCTTAGAGGAATCCAAAGCCTGTCAAAATGATTTAACATAGCTAATATTAAGATGCTACGGCGAAAACTTCGTTTTAGTTTTTCTATAAACTTCGTGTTCACGAGCTTCTTTGACAAAGTAAAACCCGCATCCAATTATCAAATCAAGGGAGGGGAGCCTGAGCATTTTCTCGAAGCTCGTTCTAGCTCTCGAATTTGAAAGAAAAAATAATTTTATTGATCATAACTTTTTAGTATTTAGGAAATAGTGGATCCTGCGTTTATAATGAGAGAAATTTAAATTCTAGTTCCAATTTTGTTTATACCGAAAAACATTTGCCGTGTCCTACCCTACTAAGGCAGTCATTGGTGTGCAATTTTTTCCCGTCATGGGTTATGCTAACAACTTGAGCTTGTTAGCTTCGCGCTGATTGGCTAGTTACATTTTCTTGTATCACCTAGCTGATACAAAATCGTCCTGATTTGCATAAAATTTAACTCTCAGCCAAATTCAATTTTAATAGAACATGAATGTATACACCTAGACGTTTCATAAGTAATATACAATATTCGTGCACGTGTTCGGCTCGTGGTTGTATATCTGATACAACACGGCCACTCATATTGTATATATTACTAAGCATTCTATGGAGAAAACACGTATTCAAGTTGTGGCTAAAAACTGCTGAAGTCTGAAGAAACATGAACTAATAAAAAGTTTACAATTCAATCTTTCTTGCTGCTCTGCTTTATTTCATGTTATATTATTTTATTTTATTTATTCTGCGATTTTAAAATGTTGCATTGCGTGATCAAGGTCACCGTGAAACGGTTAACTGAACATGAGTTCAGACGATGAGGGATAGTCTCCTTAGTAGCCGTTTTTAGTTTTCGTTCCATTCCCCCACGGTCCATTATTCTCCCCCACAAACGGTTTGTGAGGGAGAGTAATGGACCGTGGGGGAATGGATTGAAAACTAAAAACGGCTGCTAAGGAGACTAGATGAGGGATAAAGGATTTTTGTTTCATGGCGCATAATAATGCAGCATTATATTTGTGCCCTAGTACATGTCTATCTCAAGCATCGCTGGTATATAAAATAAAAAGGAATAGCAGGACTGAAAATAGAAAACATTACGCAGAAACTAATCCAGTCGAAGGATACGTGTGTTCCGAAGGAATTGAAGCAGGGTTGTTTCAGGTTGCACATTGTTTCCTATGACCTAGAAATGAATAAAATAATAATACAATTATAAATTTAACAAGCCGTTGTGGTGCAGATTTATCTCCTAGAAAGTGGAAAGGAGAAAGCAGGATCGCTAAATCTTTCACCAAACACTTATGCAAATGTGAATTTCCTTTAAGATTTTAGTACAACATGAATGTTTAGTATAAATACAAAGGTGATTATACAAAATCTCGCGCTTTGATTGGTTTTCTATCTCGGATTATCAGCCGATAATCACCTTTTCGGACAAATTAAAATGACCGTCGCGCTTTTAAAAAATAAAATATTTTCACTTTCAATGTTGTTTCCTTCTTTCTTTTTTGAAATAATCACCTTTTTATTTATACTAAAACAATTATTCCCCTCAGGCTCAGTGATTATCGATGAATATTTACCTCGCAGCTCGAAGACTCACCGCTCGGTAAATATTCATCGATAATCACTTCGCCTTCCCGAATAATTGCTAAATATTCGTGTCCGTGTTGTATCAAAAAACAAACGGTTTGTGGGGGAGAGTAATGGACCGTGGGGGAATGGATCGAAAACTAAAAACGGCTGCTAAGGAGACTAGATGAGGGATAAAGGATTTTTGTTTCATGGCGCATAATAATGCAGCATTATATTTGTGCCCCAGTACATGTCTATCTCAAGCATCGCTGGTATATAAAATAAAAAGGAATAGCAGGACTGAAAATAGAAAACATTACGCAGAAACTAATCCAGTCGAAGGATACGTGTGTTCCGAAGGAATTGAAGCAAAGTTGTTTCAGGTTGCACATTGTTTCCTATGACCTAGAAATGAATAAAATAATAATACAATTATAAATTTAACAAGCCGTTGTGGTGCAGATTTATCTCCTAGAAAGTGGAAAGGAGAAAGCAGGATCGCTAAATCTTTTACCAAACACTTATGTAAATGTGAATTCCCTTTAAAATTCTAGTAGAACATGAATGTGGACACCTAGACGTTTCATAAATAATATACAATATTCGTATCCTTGTTGTATCAGATATACAACACGGCCACTCATACTGTATATATTACTTGCAAGTTGTTTGATATATGGTAATTTGCATATTGCTGTCTGAAAAGTGACGGCTATGACGGCTATACCCGAGCATTGGCCGCGAGAAAAGTCTATACCGTAGTTCCATGCTGTAATAGTAATGGAGAGGTTTTCCTTTTATATAGTATCCTTTTGAAAATTTTATATTCATGTTTTCAAAAATAGATATAATAATATAGCAGAAATGCAGAAGATTGCCCTCCGGCTAGGAACTGCTCGCATCATCAGGAGAACTCTTATAATTAATTGATTTTTTAAAATCTAATCCCCTTTCAATTTTTATAGAAATTAGTGAATACATTCTAGTTTTCCCAAGGTTCATGGATTGGACTCGGTAAGCTAAGAATTTTGTAAGCAAAACGTTAAGCAAATTGGAAATAAATAATAATTAATATATGAATAATAATAATGATAAATAAATAATTCATAGTAGAAGAGATTATAAAATAAGTTAAGCTAGTATATCAATTTAGTATAAATACAAAGGTGATTATACAAAATCGCGCGCTCTGATTGGTTTTCTATCTCGGATTATTTAGTAAATAAACCCCTCCTGGCGGCTGGGATATCGGCTGATAATGTCCGAGGATGAGAAATGGTCCGAAAAAAGAACATTTGGCCGAGAAGCGAAGCTTCGAGGGCAAATGTGATATTTTGAGGACCATTTTTCATCCAAGGACATTATCAGCCGATATTCCAGTGAGCCAGAGGGGGTTTATTTATTTTATAACCCAACGACTTCACTGAAATGAATTCAGCAAACTGCATCGACTCGTCATCTCCAGAGTTTTCAAAAAATAATTCTCTCTCGTCTCCACGCTGGATATAAAAACAATTATTTTGGTAAATGAAAGCTATTTGACATTGAATTATTCTATTGTTTGACATTTGTTGTCGAATTCTTTGTTGGTTTTTAGTAGTTTATAAAAACATTTTCGAAAAGAAACCAAAAACTTCATTCACGAAACATGGATGCTTACCATTGAAGACATTTACAGTATATTTTGTTGATTTTTTCGTGTTTCCTGGCGTACTTTTCTCAACCAGTCTTTGTATTTTACTCTCACTTGTTTGTAAAAACCGAGTTTCTTTGTTTTCCGGGTTTTTTCTTTTCTTTTTTAACGTTTTTACCTTCTGCTGGACGAATATCACTTCGGACAGGAGATATCGCCTGATACCCGTCCTGCACGTGACCCATTTGAACCAATGACAGCGCGCGAAAATTCATCGTTGGGTTATAACAGCCGATAATCACCTTTTCGGACAAAATGGCTGTCGCGCTTTTAAAAAATAAAATATTTTCACTTTCAATGTTGTTTCCTTCTTTCTTTTTTGAAATAATCACCTTTTTATTTATACTAAAACAATTATTCACCTCAGGCTCAGTGATTATCGATGAATATTTACCTCGCAGCTCGAAGACTCACCGCTCGGTAAATATTCATCGATAATCACTTCGCCTTCGGCGAATAATTGCTAAATATTTCAATATTGTGAAGAACCAGTCCCGCCTCTAGACGCCGAGGCCCACATGCGCCGAATCCGACGCAAACGAGCAAAACCTATTGTTGAGCTCATGCATTTTCACTAGCGAAAACACTTGAAAACACTTGTTTACTGCGAAAACACTTGTATCGCGACTCGCGTTCAAAACTTCGATTGCTGGCTTTCATGTGACGTCATCAAAAACTCAAAATCTAAACCATACATCGCATAATAACATTTATAAAAGGTTAGTATACTTATGTTTTCTTCTATTTCTTATAGGTTCTCCCAGCTGGGGCTCAGAATTGTTTTTCTGAGCGGTCCATTTCACTGTATGGTACGATCATGTACATATTTCATAGGTTAGATAAGAAAATAATATACCATCGGCTCGTGATTGTATATTCCATGCAACATTGCCACGAATATTGTATCTTTCTTATCATATTCGTTCTTGATGAAGATACTGATTTCTGAAAAATATATTTTAAAAGCAGTGTTATTCAAGAAAAGCAGTGTTATATTTCGAAGGAGCATGCGTACAATTTTTTCACGCATTGTTTGGTACGGGCATCCCACATTGAATATTGTGTTTAGGTTAACAAACGAATGTTGCAGGGTTTTTGCTCTAGTTGGTGTGACTGGCTTTTGAAAAGGCTCTGGGAAACTATCTTCCTTAAGCTGGATAATGAGGCTAATTAGTATTCTATATCGGACTTACAGAATACTAATTAGTCTAATTGGCTTTTCAATTTTTCTCGGTATAGTTTACAATCGTGGCACTTGGGGGGGGGGGGGGGGGGGGGGGGAAGGCCAGAAAATGTGAATTTCAAAAAGTAAAACAAAATTTGAAATTTAGAAAATAGCTGAATTTAGAATAATAATGCTGCAAGATTGATCTTAGACCAACCTAAGTACTTTTCTGCGACCCAAGGCCTTAGTCAGTTGATTTGGGAACCTTTAGCTATCCACCGCCGCCGCCATCGCTGTATAGCTGTATATAAATGCCTTAACAATATCATAGATTTTGATTTTAATTTTACTAGTAATTATTATAACTTTATAGGGCATTGTGGCGCATTTTGCGGGCTAAAATACGAAAATCAGCCGGCTAAAATAGATTTTAGCCCGCTGCCATCAGCCAATAAGACGTGATGTCGTATTTTTCAAAATATGTAGTCGTTTATTCCTTTTGTAAATGCCCTAAAAAGTTATAATAATAGTAATAGAGGCGATGTTCTCTGGCATAAATATGTTTTTGGCCCTTCTCAGTGCTCATTTTAACCCTCGCATCGCTCGGGCTAAAATGAGCCTGAGTCGGGCCAAAAACACATTTATGCCCTCAACTATCGCCTCTATTGTTATATTGTAGTATTCATACATGATACACGCCATCGTCAGGATTTACACTTGCCACGTGCGCGTACTAATTGGGGCAAACAGCGTTTTATATTTCATGCGGCTGGTGATTGGAACAACTTAGATATTGCTGTCCGACAGGCATCTAGCCTTAATGCTTTCAAATCGTTTTTAAGGTAATTCCGTAGTAATAGATCCGAACATAGAATTTTAATAAAACTTCAAACAGTCATTAAGTTAATGCTACTTATTCCAAAAATGAAATAAAAAAGTGGGGTCACCGTGCTCGTTTTGGCGCTAGATGACTACGGAAAACTACGGAATTACCTTAACTTAATTTTTTTTTTATATATACTTTTAAAAAAATACAATATGAAGAAAGAAAAAAATCTGAAAACTAGTTTTAAAAGCTCTATTCTAGATAGAATCCAAAATTATGAAAAACCCTCGAAATCGTATGATATTGAACACAGGGTATACAAACCAACAGATAAAGACGTCCATTAAGGTTTACCAAATATTATTCTTAAATTCCTATATAAGTGACAAACTAGGAATAAATCCCATACATTCTCTCTGTTTTCCTCTAGAATAGAGCTTGGGTTGCCTGTGGCTACACGGCGGATCGACGGAGTCCCCTAGACTTAGGCGTTACTTGCTTTGTTAACTGGTTCATTAAACTGATCTTTTGTTCCGGGGAATTCAAGATGTCTTTGATAGTATTCTTTGTGAATGGTAAAAAGGTACGTATTCTTGTACTTACGGAGAATGGAATGCTTCATCTGATCATGTACATATACTTTTCTGGTAAGTCCGTGATATTTGTAAGTTTGTGGTTGTGGTTTCGAAGCTCAGTACGTGAAGAATCAATACATGTCAAGTAGATTGAAATTTAAGATAAGTTGTCTTTAAGGAAATTCACATTTACATAAGTGTTTGGTGAAAGATTTAGCGATCCTGCCTTTTCCTTTCCACTTTCTAGGAGATAAATCTGCACCACAACGGCTTGTTTAATTTATAATTGTATTATTATTTTATTCATTTGTAGGTCATAGGAAACAATGTGCAACCTGAAACAACCCTGCTTCAATTCCTTCGGAACACACGTATCCTTCGACTGGATTAGTTTCTGCGTAATGTTTTCTATTTTCAGTCCTGCTATTCCTTTTTATTTTATATACCAGCGATGCTTGAGATAGACATGTACTAGGGCACAAATATAATGCTGCATTATTATGCGCCATGAAACAAAAATCCTTTATCCCTCATCTAGTCTCCTTAGCAGCCGTTTTTAGTTTTCAATCCATTCCCCCACGGTCCATTACTCTCCCTCACAAACCGTTTGTGGGGGAGAATAATGGACCGTGGGGGAATGGAACGAAAACTAAAAACGGCTACTAAGGAGACTATCCCTCATCGTCTGAACTCATGTTCAGTTAACCGTTTCACGGTGACCTTGATCACGCAAGGCAACATTTTAGAATCGCAGAATAAATAAGATAAAATGATATAACGTGAAATAAAGCAGAGCAGCAAGAAAGATTGAATTGTAAACTTTTTATTAGTTCATGTTTCTTCAGACTTCAGCAGTTTTTAGCCACAACTTGAATACGTGTTTTCTGCATACAATGCTTATGATATATATATATATAATGCACTAGATACCAGTTCTATAACCTTAATGCATGAACAAATTGTTTTTAATAACATTTTTTTGTTTCTAATAATGTTTTTGTGACCACCAAATAGTGAACATTATTGGATTATGCATACAACTAGGTATTTTGTGATGGGTTTTGTTCACATCCTGAAATTATGAGATCATCTAAAACTAGATTCCTTAGCTACAATAAACTAAACAGTGAAGTTACCAGGTACAAAACTAGGATGCAGTGAAGGAGGATGTGGAGCATGTACAGTTATGGTGTCCAAATATGATCACAACAACAACAAGATATTGTATCCTTTTTATGAAGAGACTAGACGCTCTTGGAGCGTTCACTGGGTTGCCTTTGCAAGTATTCTAGAGCTCGATGATGAACATTCCAAGACTCGCCAAATCTCCAAGCTAATCCGGCTAACTTATTTAGCGCAGGAGTTTTCCTTTCCTGTGGACTGAATAACCTTTTATCCTACTTTACTGGTACGACAACAGCTTTGATTGCGTTACGCGTTTTACTACTAAAACTAACATGTCTGATGAGATACTAACTATATCTATTTCAGGATCGAAACAGCTCACTGCCAAATAAGCTTTTTTATATCAAAATGAAAGTTTGGTTATAGAGCATTTTTACCCACTCACAACGTAGTACTAGTCATATGGTTAAACCAAAAAAAAAAGAAAGAAAAAAAAAAGAAATGTGCTGCAATTGCTTTACCCATTTAATCATTTCTTTATTTTGTGTGCCTTTGGTAACCAGTGTGGATGGTGTGACAGTATATCCCCCAGATATCCATTTATTGTTGTTTTGCTAGCTTACGTAATTAATCTAACTATTCAATAGCTTACAAAAAAGATTTGTATTTTAGAAAATAGATTAGTAGTATTAAGAATAAGTATGTCTTGTTTGTCTATTGTTTTATAGTTTGTCGCCGTAAAGTTTGTATTTGAGAACTGCTAAGATCTAGATTGGGTAGTTTGGTTACATAGTTCTAAGATTCTCATATTTTGCTCATAGATTCTCATAGTTCTCTCTTTGAGTACGTGGACCAACCCGCTCCAAAATCGCTCAATAACATCTTTTAGTGTGGGTCTACCACGTACGGCGTGTTTGTTTGTAAGTAATTTAAGCATACTGTTAAAAGGGCTAAAGACAATGGTAGGCCTTATGACTACAGACAACATACCTCACGAACCTTGAACGAATGAATTAATGGCGACCAAACACCTAAAGCTATAAATACCTCGTGCTCGATATCATGTGGCAAATTCTATTAAATTGTCGACACAACACAACTTCATTGGACAGACTATTGCTATGGTTACAAGTTCTCGACCAATCATGACGTGTGACGTCACAATAGGCACTGTGCTTTACTTGACGCCCGAAAAAGGAAAACGGCCCTCATTTTAAGACTGAGTTTGCCACACAGGCAACTCAGTAATAAGATTATGAGTGAGATGGGAAATGCTGCTTTCAGGTCACGTGAATAACATTATGAAGTACGTAATCCTAATAGGCAATATGCATCAAAGTTCACAATGCACTCTGGGAAACTGAATCCTGTAAAAATGGAACAAGGAAATCAAAAGAATCTATCAGAAAAATAATTACTCTGTTATTTTCGTCTGTTGAAATACTTTTTATAGAAGATGTTGAAGGAAAAGTATATTGGCTATACAGTAGGTACGATGGTGCTAAAGCTATGAAAAGATTTTCTTTTCAAAACCACCATAATCATGAAGAAGCCCAATTTCTAATGAATAACTGACAATGAAATCTTCGATTTCTAACACTTGAAAATTGTGAAGGCTTCTCTTTTTTGTCAGCTGTTCACCTCGTTTTGAAGCTGCATGCATTTTTATTTCGAAGATCGAAAGTAGGTTCGCGGAGGAGGACGCCATCCCTAATTTCTGGCAAGTGCTAAAGGCAAGTGCTAAAGTTAGTAGGTTGTATAGCATTTATTTGTTTTTTCTTACGATAAAATTTCGTACGATTAAAGTGTATGTTATATTGAAGGTGTTATAGAAGTTTGGATTCAAAATCTTGCTTATGAGTTTTTTTTCGTCATTCATTGCCGTGTGTTTATTTTGATCTCGAGTCATTTTGTCTAAAACTGCTTGCTTCACACTTCTGTCGTTTACTCTTAAAATATAAGGGATCTCGTATTGAAACTCAGTATAACAAAATGTAAAGGAGAAAATTACCTTTTATGTGGTATAATCGCTCCCCAGTCCTTTTTGAGATACAAAGACTCATATTGAAGCTTTTCTTGAGCTAGCCTTCGTATAGCAGGTAACGCAGTTCTTCTAATATTTGACGAGGGAAATTTTATAGTGTTGTACCACTTTGGTCAAATAAATGTCGAAAAAATATCAGTTTATCATCATGCAAATACACCAGCAGGTACAGTACCTATTTGTGTAAAAAAAGTAAGCTTGTCAAGGTGAAATTGGTGAGATATAAGTTGACATCTCACTGTTGTCTCTTTGCACGCACTTGCTGTTCGAAGAGTGAACCTATTCGATGCTCCAAATGGGCGCCTTTTTATTCTTTTTCTTTTTCTCTTTCTTCATTGGAATTGCAAAAAGTTCTTCTAAAACAATTTTTTATTTAAGTTGTTTGGCTTTGTGAGGAAAAAAGACCAAAAAAAGAAAAGTATATTATTATTAACAGTGAAATCAGAGGCATTCTACTTCTTCATTACAAATTGAAAATATTATTTTGCTTTCGAAAAAGAATGAAATTCTAGAACTAGTTTTAGATGTTGTAAACCAATAAATACTTTACTAATATCCTATTTATACTCTTATATTGAATTTAATTTTGTTGATCATTTTTGTGGGGAAAGCTTGATATGATTTTGATTGTTCACATTGGTTAATATGTAGACAGGGCCAAAGTTTTCACGATTACGCGATACTGTTTTTCACTGAACTAACAGATATTTTTATGATCAGAATAGGCGGCTATATTGCCTTTTTTTATTATTGTTTCTATATTACTTAATTTTCATATTACACTTTGCTTTTTAGAGATTTCATGTTTGTTTTGTTTTTTAATATTTATCTATACGATCTGTGGTACGTGACACTTGCAGGGCTTTCAGAGTCTGCTGCTGAAAATTTGGGTAATTTTACGAACAGGCAAGTAGTTTTCTGATATTTTTTAAAAAGAGCTTTCTTGCCATAAGTAAGAAAACTTTCTTAGTACTTTATTTTCGTGTCATATAAGTTTTAGTTTTTTGACTTCTAGCAATCGGCGCTTGCTTGAAAACTCAATTACGCCTGCAGTTTTCTAAAGTTTTGACATTTCTCATCACTATTATTCTAGTCGATTCCTTAATATAATTTTCAAGCATTCCGTTGCCAAAAGGATCAGAACCAGTTATTTCCTTGTTAAAAGCTGAATTGCTTCAGCATATTAGGCATCCTAGCAATCATTTAAGCTGAAAGATTTTGGGATGAAAAACTTGGTAGTTTGTAAGACTCGGCTACAAATAATTTGCTTTATTTAGTTTTGAATTTTATTCAATATATTTGTGTATGACATATAAAATAGCTAATTAACTTCCCGTTTCTCCATAAACTTTTGATATTCTTGTTTCCTTTGTTTGTTTGCATTATTGGTGCAATCAAATTTCAAACTCGGGAGCTCTTCACTTCTCGACGTTCAGGAGCAAATCAAAACAAATGACGTTTTGTCCCTTGATGCTTCGCGCGCTGTGTCCAACCCCCCCTGAAAACACCTAAACTCTTTCATATCCACAGGAATCCCGCATGAATGAGTGCAATTTTGGTGCCGGGATACTAGATACAAAATATACTAGATCTTGTAGTCTTTTTAGGGGGAAGGGTTGCCACCTCATGGATGTTGTTAATGTAAAAATGTTATATTGGATTAAACAAAGCATTTGTAATGTTAAAATAAAAAACTCCATTTTTATTCTTGACATATCAAACAGACACTTTACAGCAAATGCTTGTCTTACTCCAGTGTGTTCTGTTGATGGCATGGCTGTAACTACAGTAGAAGGGATTGGTAGTACTAAAACAAGATTACACCCTGTACAGGTAATCGTACAAGATGGAGGACTTACACATATTTGTCAAAAAATAATTTGTGTTGCATTCAGTAATGAAATGTGTAATACATATTCCTAAATATGTAACATTCATTTTATTGTATCCAAGGCAACAGCATGTCTTGCCTGCCATCTCAGAAATCATTATCCTACACAATAGCATATATAATATGCATGTATATGTAGTAATTAGTACAGGTACTTAGTATTTCAATGTAAAAGCCTTTCTTTTTATAAATGTATTTGATTAATTATTGTTTTATAGGAAAGAATAGCCAAGTCTCATGGGTCCCAATGTGGGTTTTGTACTCCTGGTATTGTAATGTCAATGTATACATTGTTGAGGAATAACCCTCTTCCTACTCAAAGCCAAATGGAAAGTGCTTTTGAAGGTAACTAAACATGTATAAATTAAAAACGTTTTTTACTGTATCTTTTTCACTGCGCGCAAGTTAAAAAATCACTTGTACCCTCTGATTATGCAGGCTCTTAATGGACTACTTCAACGATACTCCGGCCATCTTGAATCTAAATTAATGAAAAGGACCTGTATACGAAATACCGTGGGTAAACGTAGGATCTGATGAAAAACCAAATTCTGGCTTTCTCTGGCCCTATCGTGCTGGTTCATGGGCTAGAATACCGGTCATCGTAACTGAGCATGCGCGAATATTTGTCAAACCAAGATTGCGGCGGTACTGAAAAAAACCTTCGAGAGAAAAAATGATATAGCAATAGATAGCGTACTTGAGCATTTGTAGCATTTGTCCACGTCGATTCTCCCCCAGTGTTATATGACAATTCTTATAAAGTACATTTCATGCTGCCACGATATGAAATTCAACGTCCAAACTTACCGGTGGGTGTTGGAAATTATCGCCTGTCATTCCCAATAGTAAACAAAGAAATAGTGAAATTGGAAAATTTTCATCGTATTTCGGTTATCTTCTGTTCACTGAATCTAAATTGTCCACCCAGATTTTGGAAGAAACTGTAATTGTAGACATAATAGGTGATTTTAAGTTCTATCGATAAAAGCTAACATCGTCCATTTTTCACCTAAAATACACAATATTTCGAAAAATCTATTCCATAATCTAGGTAGTGTTTTCCTTTTTTTCGTGGTTTGTTCTTCAAAACAGCTGCTTATGTTATTCAAGTCTTTGTAAAACCCTTTAGAGAATTTCGATCTCTTGGACATACTTGGATGTATTATTTTTTTTGTAAAGTACAAAAGAACTGTAAACGCTTCTTCAAGGCAGCCTACCCTACATTCAGAGGAAAAACCGCTGATGGCGCGCCCGCGAGATGACCGGTATTCTAGCCCATGAAGTGAGAAGCACTTCTTTTTTCTACGTAGCATCAGTCATTCCTTTTACATCTTGAACTGCAAGGCTTTATGGGGCGTCCAGGGAGTAAAAACAAAACAAAAATGTCGCATAAAATAGAGAGTTCCGTTTATTTGTCTTTCTTTCATGTCCATCTTCTTAATTCAATTCTTTTCAAATTGTCTTGTGGTGAACTGTTAATATTAATATTAATCGACGCCATTACTGTACCAATTATAGCTTTGTATATTTGCTCCCTCCCCCAAGATGGCCGCCGTATCGTCGAAGTAGTCCATTCATCCTGAAATGAAGCGTGGTCATAAAAAGTGACTATTGCTAGTGTAAATTTTGTAAATAATTGTTCATTTAATTTTGTTTTATTTTTAGGAAATCTTTGTCGATGCACAGGATATCGCCCCATTCTTGAAGGCTTCAAAACATTTACAAAAGTAAGGATAACAGTATTGGTGTATATTTGATATCGACAACTTGTTATTAAAATCCAAACCATTTCTCTTCTGGTCAGGAGTTCTGTTGTGGTGGCAGTGGTAATCAAAATGGATGTTGCATGCAGCAGATGAATGGTAGTTTGAATGGACTTGAAGATGAAGATGTAAGTTGGTTAATGAATTGTAGTTGTCTTTTTTAAAGTCTGTTGCTGCATATTTTTATCTTGGATTGCTTACTGTAGAACTGATATGTGTAGAAATTAAAACGATCTCACTTTTATAGAGATCTATCTATGAGTTTCAATAACTGTTTTTAGTGCACGTTTGCTAAGAATTTTTCAAAGTTTCCATGGGATACCACATGTACGAACGGAGCCCGGGACAAACGCACTTGTTCTTAAAAAACTTTGCCCTGGCTCCATCCCCGCAACAACAAAAACAATTTCTCCACTATATCAAATTGTTTTCTTCGTTCTCTTTTCTTCTGTATTTTTGGATACTGATTTCTAAACTGCAATCATACTCCAAACCTTCTGAAAATTAAAACGAAAAAGTGATAGTGGAGCTGTCGGTGGTTTTCAGGCAGAGATCGGGGGGGTGACAGCACGTTGTCGGTAGAATATCGGTAGGTTAATCATGTGCTGTTGACCATATACCGACACTGATTTGGGGGTCCTACATTGGCATAGCGATGACCCAGGAACTGGGTGGGCCTCTAGAATAAAAACTAATTACGGCAAAAATTCGGGGACATGTGGTCGCCCCACCTCCCTACGCCAGTGGCATTGACATCATACATCAAAGAAAAAAGGCTCGACCCGAAAATCTTAGGGTGGTGGCCGCCCCCCCCCCCCCCCCCCCTTGCTCACCCCTCGCTACGCCACTGGGGTCCTATATTCGTACCAGTTTGAACTTCCATCATGTTTTCATATTTTTGATGTGTTCATATCGTTTGAACTCTATGTTTCCATGTTCTCACCCCGATCTGTTTTTCGTGTGCAATTATGTGAGAGATTGAAATCATAACTTATTGCTTTTTGTTTATTCTTCTGTCAGAACTGTGTGGGACTGTTTGATGCAAAAGAGTTTCTTCCTTTGGATCCTACACAAGAGCCAATTTTTCCACCAGAACTGATGGTACTGTGTGGCAGTTGTTTTAACCTTTCACCTCACAAACCACAGCATACCCAACAGTGATTGCCATATCTCATCAATATTGTATTGCTCCCTTAGTTGTGTTTGTATTGCCATACCTTCAGTAATCTAATGAACAGTTTAGATGTCCATGGACATGTATGCACCTAGTTCCATTGCAGTGAATTGGTTGCGTTTTTTAAATTGTTCTCAATATTTTAGTTACCACAGGCTACCCAACCACACAGCTTGCACATTAAAGGTGATTATGTGACATGGATAAGACCTTCAACACTAGTGGAACTTCTGGAACTGAAGAATACCTACCCACATGCTAAACTAGTAGTTGGAAATACAGAAATAGGTATGAGAACATAGATTATCTGACTGATATTAAGTACTGACTTGAATTCCAAATCAAACACCTCCATAGCTGAATCAGTCTGATATAGTGATTTGTTTTATCTCTAGGGATCGAGACAAAATTCAAAAATCAAAATTACCCCATCCAGATTGCAGCTACTCACGTCCCTGAACTGAATGTTGTACAACAGACAGAAACAGGTGTGACATTTGGATCATCTGTAACCTTGACAACCATTGAAGAGACACTGAAGGATCTTGTGGAACACTTGCCAGGTAACAGCACTGGATTGTAATATTGTACAGTTCTGAGGGATTTTTGTATTTGTAAATAAGCCAAGAATTTGTAGCCTCCGTCACATCCGGACAAACTACGGCTAAGTCCGTCTGTGAAACAACGCCAGAAAGCTTGTTCTGACCCCCAGCGAACTAGCAAGAATATATGAAGCGATTTCTGATTGGCTGTTACCAATTCGAATTCTAACACGATCGATGATTGGTCAATGACTTGTCACAACAATCACTTCTGACGCGCGAAGTCTTCACGAATATCACAAAACAAAATGGCGTTCGAAGATGCGTTTTAAGAAGTCCAAAAACAGTTTGAAATCGAAAGCCTTCTTCCCGAACAAAAAGATAGCATCGAAGCCTTCTTTTGGGAGGGAGAATTCATAAGGACACTGGCAAGCGAATCAGGCGGTTAACAGCCAGACTAAATCCAATTTACCTAAAATCGCGCTTGACCTAAGATACCAAAATGTCAATTTTTGATCATAGAATTCCAGACCAGAACGTATTCAGCAATTCTAGAAACACTGCAATGGTTTGCTGGTCAGCAAGTCAGGAACGTTGCAGTAAGTATTGATAAATACACATGTAATTATAGAAATTTTATATTCATATTTGAAAATGAAAACCTTTGATATACAGAGACATACAGACTTACATACCCACCGACATACCATCTGACCAAGCAACAGGCTGTCCATGAGACAACCTTTAAGAATGGTGACACTGATGGTAAGACTGACTGACTGACTGACTGACTGACTGACTGACTGACAGACCGACCGACCGACCGACCGACCGACCGACCGACCGACCGACCGACCGACCGACTGACTGGCAGTCTGACTGACTGACTGACTGACTGACTGGCTGATTGACTGACAGACAGTTGACAGTTGGCATCTAGTCATATGGAAACATACGCCTAATGACTAAATGAGACCAATGTATATTTTGGGTTGAACTACTGATACTTCTTTTAGTGTGTTGGTGGTAACATCATAACAGCAAGTCCAATATCAGATCTCAACCCTATCTTCATGTCTACTGGATGTACTCTTACAGTAGCATCGATTAGTGGTACGTAATTATGAATCAAATGTGCCCTGTCGCGAACTTGTGGATACTCAAGCAGTGCACTAACATATAACACTTTTTCTTCCAGGAAAACAAAGAGAGATCAAGTTTGATGAACATTTTTTCCGTGGTTACAGAAAAACATGTCTTGAACCCAACGAGGTTTTGATTTCTATCCACATCCCTCACACCCATCAGGTATTCTATTTTCTTATCGTACTTTGGTTTTACTATCATACTGTTGCAACGGTACCTGGATTTAAAGTGATTTGTTTTTTCCTCTTTTCAGAACGAGTACATGTTTGCCTATAAACAAGCTCGTCGTCGTGATGACGACATTGCTATCGTGAATGCTGGCATGAGAGTGAGGCTAGAAAAGAATGACGTCACTAACTCGTTGATGATAAAGGAATGTAGTCTGTGTTATGGTGGAATGGCACCAACTACTGTCATGGCCTTGAAGACATCTAAAGCACTCATTGGAAGGTAACATGTCATCATTAGTCTGCATAACCTTTTTATTTCTTTACTTCTGGATCTAGATACCATCATAATTATGTAATCCATTCAAATCAAGTCCTTTGGATTTTTGACTTTCAACCAAAGAAGCTACAAAACCTTACAATATCAGAAATTTGGTTGAATGATGGAAACAAAAACAAACCACTCCCTTGAAATTGGAGTGTTTCTTGTGTGACGTCGACGGTGTTACCTATTAGGGCTTAGGGGATTCTGCTAAGGATTCCCCCCCCCCTAAAAAAAAACCGTAAGGGCACTCTGATGCTAATGACAGCCGTTGTAAAGCAAATAAAGAAGGACTTCCTGACGATCATGTTGTAGTGTAAAACAATAAGCAATTATTGAACGAGGTTGAGCAAAATATCATGTTTTGCTTGCGAGACACTAACAAATCTCGATATTTTACGCTAACCGAGTTCAATAATTGTTTCATCATTCAAATTATTTTTCTAATATTTGAGGGGCAGTGCGCAAGAGTCAAGCGATAACAAACAATTCAGACAATTCAAGTCTGAAAACTACTGTAGAGGCTACCACCCTCAACAATTATATGTTTATGTTTGTGCTTCCCGCCGTTTTGTGTAGTGTGAGTCCGCTAACCAGCTAATATCACCGTCTCGTCATTCTTGTGCACGTTGTTGTTCTTTGAATCATCTATCGTGTAGTGTGTTCGTCAATTGGTAAGTTCGTTGTCATTGTTTGCTTGTAGTATTGTCCCATCG
The DNA here is from genome assembly GCA_023349425.1 of Anthopleura sola. Taxonomy (NCBI): domain Eukaryota; kingdom Metazoa; phylum Cnidaria; class Anthozoa; order Actiniaria; family Actiniidae; genus Anthopleura; species Anthopleura sola. The sequence continues at coordinate 7,684,014 of JALHLI010000004.1, forward strand.
TAATGTAATGCTCTTTGTTTTTAAGGATTTTACTGTATTGCATGTGAAGTGAGCAAAGTAAACCCATTTGACGAATATAATAAACTATGTATCGAGAGAAACAACGTTGAGAATCAGTGAATCGAACCCTACAACTACTGCAAGTCTCTCTTTGGAAGTAACAAGCTCATCTTCCAAACTTTGGATTTCTCTTTCTATAAGATACTGTCTAAAAACATTTACAGCAACTTTAGTGGCTTTTTTGGTATTTTTCATACTATCTTTACTGTCTATTATGCATTCCAAATCTTTTTCAGAGAGTTCTGGGAAGCGAGCCATTGTCAAATGCAACGTTACTGAACAGAACGTTATTTGCAGCAAAATGGCTTTGCACAGTAATGCGCATGAGCAGACCGTTATTTGTAGGCAGTTATTTGCAGTTGTCTCGGCCAATCAAAATAACGGAAAAACTAATTTGAACGATAATGACAATCATTGCTTTTCGAGACAATTTCATTTTCATGCAGTTGGGAATGGTCTTGTCCTACAGCATGACTGCCGTTAACTGACTAACAAGGCCCATTCTTTAAACATCGTTCTTCAGTGAACGCTGTTCGGAGAGTGGGATACTACCAACTTGTAACCACTAATCATGTTGACTGTTCTACAGGGTTTGGGATGAGAGTATCGTCCAGTTTGGTTGTAGTTTATTGGAACAAGATTTACCACTAGCAGCAAATGCACCAGGAGGACAAGTTAGTTATAGACGCTCTTTGACCACCAGTTTCTTCTTCAAGTTCTATCTCATGGTCACTCACAAACTCAGCCAAATTCAGGTCAGCATACACAGAAAGAAAAAGCGTGATAGCTTTATAGAAAATTAATAGGAATTTTTTAATTAACTGGATATTTTCAAGCATGAATGGAAATTATCATAAAATAAGCATGAACTAAAAACTGGAAAAAACACTTTGCTTCTTTAAATCTTATATTTGTGATTCCGTAAGAAACTTCTATCCAATTTTTATTCATTTTTTCTTTATGATCGACTTTAATATATATGACTGTTGTGTTTTCAGAGCCATAATATTCCTGCTGTACCAGAAACGTACCAAAGTGCTATACAATTCCACCAGAAAACCTCGGTTAAAGGCATTCAGACCTTTCAGGTGAACATATTATCTCGACATGTTGTTAAACTAGACAAATAACTGTGAGTGTGATATCAAATCTTAATCAGTTTACTCTACGGATTTTAAAAGAAAACACATTGAACGGCCTCAAAACTATCCGAAACTTTACGAGGTGACTGAACAAGGTAAAATCAACGATTGAGCAAATGTTACAACAAATTGTTCAGTAAAACGCTTTATTTTGTTTCTTTATCCTAAGTTCCATAAATTCATTTTTATGCCATACAGTCCGCCATATTTGGGCTGTTTGTTTGTGGTGGCACTAACACCATGCGCGAGTTGACCTTTGAGCATCGAGGTTCATGTTTTCAATGAATATTATCTCAAAATTAAGATACAATAGAAGTTAGCTAGAAAGAAAAGCTACTCAGGAAAGTGGAAGGCTCATTATTTTAATTGTATTGTAGGAAGTCCCAGCTGATCAGTCAAAAGATGACGTGGTTGGTCGTCCAATACCTCATCTATCTGCACTGAAGCAAGCAACAGGAGAGGCTGTATACATTGATGACATGCCTAAATATGCAGGTATGCTTATCATGTAGTCAACATTAGTAATTATCTAGGGATACTCACAGCAAACGAGAAAGCGTTTACTGCACATTACTGCCTGTGTTAACACATCATGTGTTTTCCTTACTGTTATGCCAATCACTCATTATGTTGTAGTAAATGTATGCAATGTGGCTTATTGCCTCTGTTTAACGTAGATTTTTACGTCATACTGTAAGTTAACCATTAACATTTTATTCACAGATGAATTATACGTGTGTCTTGTACTGAGCCAGCGAGCCCATGCGAAAATCTTGTAAGTTGATTAGTTTGTTAACAGCAGAAATCGCTGATTAACGAAGAAATTCCTTTTCGATATTTCACTTTTCACACCTCATTATAGATCAGTGGATCCAAGTGAAGCCACCAAGATGGCTGGTGTTCATGCATATATCAACACTGATGACGTACCAGGCTCCAAAAAGTTTGGGGTTCCTGTTGAGGACGAACTGGTCTTTTACGCCGAAGAGGTGATGATTTCATTAGTCCAGTATCAACCTATTTTTAACCAATAGAATCGAATTATAAATGCTATTCGTTGTCTTTTCTTACCTTCCAGGTGACGTCAACAGGACAGGTGATTGGTGCTATTGTAGCAGAGACTCAGACCCAGGCTAAACGTGCTGCCAAGGCCGTGAAGATTGAGTACGAAGATTTGCCAAGGATCTTGACTATAGAGGTATGTGAAATGTTATCCCTCGAATCTTCGTACTCAATTCAGTTTACTCAGTTTACAGATCAATTAAGGCGGATCGTTACAACGGCGCAGCGCGGTTATACTAAAAATAGTGAGTGGAGAACTAAACTCCCATACATTTACTGTAAATTTTGAGCTTTATTTGTTTGTATGAGTCATGCGGGGGGTCCAGTGGTGTGAAATCTATTTTTAGTATAACCGCGCTGCGCCGTTGTAACGATCCGCCTTAATTGATCTGTAAACTGCATACATTCAAGTCATTATCGAGAAATCGAAATTAATCGTGGTTGAAGCAGATCAGACTTATCGTGATTTTTATTTGCAATATCTTGAGGTGACAGTAAAAATTAGCTTGCGTGAAACTCTGGAGTAAAAGTCGGGCTGCACGCAGGCAAAGTGAAAATAGGTATCAAAGGTGTCAATCAAATTGCCATTGAGTAGGGAATAAACATGTGAGAACATGTCGTAAACAGTTTTAACTTGAACTATGTTTTGCCAATTCACTTGAAGAACAAAAGATCCGCCTGGCTTTGAAAATTAGCCTCATTAAGAATTGATGAATTTGTTTTTATCTCAAGCACTAGATGTTTTTCTGAAAGTTAAAGCCAAAGTTTCATTGGAGAAAGCGAAATCGAGTTTTTATTGACGCCAAGTAGTTAAAATGTACCAATGCCATATTCAGTGCAGAATGCTTACTTCAGTCTGTTTGCAAAGTCTTTGGAAAAAAAGGATAATGTGGAGAATGCTACGTTTACTCCTTATGCCTCTATTGTCAAATATGAATACCCTTTTTTATCTAATATTATGTGATTTTTGACAGTTTGACTTCTAAGCTAATGTTCAAATAAAAGAGTGACTTCTTTTCCTCTTGAAACTAGAAGCTATCCTTCAAATCTTGTCATTGGAATCTTTGCACTAAAATACAAAGTTGAGGTGAAGCTACATGAACATAAAAAACTCGGCTAACTCACCTTGAATATAAATATATTATCTAAGATTGGAAGAGGACATTGCTATCATGATTCAGGTGCCAATTGACCGTCATCTTTAATTGGGTGTGAATATCATAAGCACAAATAAAAACATTCAAAATTACATGTTTGGAATTTCCGTACAAAATCAGAAAAATTGAGGAAGGACCCTTAAAAGCGCCCATCACAGAGAGCATAACTGGGCTCAAATACCTTATTATCTCTTCTTTATAACACGTATAATTAGAGTAGAACAGGTGGGTAAACCCATATAAGTCAACATTGCGGCAGGTATCGAGGGTGGAAACGAAGGATGGATGGATAGATGGATAGATGGATAGATGGATGGATGGATGGAAGGATAGATGGATGGTTTGATGGAACAAAAAGGAAGGAAAGAAAGATATTGAAAGGGAAGGAAGGAAATCTGTCGCCCATGCAGAGACTATACAAAGTATCATGTGGCTAGACAGGAATCGATTTCGCGATGACGATCAGCGAGCAGAATCAGTCAAGCTAGGCCTATATCTATTGAAGTATCTGGAAAGAAGAAAAAAACGAAAAAAGAATGATATTAAATTCAAACTAACTGTAGTGTATAGAATCAGATGGAAGTGGATTGTACTTATATAGTTGCCTCCTTAGTAACCTCCCGGTATGCATCTCTTTTACATATTAATGACATCACATTAACAAAGAAAAAAAGAAAGAAAAAAAGAAAGAAAAAAAAGTTTGAGTAGGTACGAGTCTCAAGTCACCCAACTAATGATTTCCCCCAATCGGGCTTGACTCAGACTGACCACGGTTTTCAAGATATTAGTACAACAATAGCGACGAGAACAATGCTCCACATAGACTACTTTATTTTCCACTTCATATCAATGTGCCAGTGCGTGGCAGGTTGTGCAAGGGGCTAGCTGATATGGTCTGTGGGCTGGCTGGTCTCTCCCCTGATGCCTCCGGGTAGAACAGGACTCTGCGTAATTCGTGCAACCAAGGGCGGAGGGACTTAATTGCCGTCATGTCCGAAGTCCATACGTTGTCCCAGATCTGCGGATGCTCTGGGTATGACATGTGGAAGGCACTATCTTTTATTTTGGAAATTTGCTTGGTTTTAATTTTTTTTTAAATTTATATCATTAAGTTTTTCTATTATTTTTTTATTTTAATTTTTAATTTTTGGTAGTTTGTTTCTTTTTTTTCTCATTCTTTTTAAAAATCTTTTTTTTTTTTAATTTCTTTTAATTTTATTAACAGCTTTTTCGAGATGATGAAAATATCCATCATAATACCATGATCACCTCGGGATTCATTGTTTTTGGAGGGACGTTTAACATCCCTCGCTCATGAATAGGAAGAGGGAAAATTAGTTCAAATACTCCTTCATTAATTATGGATGAGGGAGTATTAGAACTAGACGCTCTTGGAGCGTTCACTGGGATGCCTGTGCAAGAGCTCGCCCACTCGCCAATCCTAAATACTCTTTTTGTTTTACGATTTTGAGAATTTGCCTGCAGGCTAATGCTGTACAATAAAACACGAGGTCCCCTTCGAGGTACATTGCACCAATTCCCAACCCCTTAAAACTCCCATTCCCATCCCGCAATCAAACCATTAAGAAATCATTAGTAAAGGCCAGACACTGAGGGTGGTTACTGCCAGGTTTTCTTTACGTCCTCAGTGGTTCTTTTACGTCCCTCCGGGACCGCCATTTTACGTGGTCATCCGAGCCACTTGAAAGTCTAACCGTTTGCAGATGTAATTACAAAGGCAGCACCTTCTCCTCAGTTATTTTAAGACCCTGAGTGTTGGTCCGGCCGGGGCTTGAACCCACGACCTCCCGCACGAAAGTCCGGTGCTCAAAAGTCTTTCAACCAACTGAGCCAACACGAAAGTGTTCCCTTTGGGTTCAAAGTCCCCCTTTAATAAAAACATTTTAAATTCTAGTAAGAATAGTGTTGAGTTACTGACTCGTCAACGCGTATTGTGTTTCTACTTGACCTACTAACTAGGTAATGTATTTGCGACCAGGCCTGCATACGAATTCACCAAAGTTGTTAGCCTTGAACTCGTGCATTTTTGTAATGCGGTATTGTATAAAATATAAATAAAACGAAAATAAAAAACCCAGCTCGCCGTTCATTCAACCAGCATTCGCATGTATTTCGATATTTTTTTTATTTTCATAAAAACAGTACGTGTCGAAGGTATTTGAATATATTGAAAGAAGAAAATAAACAACGGATTAAGAGTGCAATGTTCATGTGAAACTTCTTTGCACCTTGATTTAATATAAACATGCTTTTTGGAAGGGAATTTAGTCGAGCTCCTTTCACCATGGAAGGAGGTTCGCAGAGTCGTGTTTTTAACTGCGAATTTTGTTTCGACTCGTTTCGACATAAACCGTCGATATCAAGTCATTACATGAAAAACCAAGTTCTTGGAGTCAGCTTTCATCAAAGCTTTGTTTGTTACTTGTTTTGTAGTTTGTCTCAGTATATTGTTTTGTATCTGAGATCTGGTAAGATCTAGTTGGATCGTAGCTAGATAGTTCATAGATTCTCTTAATCTATTTTGACTAGTTTGTCTAGTTCTACGATTCTCATAGTTTGCTCATAGATTCTCATGGATATGTCAGAGATACTCAGACTTCTCTCTTTGAGTACGTGGACCAACCCGTTCCAAAATCGCTCAATAACATTTTTTAGTGTGGATCTACCACGTACAGCGTGGGCGTTTGTAAGTAGTTTAAGCTGACCGTTAAAAAAGCTAAAGACAATGGTAGGTCACATGCCTACAGACAACATACCTCACGAACTTTGAATGAATGAATTAATGGCAACCAAACACTGAAAGCTATAAATACTTAAAAAAATTATTCCTTAATAGACATCTTGCAGGTGACGTCAAAGCAGCTCAATTTGAAGGACAAGCCTATTGTTTGTGTCCTCCAAATTGAGCTGAATTCTGTGTTGCAAGGGGTCTAACTTCTTTTGTTTCGTCGAATAAACGAAATATGGCTACGGTTTCAGAACATCACTCTACTCCCTGGAAACTTTATTCTTATAACTGCTTACATTTTATGTCAAAAGCCAGTTTCACGTTCGATGCAAACCGTTGTTTTTGAGGACCACAGACTCATTTGTACAGGTTTAGCCTCGTTTATAAGTCAGCTATTCAAATACACCATTAAAAGTCCGTGGGTCTGCTATTATTAGACTTGCACATTCTTTCCATTACAGTTGGCTGTTGCTAATGGTTTGCAAAAGTCAACTGTAATGTAAAGAATTTGCAAGTTAAACAACACCATTGTTTTGAGATGCCACGGACTTAATGGTGTCTTTGAATAGCTGACTTATAAACGAGGCTAAACCTGTACAAATGAGTCTGTGGTCCTCAAAAACAACGGTTTGCATCGAATGCGAAACTGGTGTATTATCATGATTTGTCATTGGTCTGCAGAAAACAGTTGTTTCCTATTTCCTTCAACAGGAAGCTATCGAAGCCAACTCATTTTTTGAACCGGCAAGCTTGAAGGTAGAAAATGGGGATCTCGAGAAGGGTTTTGCACATTCAGACCACGTGATTGAAGGCGAGATGAGAACAGGAGCTCAGGTTTGTACACCACAGGGTTACCAGTATCCGTTGCTCTATTTTCCTCTGATTCCATTGCTTATTGTTTAGGAACATTTCTATTTGGAGACTCAAGTGACCTTGGCTGTTCCAAAAGGAGAAGATGGAGAAATGGAGATATTCTGTTCGAGCCAAAACCCAACAGCTGGACAGGTAAGGAATTAAACAAGAATGAGTATTTTATATACTAGCTATAGACGTTGATATTGATTAGAACCGGCTGTGTCCAAAAAATTAAAATGAACTTATTTTTCAGCACAAAACCTTGTGTGTCGTCATCTAGCCTGCATGCAGCCCGACTTTAACTCTGGTTAAGAGATTCGGATGCACGCAGGCTAGTCGCCATCTGACAATCATTAAATGAATTATGATTTTAATTCATCACTTGATGGAAGGCAGACAAAGTCACGGCCAACAAAGAGGGGCGTGGCAAATTTGACAACTTTAAAGCTAAATTTGAGGGCTTTGCGGACTCCAAATCGAAACTTTTTTTGCTGTTTATATCTGCACCATTGGGAGAATTCAAATCGAACAAGAAAGTCTGAAGGCATATACAGATATATAAACTTTAATCTTGAGATGCTCTCTCAAATGACAATTTTTTTTTGCTAATTAGATAAAAATTCAAACTCGTCTCAGTCCCTTTCTCGTTTTTGAAATGGCCTATTACTTGATAGTCTCAGGCCACGTCCACACTACGCCGGATAAATCCGAAAGCGCAACAAACGTTTTCCACACTGAAAACAGATCAAATGTTTTGTGTCCACACTACAGCGATCATCGACTGCAAAAAATACATAGCTCACTCTAGTATATATAAAGTATGGGGATATACGTTATTATGTTATTACGTTCGTACGTACGGCATACATAGCTCACTCTAGTGTATATAAAGTATGGGGATATACGTTATTATTTCATAGTTACTCAGATTTACCTATAGAAAATTCCCTAGATAAAAATGATACGGCATTTAAAATCAACCAATCACTAGCGCGAACGACAAGACTTCACTAGTGAAAAAACATCGTACGTCCAATGAGAGTTGCGAACGATGAATTTTCACTAGTGAAAAAATTTGGTACGGGGAATTACGAGCGGTAGCTTTGTGAACACGGTAGCTGTCAAACATGGATGACATTCTACCTAGATTTGCTCTCTTCGATGGCACTGTTGATAGTTTTATAGACGAGCAAGAAAACAAAAATACCCGCCAAAAGACAGAGAGAGATGTTAACCTGCTGAAGACTTTTCTTCATGCCGTTAAAGACGACGAAAGGGATGTCGAAGCAATTCCTCCAGAGGAGCTCAATGAAATTTTGAGCGAGTTTTTCATATCAGTCAGAACAAAAGAGGGCAAGGAATACGAACCAACCTCTTTGGGGAGCATGCTTTCCAGCTTTGAAAGATTCCTTAAAAGAAAATCTTATGCTGCTAGTATTATCAACGATCTGGTTTTCGAAAAAACAAGGAAAACCCTAATTTCAAAGCAAAAACTGCTGAAAAAGAAGGGTAAAGGAAACAAACCACAAGCTTCCGTAGCTCTTACTGAATAAGAAACCAGAATTCTGTACGAGAAAGGACTCCTTGGCATGTCAAGCCCTGAAGCAGTTTTGAACACCATGTGGCTAAATAACAGCCTGCATTTTGGACTCCGAGGAATACAAGAACACCGTTAAAGAACAATCTTACTTATTCTGTGACTTCAGCAAGTGCTAAAAGTCGGTTAGTGTGATTATAATTTTTTCATTGCCAAGTTTTGATAGTTTCATAACGGCATATTTATACATTGAAATTTTATAGTTTTCTTACTATTTCTTAAAATTTGTTAACATTTAATACTTGTCAAAAAGATATCTTAATGAAGGCAGTTAAATAAAAAATTAATTTTGTTCATAACTATTTTTTGTTGTATTAGTTTTCGACGCTTCTCTGTCTCTCTGTTTAAAACAAACTTATGCTAATTTTCATTCTCAACGCAGCACTGATATGGCTTCCAAAGGCGCTACGTTTAGCATCTATAAAATCTGAGTACCTATGAAATAAATAAATTACAACATGAAAAGTGATAGTACGATTTTTATTCACTCGTTGTTTCGTATCATAAAACTCACGCGCTCGAAGACTCGCTTGTTCGTTTTATGATACTTCACAACTCGTGAATAAAAACCGTACGCGCGCACTTTCCATGAAGTAATCTCTATATACGTTATTACGTTATTACGTTCGTACGTACGGCATACATAGCTCACTCTAGTATATAGTATGGGGATATGTGTCAGCATTGCTCAGCAGATCTACTATACTTCGTATAAAGATTGCTTAAGATTGCCGCTGATTCAAACAACAACTCTAGGTACGGCTAGTACGCGTACTAAAAACAAAACGCGAAACAGACGGGCCTAAAACGCACATCATATGCCAGCGTTAACGAAACGTTACGTTTTCTAAATGTTCTCCGTCCACACTCATATCCATTATAAGCCGGCGTTTTCAAATTTATTGATCCACTCTGGAAAACGCTTCCGAAATTTTACCCAGATCAGTGTGGACAGCAGGCCTAACCGCGATAAAGTTGCATTTTTAAATTTTTCCGGTGTAGTATGTATGGGACCGTATAACTTTTCTTGTCTTTTCTTTTTCCGTATATTTTTTTAATATTTTTTTTTATTTCAGACACTAGTTGCTAACATTCTTGGAGTTCCAACGAATAGGATTGTTATGCGGATCAAGAGATTGGGTAAGGACAATCTCATCAGGTGAAATGTCTAACTACCCTGCCACTGATTTCCCAATCTAATTTACTCAAATTATGTTAATTTAGGGTTTAAAGTCGTCCGTTCGAATTTTGGAATGACACTGTTAATCTTCACATTTAGATCAGATGATAATTTATATCATTTTTGACACAGCTTTAATCTATCATGTTTCCAGAGGAGGAGGATTTAAAAAAAACAAGGAGCTCTTCTTGTGAGATGGTATAATAGTCCCCTTCACAGTTCCCTGCGCCATCTTGAAAGGTAGCCGTGCCTTTGCATCGAAGCGAGACGAACGGTGAGCTTGCAGTGATAGAGACATGTGAATAATTGTCCAAGGTGTTAAAAAAGGTCTCTATCATTGCAAGCTCACCGTTCGTCTCGCTTCGATATAAAAGGCACGGCTACCTTTCAAGATAGCGCAGGGAACTGTGAAAGGGACTATTGCGTGCCGAGGAGCATGCCCAAAATGCACTCGATGTTTCAAGATAAAATCTTAAGAGTAAATTAGTTTGAGCCGAGTCGGCGGTTCATGAAGCCATGATAGATGATAGAAATGGTAACTTGAACAACGTGTAATAATGAAAAGGAATACTTGAGGTTTGAGATTATGATGTTAGTCCTTCGTGGAGTAGACCAAAGTCATTAAAATAAACTTTTGTATTGCATGGTGTTCAGATCACTTCAGTATTCATTCCCCGCATTTCAATCAAATTTTCAGTGAAATTTTCCATGTTTTTCCATTTTACTGGACTTGTTTTCAAAAGATTTCATGTTTTTTTTCTGATTCTGAATAATTTTGTGTTTGTTTAAGAATATTCCGCGTTCCCCTTAACAAGTTTTTGAACAAAATGTCTTTTAATCCAACGTTTTCACTTGGCCCAAGTTAAACATAAATAATTTAAAGTGCAGTTGAAATATAAAATGTTTAGCTCATGCAATGGAAGTCACTTGTTTGCAGGTGGAGGATTTGGTGGTAAGGAATCTCGTTGTGGACCTCTACTGGCTGTTGTTGCTGTTGCTGTCAACAAGTAAGAACTAGAATAGTTCTAGACTCTCACATTTCTAAATTGATGCACATTTTTTATTACGTACATATCTAACGGTCGACAAACTCTTAAAAAATTTAATGAAAATTTGAAGACTGGAAATTATCGAAAATTGAATGATTAATCGTAGGACTATTATTTTAGGATTCTTAGCCTGTCGTAAAAAGTAACTCCAGTTTTCTTGGGTATAGGCTAGGGCGTCCCGTGCGCTGCATGTTGAATAGAGATGAAGATATGATGAGTACAGGAACAAGGCATGCTTTTCTAGCAAAGTATAAGGTATATTATGATTTCATACTTCAATCTTGTACATACTTCCTTATCTATATATGTTTGGTCACTGACTGAAGTTATCAAACCCAGTAACCTGGTATTAACTTTGAATATATTGAACTTGCAGTCGGGTTTCATGTTTAAATTGAAATTATCAGCTTGTTTTTTTATCAAGTAATAATGTTTCTGATATTCAATTCATAATAATTATCTTATATAATTGTTGTTGTTTTTTTGTGAACACTGACCCGTTCTCGTTAGTACAGTCTTGCAAGAATTCTGTATAACAAGATAATTATATGGACATTGCTTAGACTGATTCGGTCCCAGTTCGCTCTCTATCGGGTTTTCTCTCTCTGGCATGGGTCCTAGTTGAGCGACCTCCACCTACAAATGAAAGATAACTACGACTTATGGAATCAGTCTAGAACTAGGACATTGCTATAGGTCTTATCAAGTACTAAATTTGATTAAATTAACCAAAACACAATCTCGTGTAAAGTTAGTTTTATAGAAGCAAATATTGTAGTTTACTTGCGATTCGTTAAATAAAACACAAGCAGGAAGCTATTTTTATTGTCACACCAATGAAATAATTACTGAATATTATCAGAGTAACTCCGGAAATACAGCCACTCTTCATAAATTCCCTGCCTCCGTAGGTTGGGTTCAAGAAGGATGGTAGCATACAAGCACTGGATATCAAGATGTACAACAATGGTGGTTATTCACGTGATCTTTCCGTTGCGGTAAGTCACGTGTTTATACCTTTAAAAAATATTCCTTAATAGACATCTTGCAGGTGACGTCAAAGCAGCTCAATTTGAAGGACAAGCCTATTGTTTGTGTCCTCCAAATTGAGCTGAATTCTGTGTTGCAAGGGGTCTAATGCTAACTTCTTTTGTTTCGTCGAATAAACGAAATATGGCTACGGTTTCAGAACATCACTCTACCCCCTGGAAACTTTATTCTTATAACTGCTTACATCTTATGACATACTCAGTATTGACTGACTGACTGACTGTTCGAAATAAATCTAGAACGTTGATTTTAAATAACATATATTAAAAAAAAAACATAAAACGAAGCGTTACATATCTTAAAAGCCGGTGTAACTTGAATGACAAATAAATTAAAATTAGCTCTTCAACTCTTTATGCAATTATGCAAAACAGGAAGATAAAGCGCGGTCTTATTTCTAGTTCGTCTTTCAGTTATATAATATTATTATTATTATTATTATTATTATTATTATTATTATTATTATTATTATTATTATTATTATTATTATATAACTGAAAGACGAACTAGAGACAATCACCGGGAATGACAGAGAGGTGTCCTTCCTAATCCAGAGATGCCAGAAATGGATCGTTAGTCGGAATGTGAACATTGTAAAGAAATTCTATGGGTATTCAACCTAAGAAAGGACTATAATTAGCAATATTTATATATTCAGTAACAAAGCCCAGGCTCGACCTGCTTATTATTGTAATTGAAAACGACAGAGGAAAAAATAAAGATACCATGATAATAATAATAATAATAATAATAATAATAATAATAACAATAATAATAATATAATAATAATAATCCTCTTGTCTTTTGCATGAGCTGGCATTGGTGTTGCATGCGCACTATGATTCCATTATTTTCCATTTATTTTTCTTTATTTTAAGTTTGTTTGTTTTCTCAAGGTCATGGAGGTTGCAGTATTTTATACTGATAACTGTTACCGAATACCCAACATCCGTGTAGAAGGTTGGTGCTGCAAGACCAACATCCCTTCCAACACAGCATTCAGAGGATTTGGAACTCCTCAGGTAGATGCAACCATACACGCATCAAGAGTTCCGCGCTACTGCTCTAAGCGCATGCTCAGGGGATTAAAAAGTGGGATAAAATTTGTAAAATATGCTGTATTTTAGTTGTATCTTTCTTGTCAAGTACAATTTTCACTAAATATTCAAGATCGCGTACCGTTAACGGAATTATGTATCATGCAAAATATCATCCCACTTTTTAATCCCCTGAGCATGCGCATTGAGCAGAAGCGCGGAACTCTTGATGCATCTATATGTGGATGATGTTCCGTCATATTTACGTATAATGTGTATTCTAGGACCCAGTCATGCACGGTTGGGTCATCAAATAGAGCGCCAATACTAAATCCGCGAAATAAAATCTAAATAGCCAACTTTCGATATCCTGGTTGAGTGATCACGCAGAAAGCAATTCAAGGCGAAGCTCATTGTTTCCCCGCCTCGTCTTGAGTTGCTTTGTGCGTGATCACTCAGCCAGAATATCGAATGTGAGCTATTGTTAGTGTGCGTAAGTCATTTTTTGCAGAAAAACTCTAAATGGATTGCTAAACAGTTTTCGAAACAACCGCCTAACAACCTCATAGATAAATAATATATAGATTTAGGCACTGCCTAAAAGCGGAGCTCCCATAAATAGTATATTTAGTGCTAAAAGCGTGACAATTGTGTGACGCGGCATAACGCTGGTTATAGCGTTACCACATTGTTTGATTTTACCAGAATTCAGGAGGAAAAACTAAAAGAAAAACCATTATTTTAAGCCTTCAAAAGCATTAGAGAACTTTTCAATTCGAAGAATAATAATTATAGATTGTAGAACACATGAATACATGTATAGAACGAAGGATTTTATTCAGCAAATCTTGGTAATCAAAGTTGTAAGTTTTTTAGGTGGAAAGTAAACTACACTGAAAATTGTCGAAAAATATTACTGATAAGCTTAAGCTTACATTCACTTGAACTTCACACATAAAAAGAGACACATTCATTAATGCAAGATAATAATTTTCTTTGCTAGTAAGTTGGTCTTTGTAAAGTATTTTTTTTAGATTTATTCTTAACTTTATTATCGAGCGAAAAATCTTACAAAAACATAAGCTTAACTATAAAAAAAAACAAGCTCATCATTTTTGCGATTGTGTAATAGTAATAGCTGGAAAAGCCCGATAAATAGCAAATATTTGGTGTGATATGTATTCCTTTTTCATATTTCATTCAACATTAGAATAAATTATCTATAAAAATGTCAAAATATTCATATGATTATGAAACTGGAATCTTGTTTTGACTTCGCGTAAGGTTCGCTGGCCGTCAAATATATTTTTTCAAAGAACCAAGTCTTTTTACTAAGTCTTAGCCTTTTTTCTTGAAATGGGATCAAAAACAAATAATCAAAGCTTCAAATATCGCTTTTTTGGTTCACAAGTAATGAAGAAAAAGATGATAAAAATCTAGAATGCAGTAAAAACGACAAACTATCCAAGTTTCTCTGACAATGTTTGCCGAACCAACGTCCTTGGCTTGTCTGAGAGTTTCTCCAGCTAGTTTACACATTTCTTGTCGATTTTTTACGAAATATTAGTTAAGATTAATGAATTTACCTTCCATGAAGTGTTTTCTACGAAACTGAAATATCACTCTTGCAGTATGATCAGGTTTTTCTGGTCTACAGGCCACTTTTTCTCTCACTGAAGTTTCAGTCACGAAACTTAATTCATCGTAAGATTAAGAATCTTCCCTCGCTTTCCCTCGCTAAATCTTCTTTAACAAGTCGCTAAAGTCGAAAAACTGTTTTTGTTCACTTTAAGACAGACATGACTTCGATTAAACGTATTTTTCGCATTGCAAAAATAAGAAAAAAAATACTTCTTGATCCATTGACTACATTATTGCAATTTTTCTGTGCATTTGTGAGTAAGCAAAGCGCGCGGGAACCCTGTGCAAAGTGGTACACGGACGTATGTACGTATGTATGTATGTATGTATGGACAAATCAAGCCATGAAAAATCAAGTCGATGGGTTACCATTTTTTCTTAAGTATGGTGCTCCGCTCGCGCGGGCCTTCGACCCGCGCGGGAGCTCCGCTATTATGTGTAAAGATTGATGAATACATATTCATATTGTAGACGACGTTTTCATCCAAATACGTGTTATTCTTATGATTTTCCCATATTTTTTCTTCAAATTTGGAACTTTGACAGCTTATGTAATTCTTTATGAAATACTAAGATAAAAAAAAATGGGAGTCACCGCTCAGTTTTTTTTTTTCGAAATCAATTAATTGATCGAAATCATACATTATAATAGCGGTGAAATTCTTCAAGCTAAGGAGGTATAATTCAACACTGACATCCAAAGCACATGCTCCGATCTCTGGCGACTCGTTCAACAGCTGCACTTGAAGTTACTCTTAAACTTGAAAGACATATTTGTTGCTTTTATCACTTTTGATTCTATCCAGCAAGCTTATTTTGAAAGAAAGTATTTTGGAAACTGTCTTTTTTGACAGTTATAAGCCATACTTCTCACTATAAGCACTGTAAGTTTGAACTGATGACAATGAATAAATATGGAAATGAATGATTGTGCAGGAATCATATTCCATATATGTCTGGAGCGTGACATTTGTCACGGCTTTTAATATTCAGAAATAAATTACATTAAAAAAAACTGTTTTCATCAACTTTTTTAGAGGTTCCCTTGTTGGTATATGCTAAAACAATTATTCACCTCAGGCTCAGTGAAGTATCGGTGAATATTTACCTCGCGGCTCGGAAACATATTCACCGATATTCACTTCGCCTTCGGCGAATAATTAGTAAATAAACCCCTCCTGGCGGCTGGGATATTTAGCACTTAATGACTGGTCCCGAGGGAAACAGTTAGCTTTGTTTCCCGAGAATTTCAATGTTTCCCGAGGTTCCGGCCGAGGGAAACATTGAGATTCGAGGGAAACAAAGCTAACTGATATCCCGAGGGATCAGTCATTAAGTGTTTTATTATATATCCTAGTCAAATGAAGAAAAATTTTCTCTCCATTTTGAAAATTTTTCGATTTATTCCCCTCTCACGCTTTGATCACGTGCATTTATTACCCGCGCGGGAGTTATTGAGATTTATTTCCCTCCGTGATGTACTCTCGACCAATAAGAAAACGAGTTTGACTAGGATATATAATAACGGTGATAATGTCCGAGGATGAGAAATGGTCCGAAAAAATAACATTTGGCAAATGTGACATTTTGAGGACTATTTTCCATCCAAGGACATTATCAGCCGATATTCCAGTGAGCCAGAGGGGGTTTATTTATTTTATAACCCAACGACTTCACTGAAATGAATTCAGCAAACTGCATCGACTCGTCATCTCCAGAGTTTTCAAAAAATAATTCTCTCTCGTCTCCACGCTGGATATAAAAACAATTATTTTGGTAAATGAAAGCTGTTTGACATTGAATTATTCTATATTGTTTGACATTTGTTGTCGAATTCTTTGTTGGTTTTTAGTAGTTTATAAAAACAATTTCGAAAACAAACCAAAAACTTCATTCACGAAACATGGATGCTTACCATTGATGACATTTACAGTATATTTTGTTGATTTTTTCGTGTTTCCTGGCGTAGTTTTCTCAACCAGTCTTTGTATTTTACTCTCACTTGTTTGTAAAAACCGAGTTTCTTTGTTTTCCGTGTTTTTTCTTTTCTTTTTTAACGTTTTTCCCTTCTGCTGGACGAATATCACTTCGGACGGGGGATATCGCCTGATACCCGTCCTGCACGTGACCCATTTGAACCAATGACAGCGCGCGAAAATTCATCGTTGGGTTATAATTGTTAAATATCGTGATTCGACAACGGCAAAAAAATTGCTCGCTCGCGCGCCACTCACAAATCACGATGTTTTGCTCAACCTGACCCAATAATTACTTCTTATTTTTAGGCAATGATGTTTACTGAGTCATGGATTCAGGATGTTGCACATATTTGTGGAATTTCACAGAGACAGGTACTTTTTATTGCAGTATTCCATTGCCAGAAATATGATGGGACATGAGCCTGCTCATACATGCGCAATGATGCGTTTCAGCTTACAAAATAGCCGCCGAGTCTTATAGGAAATGTATGGGGAATATAGAGCTTCCTCTATTTACGGCGAATAGGGTTTTATTTCCTCTGAGCTCCACATCGCGACAAACAACCCACCCTACAAGCTACTAAATAAGCGTAAAATGATCATTGAATCATGCGACATATTGGTTCCCGGACTACTTGCCTTCGAAAGGCTTCGAAAGCTCTAGATTCCATACATCGTCTATAAATCTGGCCACACTTGACCTCAAAATCGTCTTATTTGAGCTCGAAAAAAAGTAAAAGTAAAAGAGCTCCACCTCGATATCACCAAACGAGTGTTTAATAAATCCAAAACCGCTCAAAATAGACAGCATGCTTTCAGAATGTAGGTTCCCAAGAAGCTTGAAGTTAGGTTAAATATGGTAAAAATTTTTAGCGATTCGACGCGTTGTTAGCTCGTAGTTTTCAGTTAAAAATGACAAGAAACCACAGAGAACTGCTCCAAACAGCTTCAAAACCCCCTAGATATCGCCATTTTGTTTTTACAAGCTCCTATTGACTGCTGAGATATAATAAGGAAGCTTAAAGTAACGATTTACGTTTGAAACTTGTTTCTTGTCCTTCATGGGCTTCCTGTGGTGAGGCTTATCAACAGAAAAATAATAGCTGTTCTTTTGATTGTCAAGTAACTATTTTTTGGCAAGAATTTTTTTACTAACATCATAGTTGAATATAAATATGTGCTTGGAAACCATGTAGTTATATTTTTCCTCTAGAAAACCACTTCATTTTCATTCATGCGTAACACCGCTGACAATGTCCATTATTTCTGGCAATGTTCATTTCTTATTGAAACACTTTCCGTTTTTCTTTTCCAATTTCTGCACGATACTGACTCAATCCATTACCTTATAGTACTCACGATACTTCAGTTCTCACGATACACAACAGGGCACATTTCTTTTGACTTAATTAACGAGCGCTCTTTTCCCCCACCATTAATTTCAAGGTTCGTGAGATAAACTTTTACAAAGAAGGTGACTTGACTCACTACAATCAGAAGCTGACAAACTGTTATATCAGCCGAGTATGGAATGAACTGTTAGAAAAATGTGACTATGAAAAGAGAAAGCACGATGTGGACCAGTTCAACAGGTGAAGTAGAAGAAAGCTTAATCCCCTAGCAGAAGAAACCAACTGATTTCTTAGATTAAAGCTACAGCTACTAGCAGTGTCTTTGGACATTTGGCAGCCGAAAATTCTTTTGTCTTTTTGTTGCCTTTAGGATTCATGAGGCGTTCTTTTATTCTGCAGGCTTAACCGCTGGAAAAAGCGAGGAATAGCCATAATACCAACCAAGCATGCAATTGGATTTGGTGATGTCTTTCTGAACCAGGTGATGTCCATTCAGCCTTCACGTTTTGTCTTTGCATACTGGAGCTCTTTAAGGTATCAGGATACATTTGAGGCCTTCGAGATTACTTTACGCGCGACCAAATTTTGCGCTGCTTAAAAGTATACATTCTCTGAAAGTTAATTAAACGTAGTTTTTAAAAAAGTCATTGACTTTCTTCGTAGTTTTTGAGTGACCAAAATATCGTTTTAAAAACATTGTAGCTCTTTCGGATTACATTGGATCGAACTGAAAGTTTGGATTATGATAAATGACAATACGATCTAAAAAATGGTATCTCAGAGTTTTGAAATGTTTTTTTCATTTAAGAGATATTGTCTATTTTGCAATCATGACCACCGAAATTTCAAACTTCCGGATTTAACGCGTCATTGCGCACGATCTAAAAAAGGTATCAAAAATCTGAGACACGGTTTTGAAGCTCATTATCCACAGAGTATGCTAATGTAATTTTGATCGGAAATTCTGATCCTGCGGGAATTCATCGAATGAAGGGAGGTAGAATGTCACTTAGAACCAAATAACCTTTTTTGTGTTCCAAAACAGACAATTATAAATAGATATTCGAAAACTACATTTATTTAGCTTTCAGAAAATGTATACTTTTATGCCAAAATATTGTAAAGCCCGTGCGAAATTTGAGGAAGCGCGTATAGGGGTCCTAATCATATCCTGATACCTTAAGGAGCTTCATACACAATTACCAGCACGAGCTAAACACTTTTATTATACATCAGATTGTTTCTTGAGAAACGGATTTTTGAATGAAACTCATTGTTTTTAGTTGGTTTTTGTTTGTTTGTTTGTTTGTTTGCTTGTTTGTTTGTTTGTTTGTTTGTTTGCTTGTTTGCTTGTTTGTTTGTTTGTTTGTTTGTTTGTTTGTTTGTTTGTTTGTTTGTTTGTTTGTTTGTTTGTTTGTTTGTTTGTTTGTTTGTTTGTTTGTTTGTTTGTTTGTTTGTTTGTTTGTTTGTTTGTTTGTTTGTTTGTTTGTTTGATTTTGTTTATTAGCGACCACATGTTGCATTTGATTTGATGTTTGTTAGGCTGGTGCTCTGGTTCACGTCTACACAGATGGATCAGTCTTGGTTACTCATGGAGGAACAGAAATGGGACAAGGACTTCACACTAAAATGGTTCAAGTAAGTTGAGATTTTGTTCAAGACATGCCATAGTTTTCATTTAACTTCATGATACCCTCGACCATGTTTGTCTCGAAAATCATCCAGATTTTCCAATAATTCAATACCTTTTTTGTTTACGCCTTTCCTAGGTCGCAGGTCGTGCCTTGAATGTTCCAATCTCCAAGATCCATTTGAGTGAAACAAGTACAAATACCGTCCCCAATACCTCTGCCACTGCAGCTTCTGTGTCGTCTGATCTAAATGGCATGGCTGTCAAGGTATGATAAGATAGAATAAATGAAAGAAAGGTTATGCAGGATATGCGGATTAAATGACGCTATATGAGGCTGTTTTGGAAACATTTAATCAGTGTGCATTAGTGATTCCCTTGCATTAGAACTAAACTCGACTATGCCTCCCTTTGTTAGGGTCTCCTATCACCAGGGATCTCCCTAAGAGGTCCTTAGAGAAAGATTCAAATACAGACAAAGTTAGTGCTGTGCTGTCGATGGGACAACCCTTATATATATTAAATTCTTTGTTGTCTTGCATTTGTAGGCAAAACTATTATATCTGCATGTAGTAAGTGTTTGCTTTTTATGTTGGCTTTATTGTAAGGTTGCATGTGAAGAAATAAAGAAGAGACTTACACCATTCAAAGAAAAGAACCCTAAAGGCACATGGGAAGAGTGGGTAAGCAATACTCATTAATACACTGGCTGGAATGAATAAAATCAATAAATAACAATAATCTTCAATAAGTGGCCAGCGTCGAAAAGTGATTTACAGATAAAGTTGATAGAGTGGTTTTCATCAACACATGAAGCAGAGTTCTGATAATATAGTGAGCATGAAGTAAAACCAAGTCGTCGCAATAGGAAAAGGGAGAGAGAGGGAGGGAGGGTAAAATGTATAATAATCATATCCATACAGTATAATCATACAGTATCAGTAAAAATCAGAGAGAGATGTCTAAAGGTATATGGAAAGGTAATATTAAGGTTCTTTATTTTTGCAAAAGAAAAGCTGATACCTATCTACCGTCTATGAAGTTATGTAAACCTCTCGTCCGTGAATTCACGTTTTGGGAGAGGATGTAACATTGCTAGTGTTCCCGTGGTATCCGTGAGTAAACAAATGAGCTACCGTGGAGTTGTCTGTCTGTCTGTCTTGGCCAAACCAATGAAGTTCTAAAACAACCAAAGGTTGATCGGCAGGAGATAATGTATTCCTCCCATAAAACGTGTGCTAATTCGCGATGTCTAATACAAATATTTGTTATTTTTCAGGTTGGTGCAGCTTATCTTGAACGAGTTAGTCTATCTGCTACAGGATTCTACAAGTGAGTTACTGATACTTACATTAGAAATTTTATTTAATTAATTTAAAGAAGGAAGAACTCGTATTTCTTAACTTCTTTTGGCAGAATAATGGGAAATGCTAATCAGAATACGATGTGAATCCTCAAAACTGATTGGTTGACCTTGGGTTTGTTCTGAAGGTTAACTCAGCTGGTAGATTTAAACCCTGTCCCTGTCCCTGTCCCTGTCCCTGTCCCTGTCCCTGTCCCTGTCCCTGTCCCTGTCCCTGTCCCTGTCCCTGTCCCTGTCCCTGTCCCTGTCCCTGTCCCTGTCCCTGTCCCTGTCCCTGTCCCTGTCCCTGTCCCTGTCCCTGTCCCTGTCCCTGTCCCTGTCCCTGTCCCTGTCCCTGTCCCTGTCCCTGTCCCTGTCCCTGTCCCTGTCCCTGTCCCTGTCCCTGTCCCTGTCCCTGTCCCTGTCCCTGTCCCTGTCCCTGTCCCTGTCCCTGTCCCTGTCCCTGTCCCTGTCCCTGTCCCTGTCCCTGTCCCTGTCCCTGTCCCTGTCCCTGTCCCTGTCCCTGTCCCTGTCCCTGTCCCTGTCCCTGTCCCTGTCCCTGTCCCTGTCCCTGTCCCTGTCCCTGTCCCTGTCCCTGTCCCTGTCCCTGTCCCTGTCCCTGTCCCTGTCCCTGTCCCTGTCCCTGTCCCTGTCCCTGTCTATTGTCTTGGCATTTGTTGTTGTTGTCGTATGTGTGTGTGTGTTTTTATTGTAACCGTGCATCGGTTTGAAATGTGATCATTAATATTTTGAATTATATTGAAATAATATTTCTGTTCTTATCGTCTCATAGGACCCCCGGTATAGTGGGTTATAATTGGCAAGCGAATGCTGGTGATTCATTCAACTATTTCTGTTATGGCGCTGCATGTTCTGAGGTCGAGATCGATTGTCTTACTGGAGATCATCAGGTCATTATCAGGATTATAATCTTTTCATTTTTCTTTTCTTCTTGTTAATAACAAACATTTAACAATTATTGGGCATATCGACATTAGGATTTTTACCAAATCTTATGTTTCCAAATAGAACTTGCGCACAGATATTGTGATGGATGTTGGAACCAGTCTAAACCCGGCCATTGATATTGGTCAGGTAAGGTAGTTTGTTAGATAATTCTTTCTTCGTTTCATCGCTTTATATCTCTTTTTCTATACCTGATTGTTGTCTCACATAATTTCCGCCTCCTGTTTCTGATTGGCTGCTAGACAAAAAAAAAAACACCCCACAAATACTCCAAGTACAAATCAAAAGTTCTTCATCGTAACTTCCCTTGATCCTGCATCGATTTATGTATTTGTCAACTTTTGTATCTTTTTTACAACTGTTATCCTACAGATTGAGGGAGCATTTACTCAAGGCCTTGGTCTTTTTACATTGGAAGAAGTACGTTTCTCTCAACAAGGTGCCTTATGGACGACAGGGCCTGGAACTTACAAGATTCCTGGATTTGCAGACATCCCGGTTGAGTTCTCAGTTCACCTCTTACGAAACGCACCAAATGAGAAAGCAATCTACTCTTCAAAGGTTAATAGCCAGAAGTTTATTGATAACTTTTTCTCATGACAAGAGAGGTTTTAACATAGGTTTAATGTTTAGAAATATATACAGGGGCGGATCCAGGAATTTTCAAAAGGGGGGGCCGGACAGGATCAAATTAGGGGCGTAGCGTGGCCATTTTGATAAGACACCTAAAAAATCGCGCACTTCAATGTTGACACTGTTCCATAAATTATTACCAAGTTTTAACACATTAATTTCAAAAGGGGGGGCCGGATGGGATCAAATTAAAAAATAAAATAAATTTCCTTAATGCACGAGGCAGTAGAAAAGCAAAAAAAAACGGCAGCTAAAGGGGGGGCCGCGGCCCCCCCGGCCCCCCCCCCCTAAATCCGCCCATGATATAGAGGACTACTCCACGTACAAAACAATGCCTTACTTGAAGTGGTACTTGTGGAGGATAATTCAAATTTATTTAGAAACGAGATTGAGGTCGTAGGTTCAATTGAGTATTTATTCATGTGGCCCTCACTTGAAATAAAAATAGTAAACTTTTAACAAATCATAACCAATTTCTTTCAATTTTACTTGATTTTTCTATTTCTTCATCCGAAATCTTTTGACATTTTCTTCGGAAGTCAAAAGTTTTATTTTTAGCTCACAGTGCATGGTGATTCAGCGGGTTTCTTTCGTGCGTGTTCGCTGGTGGACTCGAAAAGAACTTTAGTAAGTAAAACTTTCTAATTTGTTCGATAGGCTGTGGGTGAACCTTCGCTATTTTTGGCCTCGTCAATATTCTTTGCTATCAAGAACGCCATAATAAGTTCCAGGTAAGACCACTGATCGTATTTTCTCTATTTTACAGGCTTTAATGTATGTCTATTTTGCATTTGTTCCAGACGTGATGCTGGTATCGAGGGTGTCTTTAGGTTGGACAGTCCAGCCACATGTGAACGCATAAGAATGGCGTGCGTCGACAGATTCACCAAACAGGTATCTGTAAAGACCCCAGGAAGCCCTGGTGCATGTTCATCACGTCTTGAAATTTTATTATGTTAATAAATATTAACTTTCTAAAGATCTCGCCTTTAAACTGAGAAGAAATCTGATGCCTTTCTTTATACCTCATTCCTTGTGCTAATTTTAGTCTGTTCTGCTTTTATTGTAGTTTCCAGTTAATGCAGACCCGTCAGTTGACTTCAACGTTATGCCCTAAAACATCACTACAATTCTAATATCTTATCGTAAGACACACCCTAAATCTAATGTTACAACTATTGCGATAAATCCCATATTCAACTGTCTTACTCATTAGTATGCATTAATAATTAGTATGCATAATCTTCATTTACTAGTGATGATAACTAGTTATCGCCACTGTTTAACGCGTACTAATGAGTGTGTGTGTGTGTGTGCGTACCTTGAAATGCTGAAATACCCGTCTAGCTTTAGTGACACTTGAAAAATCCTTGTACCACATCATAAGGCAATAATTTGTGTCATAAAACTTGTAAAACTTGAGAAAAAATGATTTTTTCTATCATCGTTGCATTCAGAAGCATTTATAAGTTGATTTTTGACATGATAGATAAATATTGCTCAATCAAATGACTGATATCAGTACATTTTATAACCTCAGCCGCGAACTGCCGTTTGATTCAGGCATACATAACAATCAAATACAATATGTGTCCTTTATTCAATTATATATTTAAGCTTGATGGTGAACGTAGTCTTCAAAGCTGAACGTAAAGGGATGCATGGAGCATGGTTTTCATGTCACCTTTAAGGAGGCTCCCTAGAGTTTACAGGTATTTGGAGCTATAAGAGAAATCCTTTTATAGCAAAAGCATATCTGCATATTGATGCCTGATAGACCAACCATATTAAAGATTATGAGTTTGGGATTTGTTTGTGGTAGTAATGATCACATACAATGTTACCATAGCAACGCTGCATCTGTCATAAAAAGGCCTATTTTTAACATTAAAAAAATAATAACTCGAATTTTCCACGGTCAATATTCTTCTAAATACATAATATAAAACCCCGTTGGGTTTTTTATAATATAACTGCGGCTTAAAAAAATCTTGACATCAGAACGTGAGATATTGAGAAATTTCGATTTTCCTGGATTAAAAAAAATCTGATGTCAGGATTTCAGTAGTATTTTGTCAGTTGCCTTTTTACAACATTGTGAAAAAACTGTATAAGTTTGGGAACATTTCACCGTGTAATTTTGAGTTAATTTCGTTTTGAAAATTAACGTACGCAGAATAAAAATTCTTCAAGTTTAGTAGTTGCGCATGCGCAAGCATTCTGAATAAATGAACTGTTTTGAACGTGCAAGTCAAAGTCGTATAAAAATCACTAAACACAAGGGTAGATTTCACGGAGCTTTATTTGCTGCTGCTTCTGTTGCTACTGGTTTGAAATGATTGATAATTCTGGACAAAATACGAGTAGTTTTTGTGACTCTTGGTGCTTTGCCTCTGGACGTCGATGGAGGAAGAGTAAACTCTAGGGAGCCTCCTTAAGTGATGAACAGGTTCTATGGCAGTGGGTATCACTGGCATTACGAACGGCCGTCAATCAAAGAAACTAAACTCCTAAACTAGAAAAATTACATTTTACTAATTTCATATATATCCATTTTGAAATCATGGGTGTTTTCTGCAATATGATTGGCTAAGAAGTGTGCGATTTAAGCATTGATTTCATAAATATAAGAAAAATACGAACAATAAATGAATTAAGTGTGTAGTGATTATGTTTTGTAACCAAGAGTGGGTCATATGAGAAAATGCTTATTGACTGAGCGGGAGGGCTCTTGCTCATTTGTACAGAACTCGAGCAAGCACCCTTGGTAGGATTGGTCAGATAACCTGTGGGTTATCATGGTTACCTCCGTGAAAAAGCTTGGTCAGTCACAACCAGCACTCATACAGTTACTAAACCCCAAATTTATCTTGACAATGCAGGCAGAATTAGGTGAAACCACTGAGCCAACTGAATGAGTATTTCATGGTTTGTTGCTCCCAACCACCCTCCTGAGGTTTTAGAATGGATGATATAAGCCAGTTCAAAGTTTAAGAATCGTTTTCAGTGCGCATGTGATTTTATCCCGAATTTCTCACCTTCTTTCGTTTAAACCTTCTTTTGTTTTTAAATAAACAAAAGAAGGTGAGAAATTCGGCAATGAAAACGATTCTTAAACTTTGAACTGGCTGTGAGTTTTCTTCACTGACCGATCAGTGCTATAATATTAATGCATCTTCTCCAGCGTGATCATTAGACAAAGAAGGGCCAGATTGGAAAAAAGACAAAGTCTTTATCTGTATAATAACCCAAATAAAGATTGATTGATTGATTGATTGATTGATTGATTGATTGATTGATTAACTATCAAACTATAAGAAGTGATATTCAAATCAATGACATATCTATTATCGGAACCCATTGCCAGAAATATTGGACATTGTCAGCGGTGTTACGCATGAATGAAAATGAAGTGGTTTTCTAGAGGAAAAATATAACTACATGGTTTCCAAGCACATATCTATATTCAACTATGATGTTAGTAAAACAATTCTTACCAAAAAAATAGTTACTTGACAATCAAAAGAACAACTATTATTTTTCTGTTGATAAGCCTCACCACAGGAAGCCCATGAAGGACAAGAAACAAGTCTCAAACGTAAATCGTTACTTTAAGCTTCCTTATCGTATCTCAGCAGTCAATTGTTTTGTAAAAACAAAATGGCGATATTTAGGGGGTTTTGAAGCTGTTTGGAGCAGTTCTCTGTGGTTTCTTGTCATTTTTAACTGAAAACTACGAGCTAACAACGCGTCGAATCGCTTAAAATTTAACCTAACTTCAAGCTTCTTGGGAACCCACATTCTGAAGGCATGCTGTCTATTTTGAGCGGTTTTGGATTTATTAAACACTCGTTTGGTGATATCGAGGTGGAGCTCTTTTACTTTTAAATTGTTTCGAGCTCAAATAAGACGATTTTGGGGTCAAGTGTGGCCAGATTTATAGACGATGTATGGAATCTAGAGCTTTCGAAGCCTTTCGAAGGCAAGTAGTCCGGGAACCAATATGTTGCATGATTCAATGATCATTTTACGCTTATTTAGTAGCTTGTAGGGTGGGTTGTTTGTCGCGATGTGGAGCTCAGAGGAAATAAAACCCTATTCGCCGTAAATAGAGGAAGCTCTATATTCCCCATACATTTCCTATAAGACTCGGCGGCTATTTTGTAAGCTGAAACGCATCATTGCGCATGTATGAGCAGGCTCATGTCCCATATTTCTGGCAATGTTTACGCCCACTAATCTGTAGACCTGCTTAAAAGCTCAAAGAAATGCTTTAAAACATTTCACTATTATCTAAGTCAAGATTTGAAAACATGTCGCGTGTGGATAAGGTAGCACAGCTTTCAACTTCCCTATACTTCATCTGATCAAGGGTTGACGATAGCTACCTGTTAGTTTCCTCACTACTTGACTGGACCTTGGGAAAGGTATATTGCGTATTATAAAGAAGGCAAATGTTATAAAGTGAATGCAGAAAGAATAAATGTAATGAAGAAGATTTTGCATGAAATAAGTAATGACTCAGTGATGACTAAAAGCAGGCCTTTCTTAAGATACAGCCGAAAGCATGTGTCTTTAATATCGATGTGTAAACATATTACATCGTACCTTGGTAGGGTTGTATAACCTTAAGCTTCCTATGTGGGGAATTGAATTGGATCAGAGGTTTAGGAAGCCTGAATACTCGACTGGATCTTGGTAAAGGTCTTTTTATGATTTTAAAAAGTAGCATTAAAGTGAGTGCAGAAAGAATATAATCGATAGAGCAGATCAGTTTCTTATGAATTAAGAAGTAATGTGTAGTGATCCTAAGCGTGACCGTGCCGTGCCTATCAATCTGATTGGATGAACATTAATCACTAGTTATGTGATTGTGTGGTTCCAAATATATCCTTACCCTATCATGGAGGATATTTGAAAAAGGATCCCCACCCCACTGAAATTTCCAATTTTCTTCCACAAATCTTGCAATTTTTTTTCCTCTGAAGCACCACCTCTGGTCCTGGGAATTTACGATTTCCTCCATGGTGGGGTATATGGATATCATTTGGAACCACACATTGTAGTCCATGGAGATTGTCATTTTTCTATACCGTGTGTTGTGCCGTGTTTTATACATTCTTACGAGATCTGCTCACTGTATGTACATCATGTTCAGGCAAACACAAGTCCAAGGATCTTTTCCTTTTCTTGATCTTGTACTGCATGATGTTTCCCTCGCGTTTGCCTTGCTAGTATTATTTGTAAAATCAATTGTTTTAAGGCCGTTACAAATTTAAATTAACCGATCCTGAAAAATGGCGCTTGCCAATATTTCCACGAGCTTAGCTATTATGAAAAAAAAGGAAGTCAACCAGATATTGATAATAAATGCAAGGGCGGATCCAGGAAGTTTTGAGAGGGGGGATCGAAACATACACTATGCCAAAAAAATGAGAGGGGACCAAAGTTATACTAAGCAAAAAAATGAGCTATTTTAATAAAGTGACGATTGAAACTTATGGTTCCGACGCCCTCCCGACCCCCGAATCTGAGACATGCATAAAATGTCATGTACGATAAGCTAGTCTTTACATTCTAACCATTGAACTTCGATTTTCAAAGCCGTTGGCTATACAGTGTTTCAGGCCAACTATATATTTTTTATAAGGAAAATAGAATTAAAATATTTGAAAAAATACGTGTAGAAAATAGTTCAAGATGAGGCAAAGCCCACTAATCTTGCTTTTCTTGATATTTCTTCCGGATTTTCTATTGTACCAAAAATATTCCATCCTTTGGATTAATCAAACAAATTTCGTTCGAATTGGCCTAAAGGATTACAGAAAAATAAGGTTTGAAAATAGCATTTTGATAAAGAACCGTTGACAGTCCGACACTGTCACTGTAATGTTGATATCGTTTGTACCGACAGATGTCGATGTAAGTCCAAAATGGCGCACATTATTGGAAACGAGGTATCCAGGGCCAAATGCAAGAAACCATATGCTGTCGATGCAAAGTATACATTTGTTCGGTCTTTCTTTCTTTCTTTCTTACATTCAGGAACACAATAGTTTTGCGGCATTAAATTATAAAAAAATACTGTAAATTTGTAAATTTGGCCCTGGATCAGTAGTTTTCATGTAACTCACTCGGCCGTGCGCCATTTCGGATATAGGTGTATGTCAACTGCTTGTGCAACATTTGTTAGACTTCAGACGTCTAGAGTTCTCGGAAAAGCAAGAAAAGGTTAATGAACTACACTACATATATCAGTATAAGATGATGAACGATGGAAATTTGAAAACACAGGAACATTTTCAAAAAAGCGAGCAGCAAACTCACAAATACTTACAAACTTTAAATATTCAAAATTTTTTTTTTGGTTGGTATCATAATTCAAACATAAATTGTATCCTCAACCATAAATTGACATTTATTTTGCCAAGCTTTCGGGCTTAATTGCCCATCCTCAGGGCTAAATGTAACAAACAACGACAGTTACAATCAAGATCTGGGAGTTACTGTCTCGAAGGATCTAAAGTGGGAAAACCATATCAGCAACATCCTGGGTCGTGGCTACAAGATGCTGGGGTTTCTCCGCAGACACACCTGCAAAACGTTTAACATAAAAACAAGAAGAATACTTTACCTAACCTTCGTTAGACCCTATGTAGGGTATGCAAGTGAAGTATGGGCCCCTCAGCAAATAGGAAACATTCTTCGGGTAGAAAGCCTTCAACGTCGTGCCACAAGGTACATCTTAAACCTACACTGGGAAGATAAGCTAAGCTACCAAGACCGGCTGGCAAAACTTGACCTGTTGCCCTTGTCATTCTGGCATGAAGTAAAGGACCTCGTCTTCTACTTCAAGTGTCGCAACAACATCTACAATGTGCCTATGCAACAGTTCTTCCAAGAGAAAACAAGAAGACCTACGCGGAACTACTCACCTATGGACCTTCAGACACCTCAGTGCCGGACCAAACTCTTCCAGGCATCCTACTTCAACAGGCTCCCAAAGCTTTGGAACAATCTTCCTACTTCAATCCGCTCATGTACTTCAGTCAACCAGTTCAAGAACCATGTAATGCAGCACTACTTCTCTGCTGTTACTGACCACTTTGATGTCAATAATGTCATTACATGGAAATCAATCTGCCCTAAGTGCTGTTCACCACGTGACATCTACTCCAACAAAATTTGTTGCTTCTGATTGCTGAACAATCGAAAACTATGAACTAATGAACTGCTTGATAACTGCTAAATACTAGATTTCCCTAGATGTAATATTAGGAATGACCCTTCGGACATTTTTCAACAATTTCAATATCTAATCCATCTGCTTGCATCAATAATCATTATAATATTCGTAAATCTAACTTAATCATTAACTAATTCCTTATATTTCCTAATTTATTGACTCTGAACTTCTTTCAAGATAGCTAAATATTGCATTTCTCCTTGATATTAACTGATTAGATTTCTCACGAGCATAATTATCTATCTATCTATCTATACATATAAGTATGATAATCACATCTGCTTATCTACAGCCCTTAGACTATCTACAGTCTCAACAGCCCATATACGTTTTTTTTTTTTTTTTTTTTTTTTTTTTTTATCGTTTCCTTGTTCATTTTATGAGAATAATAAGTTCCTTTGGTTAGATTTATATATTTTTGTTAGGGCGCACTTAATTTGGAGCCCAGCTCTGTTGTGCTAACCCCCTCCATTAGTAATTATTTAATGGATGAAGTGATGTAAATAAATAAATAAATAAAATAAATAAATAAACTGTTTAACTCACGCTCATCGCGCAATCAAGCATTTTTAAGCGCTCACGAGTATAACAGGTAGAGCGCGCGCGCGCTAACATAAAGAATGCATTCTAGAATTGAGAAAGCTAATTACCCTTGACAATAGCTAAATAATTTTCTGGTAATAGAGACGCTGGTAGAAAGTTACCAGAAAATTATTTAGCTATTGTAGCGTAGCGTATCCCAAGTGTCTTTATCAGAGTATAATACACGGAAAACTGTTTTTTTTTATTGCTTTTATGAAATAACTAGCGCTCAAATGCTTTTAAGGTAATTCCGTAGTTTTGCATTGCGCACGTGCTACTGCGCACGATTTTAGCCAGCGCGAGCTCGTTCACATTGGCTCTTATTACGATTTCAAGATGGCGGCCGGCTGGTAAAAACGGTTTGTTAAAAATACACAAAATACGGAAAACAAACCAAAACAACCAGGAAATTATCAATCGAAGGTATCTGGCATTGATATGAGAGTTTTGTATAAATTTAGAAAGATATTACAGGCTTTTTTATATTTTTTTTGTGTGTAAACTCTCCCTGGTCCTTTCTAGTTCACTACATTTCGAGGACAAAATTCGTATTTTAGCGAGCTGTAACGCGAAAACGAGCACGGTGACCTATCTTTTTTATTTCAGTAAATCAATAAGGAATAGGTTTACCATAATATATCTTAATTTAAACAAAATTCTATGTCCAGTTTTCGAGATATTCTCAAAAACATACTGCGGAAAACTGTTTCCAGATCGATATTAGGGAGAACATCGAAGTTGAAAAGTCCCTGTTTTTTACAACGACTGCATTTTCTGGAAAATTTTCGGCATCCAACTGTTGCTTTGCTTCATAAAAGAAAGAATAACGCAAATAGTTTAATGTTAGCAATGACTTCCTGAAAGTGGTGGGGCATTTTGTTCGATTCTCATGATTCGAAAATTTCTTTCGCACGACCCCAAAAATGCCATAAATTGCCGTCATCTAGCGCCAAAACGAGCACGGTGACCCCACTTTTTTATTTCATTTTTGGAATGAGTAGCATTAACTTAATGACTGTGTGAAGTTTTATTAAAATTCTATGTTCGGATCTATTACTACGGAATTACCTTAAGAAGCAGAGAGAGAAAAAAATGACGCGAGCATGTATCATACTCTCATAAAACATGGCTTCTTGACCAATCAGAGCGCGCGTAATATCAAAGTTATTTTATAAATCATAATTGTTGACAGCCATGCAACCTTAATCCTATCAATAGATTTGAGATCCCGCCCTAAACCCACTCTACTTCCCTTTCATATAAATACTATATGCAAAGTTAAAGATTTTTTTAAATCAACCAGAGAAGAGAAATAACTTGTGTCAGCAGAATATAAACAGTGTTCACTAAAAGTCTGATACTCTTGTGTGGCAATAGTCCCTTTCACAATTTCCCACGCCATCTTGAAAGGTAGCTATGCCTTTGCATCGGAGCGAGACGAACGGTGAACTTGCAATAATAGAGACGTGAATAATTGTCCAAGGTGTTCACCGTTCGTCTCGCTTCGATACAAAGGCACGGCTACCTTTTTAAAAGATGGCGAAAGGAACTTTGAAGGGGACTATTGTTGCTGAAGTAACCGAGTACGCAATCGAATACAAGACCATCGCGGACGTAGAACATTTCATTGTAATTCTGCATAAAACTTTCGAATACCTTTGTGTGCTGCTCCTTTGAAATAGCCAAGTACGCCACCGAAAGGGAGACAAAAGAAGCATCTCGGACGTTGAATACATACATTGTCATCTTGCAGAAAATGTCCTCCTTCCAACTGATGCACTGAAATGCAGTTACACTCAACCGAATAATGAGTCATGTATGTCTCTTGAAGTTTCAGCGGAGCCTGTTTTACGTCTAACATTAAAGAACCTTTGCTTTGTTAGATATATTATTTGTGCATAAGTTTGAGGTTTTCACATGCAAAATAATTTTGGCTATTCTAAACATTTTTAGAAATCCAACGAATTACGAGTTACTTCTAGTTTGCTATGATCCTTTGAAGATCGTAAGAACAATAAATCCTTAGGACTTCCTTAGTTTTTCTTAATCCAAACATCAGCACATGTTTGTCCTCCATTATTATGGTCATAAGTTTTGACCAGAGCTTCATCCACCCATATCTTGAACTCCTGGTCTGCTGTCACTGCTAGAGGAGGTGACAACTCATGGAAGATCAGTTCTGGGTCCATGTTGGTCACATTTGGTAAATGGTAGACCAGGAGATGGTTTCCCAAGTCCAGCAGCAAGTCGAGTGGCGGAGTGATTCTGTTGTCGTCTTCATCAGTGATGTGTAAATTAAGATCTTTGTCGTTATTTCTATAAGTAGTTCCCCAAAAAGCTTTAGTAAATTTTTCCAGATTGATGGTAATTCCATCTCCAGATACATAAACAAGTTTGTAGTTCAAGACATTGCAGGCAACTGGAATAGAAAAACTTCCGTACTTCTCCCTCGTTGCACCACACGAGCGTTTCGCTTCCCATCTACCTTATTTACTATATGCCCGCGGTAAAAGCGGTGCGCGGTAATTGCCATTAGTAGCTTTGTAATCACGCCGCCTCACTGCGAGCTACCATGTTGATGTAGAGTCGTTAGTGTTTTCATTGGAGGAATTTCAGGTTTACAAGTGAATTATTGCTAAAAAAAGGAAGCGATCTCCCCTAAATGGATGCATATGTGTTCTACGGACAACTCTTGAAATATTGACTTAGTATTTGTGGCAATTTAAAGCTGTAGAGATGCCCTTGGGATTTTCATTTTACACGCGAAGGAAGCAACATGGCGACCGACTTGTACTCAGAGTTTACAAGGCAGAATTATGATACTTCTAGAGTTCGCCTCATTTCGAAATTGCCTTTTTTCTGAAGGATGTCAAACTGTTGATATAAAAAACACAAAAGCGGATATGGAGCTGATGTTCCAAGGCTTGAGATTTTGCATTGATTCTGTGCCTTCGCCATTACCTGATGTACGATACATCATTCTCTATGACTTCTTTATTAATTCTCAATGGGACATTTTACTTCAAGAACTCCAGGAAAGTCATTCTAACTATTCTAAAGTTATTATTTGCTGTCCTACGATCCTTCTGTACGTTACGCGGAGTGATTAAAAGTAGGTAGGGGCTTACATTGGTGCGAAAGAGTAAAAGTTAAAGATTTAGTGGATATTATCAAGACGTGCGGGAGCTACCGTCCCACCTCCCCTCCAAGCCCTTTCCTCTCTACATTCCCGAGTATTTCAGTCTCACATATAGAATATGTTTTCGCGCATCGGCTCTATGGTGTAACCGAGTCAGTCTCCTTACCACAGCACAACAAGCAAGTTTTTTATTTCTTTTTCTAAAATGCATATTAGAGTAGCCGTTATTTTTGACACAAATGATGAAATAGAAAGTGCGCACGCGTGCTGTGTGCTCTCATAATGCACGCGCTCCCAACCAATCAGAACGCGAGATTTATTACAGTTATTTTTATAATTGGACTTGGCACTTCGAGAAACGTAATGCTCCTCCTTTTGTGTACATACACCTTAGACACACTGTAGTGCACATAGTCAAATCACTTAACCCGTGAAGTAAAAATTGCTTGTTCAAGTGTAATATAGTCAAACAGACACAAAAGAAAACAATGGAATTAGGGTCTACTAAAGTGTATTAGTCTAATATCTATTTCACGGGTTTCACTCTTGTACGTCCTTTTCTAAGTTATTCTTATTCCTTAGATTCTCACTCGAATACTTGTATGATTAGGAATCACCTTATTCCACTAGCAAATCATAGCTAAGCTTAGTAAGTGAAAATAACATGTTATTTTCACATTTGAAAATATCACATTTTTGAAATAAAGAAATATAGGTATTTCATTGATAATCAAGGGCGGATACAGGGGGAGGGTCCGGCGGGGGGGGGGGGGGGGGGGGGGGGGGGGGTCAGGACCCCCCCTGTCAAATTTAAGTTCAAATATTTTTTATCAATGAGTATATCCTAAAATAAAAATAAAAAGTTTTTTTTTCTGAGAGAAGGCTTAATTTTAATATTCATTTTGATATCAATCAATGCCGTAAGTTTTAGCAGCTCATAAACGCTTCAGTATTTGGGCTTCCTGTGGTAAAATGCGCCCGGGATTCCTGTGCCAACTAAATTTTCCCCTGGGACCCCCCCTTTTGAAAAATCCTGGATCCGCCCTTGATAATCACATAATAAATAAATATATTTAACCGATGGTGTTTAGCTTCTAAACGAGCAGATATAATCAAATTTAACTACACGATTGAAATTTACGATAATTTGGCGATAATAATAATAATAATAATGATAATAATTTTATTTACCCTACGAGATGGATCAGCTAATACATCGAGGTAAGAGCTGGTATAAACCCATGTGTAGCTAATAAAAATGAATAATAATACTATATCTATATATACATATCATAAAAAACTATAAATATATATGAAACTCAATAATAACTTGAAAAAACTAATATGTAAAAATCCAATATAAATTAGTTAACTAAGGACAAAATAGATGATAACTAGCGGTAAGCTAGTGTGGGCTGCGTCGGTGTTTCTAATGAAACAGTATGGATAAAAAGTTAAATTTTACACCGTAAAAAATAAGAGAGATCACTTACTGACGTTTCGGACGCTAGTCCTTCGTCGGAGTAAAAGAGAGAATAAGAGTGGAAGGTACTTTTTTTACTCCGACGAAGGACTAGCGTCCGAAACGTCAGTAAGTGATCTCTCTTATTTTTTACGGTGTAAAATTTAACTTTTTATCCATAAGGACAAAATATATTAGTTGTTGTAACTTAAAAATAGCTAAGAATAACCTAATTAAGTGAGCAACGGTGCGATTTGATATCTAAATCCCTAAAATAATTATACAACTCAGCCTTAAACCTCCGTAGAGAGGTTATATCTCTAATATATTTAGGAAAACTATTCCAGTAAATGAGTAACAATAATGATCATCGACATCAAAGATTCATCTACCTGGTAACGTCACTAGAAAGCAGTAAATGTCGTTTTCTGAAGCTTAAAACTGTTAACTGTTATTAGCGATTGCAACAGAGTTTTTTAGCCACACCTGAACGTATGTCGGAAAGACGGAGAGAATAGATGATGGAGTTGATAATGGACTGCAGGTTCAAGCAAGTAATATAGATACCTTGAGATACATATCTGAAGTCATCATTCCAGTTGCCTTTCACAGCTCCTACGATCTTCAAAATCAGTACTGGACACAAACACGCCACAGATGCTAGTACTACTAAGCCTAAAGTGAAAGTGCGTTTGTATTCCTTGATCTTAGTCTGCTGTGCTACAGATTGTTCCTGGGCGGCGATGGCTCTCATTTGTCGACGGGCCGTCAGGTTTATCTTGGTGACGCAAAATAAAATGATGACGAAGCTGGGACCATATGTTAAAATCCCAGGAAGCTGCCTTGCCCAGAAGGAGCTGTTCGCCAAAAACCTACAGATCAATTTTGGAATTCCTACAAGAACCCAGCTACTTGCCGATACTATCATTAATTTCTTGGAGGTGACTGAGGCTTGATAATACATTGGATGTTCTATGTAAAGGTATCTTTCCAAGCTCACGATCACCAAAGTAACAGATGACCATCCATTGCAAAGTACCGAGGACACCGTACAGGCCATGATTAGTTCACATAAAAACGTACACTGGCCTATGATACAGACTATCAAAGCAACCAACAGCGGTTGTACGATGAGTCCTACCAGAAGATCGCTGGACGACAGGACGGCCACCAAGAGGTAATAACTGTTGGATCTGAGCTGTTCATTTTCCAGCACGGTCCAGATTACCAGCAAATTGATGAGGACAGTCAGAGGAGAGGTGACAGCGTTTATAACAGCTAGAGAAATCCAAGTTGGGACGACTGATGCTGGAATGTTTGTTGGATCAAAATCAATATCAAACGGGCACTTAAAATTGGAAATGGTTTGGTTTGATGTTGATGCCATGGCCGGTAGACCAGAATGTTTCCTGTTAACAGAACGTACTATTCATTTACCAGCTTGATAAGCAAAGTAACGAGGCAATTCCCGTTACTTCCTTTTCTTTATTGTTCGACAGCGACAAAATTAGTTCCTATTTTTCTATGATTTTTCTATTCAAGAAAAGAAAGATAAATCTCTCAATCATCTTCATTTTTTGTTGCTTCTTGAAGTAAATTTCCAGACTCTGAAAGTGCAAAATTTGGATTAACATAACTAAAATCATTAAACCAACACTGTGATCGAAGACGTTTTGCCTTTTCGACCATAACACATACGCCAGGACAATTCGTGACCAACTCGTGAGCCTTCTAGTTGCTTTTACAGATTTCTGAGAATCTAAATGCTTTGAATAGAAATATTAAACTATTCAACTGTATCTATCAGTGAATCTGAAGATATTCAGTTGACGTACGTGAGCTAAAAGTTTTTTTCCAGCACCTATACTGAGGCATGGTGTATTAGAAATTGGATTCCGCTTAAAAAACCTCAAAATGTATGTTTTTAAATTCCATTGTGTTTATTCCCCTTGCCAAGAAAAGTCAAAAATAAGAGAAAAAAACATTTCATTTTGTTTTACGAGAACAGAAAAATATATATCCCTTTGAGACAAAATGGCAATGCGTCTTACTGATGGCGAGCTTATGACTTTGGCGGGAACTTTCGCGCCAAAACCGCGCGCGCGCTCGTTTTCCAGCTATGGGACTTTCGTTACTTCATTGGAAGTTATTTTTACGCCTTAAAATAAAACTGCTGGGAATAACTGTTGTAGTCTAGACGAATTTTTTACCAAAAATCCAGAGAATATAGTACGGGAAAGTAGGGGAAAAGGAAAAAGGCAAAGAACAATATAGGCTAATTAGACCGTAATAATGTGTTTTTGCATGTAGATTTGTAGATCTCCAACGATAAGAAATTGCCAGCAAATCACGCAGCTGTTTTTAGATCTAAGCTTCAGATTAAATGCTCATTTTGAAAATCTAACTTCAGATACACGAAATTAAGTTACGGATAAATATGTGCTATATAATCAGTTAACTTTAAATATTTTCACAAAATATACATACTTTGTAGAAAAGAATAATGGATTTCAAATATCTTTAATATCTACGTTGAATTTTATTACTAAAACCCCAAGCTTTTGGGTCATTGACCTATCGTTAGGAGGAGTGAAAATTAACCGTTAAGCTACGCAGTAAGATAAGTAAGATAACCAACGCGAGACTATGGAAGCGCCGCGTGGAAATATTTAGTGAGTGTTTTGTTGGAGAATAAATGCATGCGCTGACGGTATAATGAACGAGAAATTTTAATACGAAGCGGAGCCGAGTGCAGTATGATAAATTTCGAGTTCATTATACAGTCAGCAAGTGCATTTATTCGCCAACAAAACACGAGCTAGAAGTCTCTAACAGAGATTAGTAAAATTCTACTACTATACTATTGCAAATCCTGCATTCTGATTGGCTAACGTACTCACTATCTATCAGCCGATAGATAGTGGGTAGAGAAAGCCGGCTTTGTTTTGAAAAAAATGGCGGCTTTCCCTTCGCGATTTTTGTGTTTGCAATTGTATAGTTTCGTTGAGAATTTTACTAAAACAACTAGAAGACTCACTCTCGATTTCTATCGGCTTTGATAGTTGACTCGGGGCCGGAGCCCCTCGTCAACTATCAGCCGATAGAAACCTCGAGTTCGTCTTCTAATTGTTAAGTAGAGCAGACGGCCCAACATGTTTAAAAATTTGTCATTTACGAATTACGAGTATTATAAAATTGAGAACTTGAATCAAAAAGTGTTTTAATTTTCAAACAGCCATTACTATTTTACAGTGCGAATCTAAAAACCGTGGGCGCCTAGAAATATTTCAAGAATGTTTCTTAACCAATCAGAAGCGTTATTCTTATCCTTCCATCATCTTGTGGTTAGAGAGTCATTTCTGATTGGCCAAAGAACAATAGAACATTCCTAGAATATTTCTAGGTGTACACGGTTTTTCGATTCGCACTGTAATAAGTACACAAAGTAATACAAAAGTGAAGAGAAATATATAATTCTCAACTCAAAATACGAAAATAATTCAATAATTCTGACTCAAATCTTTATTCACTGGTCACTTTGTTTTATTGAAATCGTAATTGAACTTTTATACACTTGCTAGTGCCTTTCTCTTTGATTCTCTACAATTAATTTAGCACCCATGATCAACAATAGTGACTTTGAAAACGGGAAGGCTATTCAGTATGTAGAAAACGTCTTTCCAACTTGTTAAAAAAAGTTAGGTAGCAGTTGATACCTGCTCTGTAAATGCAAAAGTGAGCTGAGTGACTATAGTGGTTTTCTGGGTTGAGTTTTAGCTCTTGATAGAATTTTTCACAGCCTTTTCCGCGAGGATTTCTTCCCCTAAGTTTCCATAATTCTACCTTTATTAAGCCATTTTGCATTGGAAAACAAAATAAAACTGTTATCTTTACGTTACCACTTTAAACAAGAAAATTTTCATTCAGCAATCTAGAACTATTGACAAAGCTACATTAAATATGCTTTGTTTTGAATTACAAATGTACAGTCGTTTTTTATTACCTTAAAAGACGGAAATTCCTCATTGCGTTTGTCGCTTGATAGAGCTAAAATCGCCTCAACTATCAAAACTTCAATTAAGTTCCTCAAACTCTATCATTTCTCCTTCGATTTGTATAGTGCACTCGAAGCGTGCACTAAAATCACAAGCCCGTTGTCCTCAAATACAACGATATCATGTGATCGAGTTTAGCCAATAAGCTGCTTGAATTTTGGTCAGCGAAAGAAGTTTGCATATTAAATAACTATCGCGCGAGCACAATCTATACGATGGTAGTTACATGGCTAACTTGATGGATTAGACTTAAGGATTAATGTGAGAAAAGATGGAGGTATCTTTCTTCAACAGTGTCTGTTAAATAAAGTACTGTCATCAGTTAGCTATTCTCATCGGTATCACTGTACTAGTGTATGAGAATGACTGAAAGCAGAACTCTCATGAACCAAATGATTAACTCTGATACCTTCCGGCAAAAGATCATCTTTAGGGCCAGATTGGAAAAAAGACAATGTTCTTTATCTGTTTAATAACCCTAATAAAGATTAATTGATTAATTGATTAATTGATTTAGTATTTCTTAATCCAAACATTAGCACAAGTTTGTCCCTCGTTGTCATGTTCAAATAAGTCTCTCAGATCTTGATCCACCCATATCCTGAACTCCTTGCCTTTTGTCACTGCTAGGGGAGGTGACAACTCAGGGAATGTAAGTTCTGGATCCATGTTGGTCACACCTGGTATCCTGTACACCAAAAAACCTATTTCAGTGGAGGTCATTGGATAATCAGGTGGTGGACTTATTCTGTTTCTCCTTTCATCTGTGATGTGTAAACTAAGATCGCTTTCATTTTTGTAATAAGTAGTTCCCCAGTAGGCTTTGACATTTCCAGTCTTAACGGACACTCCTTTTCCTGACACGTAAACGAGTTTAAAGTTCAAGATATTGCAAGCAACTGGAATCATGAAACTTCCGAACTGATCGTCTCTTGCACCAATACACACTGCAGTACCGACTTTGAGCCAATCTACAATACAATAAGATCGAACTAGTTATAGAAATGGATGTCAGGTTAAACGGATTAATATATGGTCTATAACCAGGGAAGAGGACTAAGCGAGTTGCAATTGGGATTGAATACTTACTGCAACAAAGTCTTTTATAAAGACTTTGACACAAATTAAAACCTATTTTTCTTCTTCTTCTCTTCCATCATGTGTTTGTGTATTTTTTTCTTTTTTCATGTTTCTGTGTATGTGCTCGCGCTTCCTACTGTTTGTGAGTGAAAGCTACTTAAAATTATTACGTCCATTGCCTAGGGTCTAACTAGAAAACCTAACGGTTAACTTAGACTCTAGTCATTTCCTAAATTATTACTATATCTTCTTTTACAATACCAATATATATTTGTATATAACTTTTTTTTTATATAGAAATATAGAAATACATGTAAACATAAAAAAAAAGGAAATGAAAATAAAATGTAATGTAATGTAATGTAAATGCGTAATCGTTAAAAGGAACAATTTTTTGGAGAATTTTTTTGAGTAATTCATTTTATAACTTTCTTTGGGAGTTTTTCTTTGGTTTCAAATCCGGTTTTTGTGCATCTTTTTTTGTGATGATACTTCTACTACTACTTCTAATAATGATAATAATAATAATAATAATAATAATGATAATAATAATAATAATAATAATGATAATGATAAGGTGTTGCTTTAGCTTTTCATGAAGACATATTTGGAAAATATAAGTAGTATAAGTATAAAATATAAGTTGTAGGATCTGTGCTGAAACTACTTACTCCAGTATTTTGACGAGGGTCTCTAAATTTCTTGAAGAATTTACAAAATAGATATCTCTAAAAGGTATGGCATACTCTCTACTTAAGAACAATTGTTTGGGAAAATGTTATATTTCAGTCACAGCGAATGATCGGATAGTACTGGATTCGTGTACTCCAAAGGAAGTACAGGTTCCAGGACTGCTGGTACAGGTTCCAGGACCACTGGAAAATTTCCATCAAACTGAAGAAAACTGAGGCTTTCAGTAAGGAGCGTTTTACAGTAATACAAACATTACAGAAGTTCTACATACAATAAAAGCAAACCATACACATTGATTAATTGATTACAATGCTAATTTTTCTTAATCTTCAAGAAAAGAACTTTTCTTTTGCACTTTTGTAGCTAATTCTAGGATATTTTCGAAACCATGAGGCATTTTTTTATAGGTGAGTTCGAGATTTTTCCCACAACCGCTGACTCGTTTTTCAGCCCTATCATTCCTCGTCAGTCCTTATTCGATTTAGAAATCATGTCTGACAAAGTAGTTTTCAGAATTGCAAATTGTCTTGGGAGAATTATATAATAAAAACAATATTTTTAACACAAACATCGTTTACACAGTTGTTTGGAAAATACGACTATTTTAATTTATTGGTCAATAGACTAGGACAATAAAGACACATTATTTTAAAGGTCAAGTATTATTGACAAAGAATCATAAACTTTACTTCAACTGAATTTATAGGATTTGAAAAATGGCAAGTTCATAGTTCATGCTATCAAAGCCAGAAAATACATTTAAAACTTAAGCTTATAATCATTTCTTTGGATTCAACTGGTGTGATTCAAATGTAGTAGATAATTACATTTAATTGTTTTTAGTAAATTTTCTTGTATATTTTGCATAAATCAGCACTGATCTCCAAGCATGATACATAGCTTGGGGTAACTGAGTAGTTCAACCTTGTTACGGTTGTTACAATTAGGTTGTGCTTTAAAATACGGAAAATAAAAAATGTACAATGTAATATAAATTATATATATAGCAAGGATCATTTAAAATGTACATTGTAATTTAAATTATATCTATATCAAATGGTACTAAATAAAATGTATTGTATTGGGCTACCTGTGGTAGACTCCACTAAATCCTGCATATACGTCCTGAGCTCAATGGCAAAATACTTTGGGGCTGGAAACGATTTGAAAAGGCATGAACTTTATCTTACCTATAGGTAGCTCGCAGTTGTATCCTGTAAACTCTGCTGCACACGTGCAGGTGTATGAGTTGACTTGGTCTTGACATGATCCTCCATTTTGACAAGGATTGGAAGCACACTCGTCGATATCTGATTAAAGATATATTTGTCATTAACGTATTTGTACCAATCTATTCACTTTATTATGAAATGGTTCTCACCTGTCTGGCAGTTGACCCCAGTAAATCCTGCAGCACATCTACAGGTGTATGAGTTGACTTGGTCTTGACATGATCCTCCATTTTGACAAGAGTTGGAAGCACACTCATCGATATCTGATTTCAAATATATTTGTCGTTAATGTCATTCGTAACAATTGTGGTGGTTTACATCTCGCTTTACTGCTCTGCATGGTGTCTAGTTGCATACATATATAATTAAGCATATCACGTGGCTCTTAGCAAATTATTAATTGTGACTATAATATAAAACACTTCAATCCTCCCTATCTCGGAAAGAAGCATGATACAATGCAAAATATGAAATACTTTTTAAATTCTTCAAGGGTTTCCCATGCAGTGCTGATCTGCAATCAGTTCAGTTCATAACTTTAGAATTACAGTTCATACGACAAATCAGCTTGTAACATAGTCCTTAAGGTATCGGAGGTCTTCTTGAGTTTCGCAAGGGATATCGTTGAACTGTATGGGAGGTTCATCTTCTTCTGGTTGAGGTTCTTCGGGAACCTTTTCCCTTCCCAGTTGGGTTCTCTCATGGTGGCTCACCATTATTTGTATCTGATTTGGCAGCTGAGGTTGATCCAATTACTTGAAGAAGCGTGAGTTTCTCGTTATTTCTTTTCCCTCTCTTCTTGATTCACCATCATACCTTTGCGCAGTAGACGGCAGAGCTCGTCTTTCCATGGTCGAGCTCTGCACTTCACCGTTTGCACGTGGCCACAATGAAGTTATCTTGCGATGCTTGAAGGGCTTGCACAAATTGTTGAAAGTCCTCCCCGTTAAACGACTGGCCATTAAATGAACGTATAACTTTCGGAACTCCAAATTCTGGAAAGATTTTGTTGAGGCGAGGCGCGATTACTCAGACTGACACGGTTTGAACAGCTTCAACCGCTGGATACCTGAAGTAGTCATCGGTGACGACAAGTAGGTCGGTCCAGTCAATAGTTCCTTAAAATCGACACATTTTTTTCTAGGGGGATTTGGGCAGTAGCGGCATGTTTAGCGGTTGACGCTTAGTTTATGATGTGGCTGCTTGACAGTTGAAGTATGACTTCACTGTATCTTCCACCAGGGGGTCTATACCAGCGAACCAAATCTTCTCGTGGAGGAGGGATTTCGTCTTGACGATTCCTTGGTGACCCTCGTGTGTCAACTGAGTGTTTCAGGTATTACGATCCTCCTCGGAGAAGGACGTTTAGCGATAAGCAGATTGTCAGCTCTTCTTTGGCGCATTCCATAGCTTTTTATGTGGATGTGTTAACGTCAAGTTTGCCTGCTCAATTCACGCAAGTTGTCTGATCCCATCGCTTTCATAAGGGTTTGTTGGTTAAGTCTTGTATCGTGGCAGATGCGATGTCTTCTAGCTTTAAGAACTTTGGGGTTGATGTGTGTACTATGTAGGTTGTAGTCCTCCGCTATCTTCTGCTATCGTGTGTCCTTCTCAGGGTGTTGTGACATGAAGTTGACAGGATTGTCACAACCCTTCTTGTAGACTATGGTGAATTGGTACGGTTGGAGTCTGAGGGTCAAACTTTCGGTTCGGGCAGCTGGTGGCTTCGACTTTGGGTCGTTTAAGACTGTAACCAGGGGTTGTAGTCAGCGAAGACAGTTACAGGTAAATGTATTAAAGGAAGTACTCGCAACCCCATATGGCTCACAGAGCTTAACGCCCGGTTTGGCTGTACTGGCTCTCCACATCCGTTAATTAAATCTCTCCTCGCATATGCAACAGCTTTCTTTTTGCCTGTTTCGGGGTCGATTTTGGCGAGGATCGCACCAAGGCCAACAGGACTTGTGTCCACATTTATCTCAGTATGCTTCAACTGGTGCATTTAAAGAACTTCCTTAATTAAGTTGGTCGAGTGCGCGGTCGTTGCTCGTGATATCCCAAAG
This sequence comes from Anthopleura sola, assembly GCA_023349425.1. Taxonomy (NCBI): domain Eukaryota; kingdom Metazoa; phylum Cnidaria; class Anthozoa; order Actiniaria; family Actiniidae; genus Anthopleura; species Anthopleura sola. The sequence continues at coordinate 7,728,047 of JALHLI010000004.1, forward strand.
TTCAATCGAGCAAATCTCCTGAGCCCCACATTGGTGCTAAACCTTGTAATGTAACCCGACTCAGCGACAAGCTCTAGCTGATTATGCCCTTGATTGAAATCTAACTTCAGTTCTAAAGACTGTTGCACCGTTTAGTTCGTTGATTGCCTCCTTGATCGTTGTATGGTATAATGTGACGCTCTCGTTGCACCGCTTGATTTGCTTCTACACGCATGCGTATGGTATTATCCAAAGTTTTTTTGGCCTTGGTGCAACGAGGACAAGTGATACCCAGGATGTCGGAACTTCTACTATTTCTATTACACCATTGCGTTCATCTCGTTCTAGTTGTTCTTTAAGCTGCTGGCTGAAGGTGTTTTCTTCTTCCTCGCTGTCTTAGTCTTTGTCAATGGTGTTGTCCTTTCTCTGCCTTCTCGTCGATTGTACAGGCTGTGGTCTCTTTGGTTGTTCAGAGCGGCGACAAACGGATTTGAAATGTCAAGTTTTCCCGCACTCATGACATTACTTTTGGTAGGCTGGACAGGCTTTTCTTTCTCTCTGGTGTGGGTACGAACCACCGCAACATCAACAATTCGTTGACTCGGATTCAGTCCGGGATGCTCCACGGTCCTTCAATTGGTCGTTCCAATTTCTGCGTCCTGCTTTTTTTTTTTTTTTTTTTTTGTCGTGACGTCTTGATTTCTTGTTTCTCAATGATAGCAGCTCGAGTGTACGTTTGCTCTAGTGTTTTGCCGCATTCGAGTAGTTGGTTTAAAAAAATGTAAACTCATTCCTGGTTCACTGAGTGCTTTTCTTCGAAGCTTTGATGATGTGCAATGTGGAATGATCTGAGACTTGATCTGACAATCATTCTTATCAAACACTGACTCATGTCTGAGCTCGATGTCTCAAACGTTCGTTTGTCTGAATTGGTATTCTTCGAATGCAAGGTTCTTTTTCGGTTCAAAGTAATCCGTGAGCTCGTCGATAGCTTTATCGAGTGGGTTTTAGTGGATCGGAGCAACGACGCTCGTTGTCTTGATTTACGATGCTTAACGCCAAGAGTAGCTTCCTGAATCGAGCAAAGTATTTACAGCATAGTGATCCAGGCGTTCCTGAATCGTCGTCGAGATCGATCGGAGGAAACGTAGGTAAATTGGCATTCATTTTCGTTTTTATGCCGCTAATATGGTGGTTTACATCTCGCTTTATTGCCAGACTCGTACCAAGTCGTCACTTACTCTGCTGCTGAATGCGCGCAAAGCCTTTTGGGAAGACGGGGGAAAAAGCTTCTCTTTTCTCTTCAGTCCTCCCTTCCCTTGATACATTGCGAACTCACTAAATCCTTCCCATCAAGCACAGCGCGAGTAAGGAAATAGCGCAATAAGAAGCGACTGGGTACGAGTCTGCTTTATTGCTCAATCTCTTACCCTCTGGTATCTAGTTACATATACGCCTGGTTGTGAATATCACGTGGTTGTTAGCTAAATATAAAATGTGACTATAACACAACACTTCAAAAATCTTTTCATTTCAATTAACTGGTTCTCACCTGTCTGGCAGTTGACCCCAGTAAATCCTGCAGCACATGTACAGGTGTATGAGTTGACTTGGTCTTGACATGATCCTCCATTTTGACAAGGATTGGAAGCACAATCATCGATATCTGATTAAAGATATATTTGTCATTAATGTATTTGCACCAATCTATTGATTTCAATATTAACTGGTTCTCACCTGTCTGGCAGTTGACCCCAGTAAATCCTGCAGCACATGTACAGTTGTATGATTTGAATTGGTCTTGACATGATCCTCCATTTTGACAAGGGTTGGAAGCACACTCATCGATTTCTGTTAAGAAGGAAAAAAAATACCGGCAAAATGGAATACTAGGTTTGAAATGTTCTTTTTTATAGGGTTACCACTGACAGACGTAATAGATCAGAATCGCATCGAAAAACGCCGTATAATCAAAACTAGTTGTTTTGAAAGTTTATCTTTCTTATTTTATTCTTATTGCTGTATCTGTTGTGGGTATTTCTTTTTTTCCCTAGTCTAGACCATATTATCTGAAAAAGACGTTTTGCCTAACCTGTTTTGCAATCTGATCCAGTAAAACCAGGTTTGCATTCACATCGGTGTGTCCCAGCGGCAAAATTGAATCGGCATTTGAAGTTACCACCAATAGGGCAAGTACAAGTATTCTGAAAGTTTAAAGTGGGTAAAAATGTTTATTGTTCAAAATGTCAAAACCATAAAGGAGAGTAACATCATCTGACAGCACACATGATGGAGTAATCCTAAACATTTTGTACGGGGATACTCCGCCCAGACTCTCCACCCCTTACCCTTTCATAGACCAAATTTCCCGAAAACGTACCCCTTTCATATAACTTAGCTTTTGCCTGAAAAGGTACCCCTTCGATATAACTTTTGCCTTAAAATGTACCCTTTTTAGATAATTTAATGTTGAAGCAGGTTAGATATGAATATCGATCGTCGCGTAAAACGACGTGCAAGTTCAGCTTGGTTACCTTGAATAGTAAATTTAGCTTCCCCTTTCTTTTCTATACGTAAACTCGTAAATTCGATCTCGACCCTTCTCTGTACCAAAACTCACAAATTCCCAACCCTTTTCTTTACCTCCTGCCTGAAAAAGGTATCCCTTTCGGGCGGAGCACCCCCGTGTAGTTCACGATAAGGAGTACAACAACCCCCTCCCCCCGTAACATCATTGACCAGCATGCACACAATAGAAACTAGCATAGTCTTCTTGCACTATTCAAAAGAAGAAAGGGTTACACTTGGGTTTTAGAAAGCTGATAAATCATGTCTTAAAAACTTGAGAAGTGTGACGCATCATTACGAAACAGTTTGATTTCATCGTTTTGAGTAAGTTTTGGCACGTTTGTACACTGACCATGCATCTCGATCCTCGTACACTTCAAACATTTACAGACAAAGGAAAAGCTTAGAGTAAAGCCACATTTTTAAAAGTTTCAGAATAAATATTCAGTTGAAAGAACTGCCAGTTGTGAGGGTATTTTTTGTTGAGAGATAAGGAATTCCCCGGGGGAGAAATTCATAAAATGATTGTTTAGAATCATTATGAAAGTTCTTGCCAGTCGCTTAAAACCAGAATTGCGAACCGGTTCTTGCAAAAAATATTTATACAAAGTGAACTTTATGATGATATAAAAATGAAAGAAATATAAAAGCTATTCTACATTCATTCATCGTTTCAGTGTATTATTAAGGACTGTCTACTATTAAAAGTTGATTTTATCCAAGGTGATCGAATCTGCATATTTCACCACATAACTTCTGTAAATTGCAAATAAAAAATAGCTTTCTCTTCTCAAAGAAACCTGTTACAATGGCAGATTAGGTATCTTAAAGCATGTTGTGTTGAATTTTTCGTAGCATCATAATTGTTCTAAACTGTCAGATTTTCTCGAGTCAAGTTTCTTTCAATGTTCCCTTTTGACAGAGTCTCCTTAACTTCTTTTTCTTTCGCGAGGAAAAGGACAACCTTTTTTTTTTCAAATACAGTGTTTTCAAATGAAAATGGTAAGGAATCGGATATAAAAATAATGTATATATAATTTATGAATTTATAGGCACTGTCTAGAAGCGGAGCTTCCAGTTAAATTTTTCGAGCAAGACTCTTGCTGAGCTTTTACTGCTAAATGCTTGACAATTGTCAGTGACGCGGTGTTACGAAACAGCATTTAGCTTATCGAGTTATTGTTAGAAGATCTTAGTAATATTGTATACAAGAACATGTCCATAAAAAACATATACAAACTTAATAAAAGCTCATTTTGTATAACTATACTAGCTGGAAAAGCTAAATAAATAGCAAATATTTGTTGTAATATGTATTCCCTCAATTTCATTCAACATTAAAACAAATTATTTATCTATAGAAATATCAAAGCTGTTTCATGGAATCTTGTTTTGACATCACAATGGCGCGCGAGACGCTCGCTGGCCGTCAAATATTATTTCAAAATAAAACTATGCAAATTTAGCCTCTTTTTTTTTCTCAAAATGGGATAGAAAAATAATAAATGTAAATCCTAGCAACGAAGGCAGTAGGTTTTCTGTCAACATTTATCGAAGCAACGGCCTTATCGAGAGTATATACGTCCTTCACATATTTTGACAAATAAAATGTTAGTTAACATTAATTCTATGAAGTTTTTTACAAGGAACTGAAAAATTATTCTTGAAGTGTAATCAAGGTTTTTTGCGAGTCTTTATGTCACTTCTTTTCACAGTTTTTAACTTCAACCACATTCTTTCGGTTAGTGAATTAGACGAAAAATTGTTTTCGTTATTTTTAAGATAGACATGACTTCCGTGTGCTTTCAGTCATAGATTAACCGTACTTTTCGCTTTTCAAAAATCAGAAGAAAAAAAACTTTTTGATACTACATTATTGCTGTTGTTCGAGATGCTTTCTTTGCATTTGCGAGTTTTGCTTTGAAATCAAGTGGGGATCCTGTGGTGGTACACGGAGGGACGTCGCACGCACAAGTAAGCGTAATCAAGCCATGAAAAATCAAATCGATGGGCCTTACAATATTTTCTTAAGTATGGTGCCCGCGCGGAACCTTCGCGCTTTGCATGTTGATTAAAACCTAACTGGAAATAAACATATCTCTGTATATGAATTAGCAAAGAGGCACCCATTTACAAAATTATTACTTTTTTAAATCTCTTATAGTGTTAGATCTAGGAAGTATATATGGCTGATTACCTATTTCTTATGTTAGCCGGTGTTCGTATTTTCCTTTCAGATATATCAAACAATCAAACAATGGTCTTACCCGAGCACTTCTGTAGATGGTACTAGGTCTGTCCACTAGATCTCCAGGATGCATAAAGTGATCCGAGTCACTCAGCTCACACATGCCTGTCTCTCCACTCCCACTTCTATCAAAGCTGTAGGAGATACAGCGATCATCCAAATAGCACTTTGTCTCGCATTCTCGGTCACTCCTGGTATTAAGTGTTTTGATGACATGATTCACCAGAGCTTTGTTCAGAAGTGTCTTAAATTCCATGACTTTGCATGCCTTTACTTCTCCTGTTTTTAAAAGTATAAGATAGAAATGAAAATATTGAGCGAACAAACGCGTCACATTTTTAACTAAGATGACTGACTACAGTTTAGCAAGAGGGTAAGTAATTAGAAAACTTTCTTAGAAAGCTATTTTATACAGAATCTAACAGCTGATTCCAAACTGAAGTAAAAAGAAAAATATAGGTGTCCCGAATTCATTTTTGAGATAACGAGCATTGAATATTACCATCTTGGCAAGTTTTCGAAAGAAAAATGTCTGCACAAAAAATTGCTTGCACAAAAAAATTCAAAACTTGAATAAAATAATAATAATAATAATAATTTTATTCTTAAGCGCATTACACAAAATCTCAATAAAAAGTTATGGAAGTAATTTTCTCAGGAACTTTACTTTCAACATTGTTTTCGAAAACTAACTAATGATATTTAAAGAAAGCTTTAAAAATAAGCTCAAAATTTAGCATTTTGTTGGCTTAATAAACTGAAAATCGTTCTTTAACGACATGCATCAACAACAAAACATACTGACAACGCTTTTTCTACTGATGAGTAAACAGAATGCGAATTGATAAAGTCTGTTCAGTTTTCAATTAAGATATAAGACAGAATTTCTTTCCTACGTGATTATTTTCATCTTTAAACAAAACTTCTGACCAAGTTTCATATTTTTCTTTGGCCTTGAAATTTTTTTTTTTATCTCAAGGAAGAATTTACTTTTAAGTTTCTCAACGTATGCAGGCATGCAAGTGACCTACCGAATACAAGCAGCAAGGTAAGAAAGAAAACACACTTGACAGCCATATTGAAGTCCATTGAAAATAAAACTCTTGTTCTTTTCGTGAAGACGATAGTACCGTTAGGATTAAGAGGATTTTTGGCACTGTACTACGCGTATTTTCGATGTGTTCCACTCAATCTTTTCTTCTGGAATGACATCTGCAGTTTTCGCACCTTCTCAAATACTAACTTGTATTCGAATCCCATACTGAGAATCAAGGCCCACCTGATGACTTTCTTTGATCCATGTTATTAACCAACACTTATTGTTTGTCAAGAGACAATCAGTTTTTCTTCAACACTCGCTGTTCTTATTCATATTCATGTAATATCTATTAGCCATATATAGTAAAACTTTACTCTCCTCTTTGACTCAATCGGTTTATTTAACAATGACAAAGCTCACCGCCGAGTCTAACCAAGGTAAGAATCCCTGGAGTAAGCAAAATATATATATATTTTTTGTAGCTAATTAAGAAAAAAAGTTGTTATGTAAACAAATCAACCAGGTAACAATCCTACTAGAACTTTCACCTGAAAATTTAATTTTTTTCAATTAAGTTTGACAACATAGCTTGCCATGATATACCCATATTGTACACCATCATCTTGAATTCACTGACAACTTCAAAATCCTAACAAATTGTTTGCTAAAACCTACGAAATAAAATTACTTTGTTTTATTTCGTGTTATTTTTGTGTACAATGTACGGTATATTTGACCATGATATGTTTTCTAAACCGCCGATTTTGTAGCCTTCTTTTGAATTTTTGCAATTTGTTTCTAAGAATGTACGTGCGCTTAAACCTGCAGAAAAGACGAGCACATTTGAAGCTGATTTTATCCTTTATAACTCTTTTTTTCAACAACAATACGACCGACATAAATATGGATGAATAGATACTGAAAATTGTGCAAAATATGCGTTTGCCAAGGAAGACAAGCCGCCCTTTAGCTTGTATTTTCAAGTCGTACTGAAGTAATAGCATATTCTTCATGACCTAGTTGTACGAAGGACGGATAGCGCTATCCGATGGATGGATAAATCCTTATCCAGTGGATAAGCCGATACTGTTTTCCAATAAATTTATCCACTGGATAAGATTTATCAGCGTCGGATAGTGCTATCCACCCCCCGTAGAACCGGGCCCTGTTTGAACAGTTTCATTGTCAAAATTGTCGCTTGATAAAGTCAAATATGGTCCGGTGACTTCTTGAATAACTTATGATTTTAGTGTAAAGACGGAAACGTTATTTTTGTGGGGCTTTTGTTATTTTGATTTTTTTGATTTATTTTGATTTTCTTTTTACAGTTTTGACAATATTTAGCGAAGAACAAAGCAACACTTCGGAATACAGCGCAATTTGAAGTACAAAACAATAGGTTTCCAATTCGATCTCAGGAGATTGATTTTTTGTTATTTTTGTCCTCCAAATTGAGCTACTTTGACGTCACGTGCGAGGGGTCTATTGGATGTTTCGAACTTAATATCTTTAATCTCAGTTTTCGGTTTACTTCATAAACACAGAATATCATGGGGCAAGAGTTCCGATAGTTAATATTTAATAAACTCAGAATACATTTGTTTTCAAAGTTTCTAAGTTTACTTCTCAAATGATGAGTAGGTATCAATTTTGGGAAACTTGGAGAAGCATACGTTGAGTCACACCTGCTACCAGGTGTCCGGAGCACGCACGAACCGTCCAATCACAGCGCGCTTCGATGCTTAGCCAAGCGGCCCTTGCTCCAAGTCTCTTCCCAATACAAAAACACGCGTTTCAAAGAATTTAGAGAAAAAAAGTTGAAGTATACGTGTTGTTTAGAAAATTAAACTAAATCTTTGCGATCCATCTCCTCAAATTCTGTGAGATATATTACTTTTAAGACTCGGGCGAGGGCCGCTTGAATTACAACAACAATCCTTTTCGCGCTTAGTTTTTCGTACAGCTGGTATGCTGTTGACTTCTACACAATTAAAAGTTTTGTAGTGTAATTTTTTTCCCTTGTCTTTCAGCTTTTTTCTGAATCCCAGGAATTCAAATCCCTGCAATAATCCACCTTTATTAATTTATTGTTATCATCTCCTCACAGCCCATACAACATTGCCACTTATATTGTATCTATTACTTATACATTGGAAAAAAAATTAACATTTCCTTTTCAGATTGCTCTTAGAGCGGGGGGGGGGGGGGGGGGGGGCTGGTGGTGGGGGAAGGAGGTGGTGGTGGTGGGGGTAATTGCTTGCAACAGGGTGTAGAGGCGGGAGAATGTACCTTCAATTGAGGACCCTTCAAAAACACTATTTGTTTTTCTGTAATGATTCCTGGTTTGATTCTTTATTGTAAATTAACAGTTTATTGGAGGAATATATATCTTGTTATTCGTGTTCTATGCTCATGTTACAACTACATAATTTATAGTGTGAATGGCGAGCAACTTGCGATCATATACAAAAATATACTATATAACACTTAAACATGCAGATATCAGCATCAAAGTGTCCCCTCCTAAAGAACCTGATTATCTTCATCATAGACTTTATGAGAAAGATTATCACAAAGACTTTATGAGAAAGATTATCACAAAGACTTTATGAGAAAGATTATCACAAAGACTTTATGAGAAAGATTATCACAAAGAGCAATTAGATTTTAGAGAGCGTTTTGTTCGTGGTCACTGAATCATGAAAACCGAAGCTTGAAAATTGAAAAGTAAAGAAATTTAATTTTTTTTAGCTTCACCTACATTTGCGGTATGATCTATCGCTTATAGATCACTAAAGAAGGGAAAAATTAGGAATATAATCAGTCTATAGATCCGTGAGGTGGCAGGCAGGGACTGCATGACAAACCACGAATAACCTTGATACAAGGACTCAGGTAAACCAATGCAAAATCACGAATCACGGTCTTCAAAATACACAGATCACGTATCACGGGGGGACTGAAATTCACGATTCACGGACTTATATTTTCACGAATCACGGTTCAAAAAAAAGGTCGAACTATGCCACCCCGTTTTAGAGGATCTTGAACTCAAAATGTCATAAGTTTATGATAAAGAATATCTACATCATCTAGTGTTTTAGCAAACACACATACATCGAATATACAGCCTCCCTCATCCATATCAGCTGCAGATATAACTATGACTTTTCCTTCGTGTGTATTATTGATGTCGTTTGCCTTCTCGATCACCTCTGATGCTGATGTCTGGGAAGCAATGTTTTTGACTCTTAAGCTTGATTTGATGAGAGCAAATTGTGCCAGATACGGAGCTAGCAGTAAATGGGTCGTTTCACCACCAACTCTAGGGTTTACGTCGACTAAGTACATCCCATGATCGGTGATCAAGGTCTCAAAGGTAACTAGACCAAAGTAGCCTTGCTTGTGTAGGTATTTCGCAACAGGGACAGTAAATTGATCGTACACAAGGCTCTTGTAGTCGTCTTGCTTGTCCCAGTCGATAATTGAGCCTGTCCAGACAAGTCCATCGAAACCTCCAAAACTTGTACCAACCCAGTGAATGTGGCCCGATTTTTGCAAATAAAATTGAAAACTTGGTACCTCTTTGATTCCTTGGATCATTTCTTGGAAGATTATAGTGTCTTTCCAACCGTTATCTTCCCTAATTTTTTTAACGAAGTCATTCAAGTCTCGAGCGTTATGGACAATAAGTCCTCCCTGTCCACACCAGCTTATATCGACCTTCACAACACATGGATAAATCAGATTCTCTTGACTCAAGTTCTTGGGAGACGGAGCATCAATATCAAGCACTGAACTTTTGCGTAATAATTCATAGTGAACATCGGGATTGATAGAGTGTTTGTGCTTTGGAATAGACTCTATGGGCGCATTAGTGACAATAAGTAGGTCATCCTTCAAGCCCTCGTCCACGGTTTTCAGGCGTGCAGAAGGGAAGTCTGGAAGCCATGTTTTCCAGTGTTGTAGCAGAAACTTTGGAGGATTGTAGTCTATTAGTGTGGTTACTTCGTCTCCTGCTGTAGGTAGAAACCCGGAGGGATAAATAACAGTATTGTAGACCTTGGAAGGCGGTGGACAGTCGTACACACGGTATTTCTTATCGTTGTGAAAGCGATAGCCCGGTGAATACGAAGAAGGAAAGGCGGGTAGAAAATAAGATTCGTTTAAGTCTTTTTTGATGAGGCTTCCAACTGTAACGGGCTTGATTTTGGACATCGTGTTTGCAATGTTTGCAAGCTGCAGACCCAGAGCTGCAAACCTTTGTTACTCTTGCCGATGTATCGTATGGTATATATACTGCACTGCACTGCACTGCACTGCACTAGACTACACTACACTACACTGCACTAGACAGTACACTCTACACTAAAATACACTACACTGCACTATGCTGCACTAGACTACAGACACTGCATCAGACTACATCATGCTGCATCAGACTACATCAGACTACATCACACTAGAACTGCATCAGACTTCATCAGACTACGTCAGAGTGCATCAGACTACATCAGACTGCATCAGACTGCATCATACTACATCATACTACATCACACTGCGTCATACTACATCGGAGTGCATCGGGGTGCATCAGACTAGATCACACTGCATCAGACTACACCAGACTACATCACACTAGTACTGCATCAGACTACATCAGACTGCATCATACTACATCATACTACATCACACTGCGTCATACTACATCAGAGTGCATCGGGGTGCATCAGACTACATCACACTGCATCAGACTACATCACACTAGTACTGCATCAGACTTCATTAGACTACGTCAGAGTGCATCAGACTACGTCAGACTGCATCAGACTGCATCATACTGCATCATACTACATCACACTGCGTCATACTACATCGGAGTGCATCAGACTAGATCACACTGCATCAGACTACACCAGACTACATCACACTAGTACTGCATCAGACTACATCAGACTACATCAGACTGCATCATACTACATCATACTACATCACACTGCGTCATACTACATCAGAGTGCATTGGAGTGCATCAGACTACATCACACTGCATCAGACTACATCACGCTAGTACTGCATCAGACTACATCAGACTACATCAGACTGCATCATACTACATCATACTACATCACACTGCATCATACTACATCAGAGTGCATCGGGGTTCATCAGACTACATCAGAGTACATCAAACTGCATCAGACTACATCACACAGCATCAGACTACATGAGACTACATGAGACTACATGAGACTACATTTCACTGTATCAGACTGCATCAGAGAAATAGGAAAAATAGGAATAAGAGGAATGTCCTCTTTTTGGTTCCATTCTGTCCATTCGAAGTGGCCTGAAGTATTTCCCACGAGTTCAACCAACTTCGCGCACACCATTGAAATACATTGAAATACACCATTGGAATTTGGTCGGTCAACTTCATGAAGCAAAATGGAATCATTCATACGCTTACTCCACCTTACCATCCTGCTTCTAATAGCTAGAGCCTCAATCATTTCTACAATTCCTATTTCCATATAGGAATACTCCTCAAACAGTTTCTGACCAGACTCCAGCGGAGCTTTTCTTGAAATACTAGCCAAGGACCCGACTGTCCCTCCTGTAGCCCAACTAGGCACACAAAGGTTTCAATGTGAGGCTTCGTGCAGTCCGTGCCTGATGCTCATTGATGCGCGACAGGAGAAAAGGATAAATTTAATTTAGCAAGGAGCCTCGTACTGTCACAATTGTGCGTGACAAGCGACGCATATACACTACTTTACTAATACAAATTTTCTCTCGTTCCAGTTTACTCAGGGGGCAAATTTGTTGAGTTAATGAGACAACATGTGGCCGTGCAACACCATTTTGCCTCCTGAGTAAACTGGAACGAGAGAAAATTTGTATTAGCAAAGTAGTGTATTGACTATATACTGCCTTTCTCCAGGCAACGCTTTCAAATGGAAAGTGAGCGCACTATTGTGCCAATTTCACCGACTCAGAAGGTAGAAGTTTAGCAAGAGTCTGCCGAGTTTACTGACAAGAAAAACAACCATTAGTTGACATTACATTTAATCCATTTTTTGACATTCCTCTATCTGTTCCCGTCTGGAGTGAGACAGTAAACATCGTTTTCAAAAATCTATTACTAAGTTATTTACAATACACCAAAACAAGTTATCTGATCTAGCATTAGAAGGATTCGATGTGTCCCGCGATGTTGGTCTAGCAGTCTTTGGAAATAGCTGGGTTTCAATCAGCTGATAAAAGTTTTTGAATCTCATTATCTGCTCCAAATGGTGGTCAAACACTGACCACCATGTGCTCAGCCAGAAAGAATTCTATTGAAAACTTGTGATTCAGCTGATGAACATTCCGCACGAGACAGGAAATGTCGTCAAGTGAAACCCAGCTATAGGAAGCCATTCTATTGTTTTCACTCGACAATATAGACCCCTTGCAGCACGTCGGAATGTAGCTCAATTTGGAGGACAAAACAATAGGTTCCAATTCTCAGGAAGTTGACATTCTTTTTAGTCCTCCAAATTGAGCTGCTTTGACGTCACGTGCAAGGGGTGTATTAGGCATATTGACTATTAGATTTTGTTTCCGGGAAATTCGAATCGCTCTGACAAATACATTTATTAATTACATTTAAAAATACCTATTTTAGTGAAGTCTTACTTCACTTGCTAAAGAAAGTGGAAAGAGATTGACAATTTCTTGGCTTCAAAACCTATCTGAAATGTTCCTAGCTGATACCCAAGTTTTATTCTTATGGTGAAAAGCGAAGCTGCTCGCCTAGAAAATGCCTGGATATCGAAACATTGATTATTATTATACGCAGAAGACGCTACTATAAATGCGAGGCAATTGCGACTGACTGGGCCTATAGAAGTTCTTGTATTTGTCGACTGGTTGTCGGCGAATCTTCGGTATGCAGTCGGAAAATATCAATAATTTGAAGTATCATTTTTAGCTATTTGTACTTGGTGAGAAGGAAATTAAAGGATCCAAAATAAAAAAGCTGAAGCTGAGTTGTACGTGCGCCACTTTTGTGCAAGCCTTTCAGTTTAAATAGTACATTCAAATTGTGTTCTATTTGGATGCTTTGTATCTCACAGAGCGCCCGAATCTACCCTCGTATTCCTGCTATTCTAGGTCGTGAAAATTCACAGGAAGAAAGGGAAATAAATGGATGAGTAGGAGCTCAACAATTCATTATCCGGTCACCTTAGAGGAGTAAAATTATTTTGAGCTCTTCGATAGATACTTTATATATGTTTGGATAAAGTTCAAAAAGACAATGCAGTATTGAATGAATATGCCCTGTACATAAATATTTTATGCATAAAAATAAATAGCTTAATTATCTGAGAATTTAAAGTTATGGATATAAACATAAAGACTTAAACACACAATGCAGCATTAAAGGTCGCGTTCTTGCTCCGAAGAGACCCTTATGGTATTGTTTTCACAAGCTTCAAAGGTTGTAAGGGTGTTGGAATGGGAAGGGGAGAGAAATTTTTGGATCAGTTTAGGGCGTTCATATTGCGAAGACGCGTCGTTGCCAAATTTTGAAGTGGATTTCAATAGCACGCGCGGAATCGTCGTCGCGACGAAGTCGGTTTTGATGAACGTCAATCAAGACGTTTCCATGACAAACACTTTGGAAACACTTTGATTGACGTCCACCAAAACCTTATTTTTTCGCGAAAGTAAATTGTACGATTTCGTGTGACTGCTAGCACTGTCGATATCCAATGTTGTAGTGTACCTCCGTCAAACTAGCCTCATACGCAGACACTCTTAGAGTCTCTCCCCACAAAAGAAACGTTGCGTGAAACGTTTTGCGTGACGACACTAAGAACGTCTGCCGAGGAGGCTGCCGTCAAACCAGATTACGACAGAGCATTTTGATCTTTTCGTTTAAAGTACATCTATTAAATACCAGCTGGGAATGGAAATTTAGAATCAGACTACACAGGCAAAGTGATCTAGGATTGTGTTCAAACTAGAGCAAACAATACCGCAACTGCCTTGATTTCTATAGTAATGCAAGGAACAGACCTTTCTCGAATTCGCTTGAATTAGGGAAAGGTCAATAGAAAACAATATCAGGTCAAAATCTTCGGTTAAACGTCACCTACGTAAGAACACATTGCCAAAAACAAGCGCTATAGACCGGTTTCACGGCAGTCATGCTATAGGGCACAGCTATAGGGCAAAGCTATAGGGCACATCTATAGGGCACATCTATAGGGCACATTTATAGGACACAATTATAGGGCACAACATCAGGGCACAGCTATAGGGCACGACAATAGGATTTTAAAATATAATCTCCAAAAACATTGATTTTCTGCCGCGCCACAACATGGTTGCCGTAAAAACCCTTCTACACAAACCAATCAGCCCCAGTTTTAAGGTGGATGGTTCTTAAAGCTAAAAAGGAAATATTTTAAAAAACCGAAATTTATAAAATGGAAGTTGAAGTTTCAAAGGTTTTCGATATGAAAGATCATTCAATAGATAGATGGTCCAAATTATTTTGAACAAATAAAAATAATGAAAAATACTAAAAAAATTAGGTATTTCTTTTGTATTTTTCAGTCCTGAAAGCCCTGTTGGTTTTCAAAATAATAGGGACACATCTATTCTATATAACAGTGGGGTTCATAGTGTTTGATTGGAAATATTTTCTGTCAGTGTTGGTTCGTATAGACCCCTTGCAGCACGTCGGAATTCAGCTCAATTCTCAGGAATTTGAAATTCTTTTGTTTCCCCCTCCAAATAAACCATTTTCGAGATGTGCGAGTGCTTTCAAGGATATCGCAGGCGTAGACATGATCTCGAGGTATTTTCGGGCAGTGTAAATAGTAATAGCGCGCGTGATCTTGCCCGAAAACGCCTCGAGATCATGTCTGCACCTGCGATATTTTTGAAAGCCCTCGCGCATTTCGAAAATGGAGCTATTGAGCTGCTTTGACGTCACGTTCAAGGGGTCTGATATCGTTACGTTTATCGTGATTCTACAAATAGCTTATACTAGGTTGTAATTTACGTTCATTTGATTGTGTGGGCGGGAAGAATCGATTGTTACTTTGTCTCCCATTGCCGGTGCCATCTTGCTGGTCACGGTGTTGGTGATGTCTTGAGGCTGATCGTAACTGTTCAGCGTGTGAATGCCAGTGAGCATCGTCGCTCTCGTGTGTTAGATAACGGAAACCAAAGACTCGTTCTAGGCTACGAAGGTCAAGCCACGTTTGATAGTTCTGTGTTTATAAAGAAAAAATATTAGCACAACTATCTCTCCTCAACACCATGTACCACCTTCATTACTATATTTACAATAGTGTAGCTGACTTACATAGATCTATAGACATGGTAGCCATGTTGGCGGTATAACAGTATAGATCTATAGACATGGCAGCCATGTTGGCGGTATAGCAGTATAGATCTATAGACATGGTAGCCATGTTGGCGGTATAGCAGTATAGATCTATAGACATGGTAGCCATGTTGGCGGTATAGCAGTATAGATCTATAGACATGGCAGCCATGTTGGCGGTATAACAGTATAGATCTATAGACATGGCAGCCATGTTGGTGGTATAACAGTATAGATCTATAGACATGGCAGCCATGTTGGCGGTATAACAGTATAGATCTATAGACATGGCAGCCATATTGGCGGTATAACAGTATAGATCTATAGACATGGCAGCCATGTTGGTGGTATAACAGTATAGATCTATAGACATGGCAGCCATGTTGGTGGTATAACAGTAAAGATCTATAGACATGGCAGCCATGTTGGCGGTATAACAGTATAGATCTATAGACATGGCAGCCATGTTGGTGGTATAACAGTATAGATCTATAGACATGGCAGCCATGTTGGTGGTATAACAGTATAGATCTATAGACATGGCAGCCATGTTGGTGGTATAACAGTATAGATCTATAGACATGGCAGCCATGTTGGCGGTATAACAGTATAGATCTATAGACATGGCAGCCATGTTGGTGGTATAACAGTACAGATCTATAGACATGGTAGCTGTGTTGGCGGTATAACAGAGTATAGATCTATAGACATGGCAGCCATGTTGGCGGTATAGCAGTATAGATCTTTAGATATGGCAGCCATGTTGGTGGTATAACAGTATAGATCTATAGACATGGTAGCCATGTTGGCGGTATAACAGTATAGATCTATAGACATGGCAGCCATGTTGGCGGTATAACAGTATAGATCTATAGATATGGCAGCCATGTTGGCGGTATAGCAGTATAGATCTATAGACATGGCAGCCATGTTGTCGGTATAACAGTATACTGAGATCTAGATGGATCCCCCTTGTGTACTGACCTGTAGCCACGGATGAATGAGACATTTATCACATGTGTATCTGCTGCGCTGTTTTACTTGCAGCAAATTACTGATCAAGTTGATTGCTAAAATGAAACACATAATGTTAGAATACGAGGCAGATTTTCCTGATAGAAGCTTTAGTCCCCTAAGTTGGAAGCCCGAGGTGAGAGGGAGGAGGGAGGGAATTGCATTTCGAAATGTAACTGCTACGGTCAACTCTCGCCTTACGGAAACCGTTTCCGGATGTGACCCCGATATTACGGATACCTCGCTATTGTCCAAGTCAAGAATGACTAACTTAACCACTCTTACCATCACGTGATATTTCCTGCCATGGGTCAGGGGGGTACATGAAGGCAGCGTTATGAATCTGATCCTGAATATCCTCTTCTTCGTTGAATGGGAATGTACCACTTAAACTGAAAACATATGATCAATGCATTACTTGGAAGCAATTGTCTTGAAGTGGAAATTACCAGTTGACCTGACCTTCGCAAGGAAGCCAAGGTCAAACTAGAGCAGATATCGTAAAGTCATAGCACACGAGCACACGGCACGATAACGGCGCGGCGCGGACCGAGCACCAAAAGTCAAATGTTTTCATGCACGGCACGGCACTTTTATGGGGAAAGGAAGGCGCGGCCCGTGCCGTAAGTTTTCATACTCATACTGAAACTGCTTTAACATTCAGGAAGACAGGTATTCATATTAGCAAAGATTTGTATTCTAAATACAAATACTAGATTCTATTCCCGCAGGAAGTGCTATGTACATTTCTCTTGACAACTCCGTGCCGCGTCATCATAAACGATAACTTCATTGAAATAATTCTTTATTACATGAAAAATAACATGTTCGTTTGACAAAACTCGTAGACCGCAGTCATTAAGTGGTAATCATTCTGTCGATCATTAAAAACAGTTACCTGACATAAACGACGACGCCCACCGACCACATGTCTAGTGATCTGTTGTAAGGTTGGTTGAGTAAGACTTCGGGTGCTAAGTATGCTGGGGTGCCCACTACAGATCGACGGAAAGACTTCTCTTCGATAATACGAGCAAAACCAAAGTCGCACAATTTGACCTGAAAGACATAGATAGTATTTCAGAGTTTTGACTGAGAATAGGGGACTATTGATCACACAACATGTCATGTTCCATACAAAATTACTCTGTTATTTTCGTCTGTTGAAAACTGCTTTATGTTTCTTATTAGATTATTCCCTTTCATCCCTTTTTGCTGCCGCAGCGGAGCGAGCCTGAAGCGAGCGAAGCAAGGTAGCGATCCTAATTCAGACAATAGGTAAAAGGCAGGAGAAATCGAGATCTGCACTTGACCCACAATGCAGCTCGTCGACAGTCTAGAACAATACATTTCTTTGTTGTCGCCATCCCAGAATGCACCGGCTTACTTGTACCGCCATGCAGTTCGGGCGCTGACTATAAATATTCGGAAACTCGTGGTCTTCGTTCCCTTTGCACCAGACTGTTTCAAGGTATGTAGTTTGTATTGTTCTTGCAAGTATTACTTCGCTCTGTTGTATTTTCGAACACAAATACCGATATTTATCTAAACTAAAATATTTCTTTCTTCACTTCTAGCCCTTCGTGGTGCCAAGCCACTGAAAGAGGTAAGCCTTTGTCTTTACAGAATTAGTTCGGCACAGTTTGTGTCACGCACGTGCTTGAAGTGCGAAGTAGACCTACGCCAAAGCTTTATCTCGCGCTCTGTTGTATTTCCGAACTAAAATACTGATATTTAAGTAAAATATTTCTTTCTTCAGTATAACAATTTCGTTTTGCCAAGTCATTGAAAGAGGTAAGCCTTTATATTTACAGAATTAGTTCGGCACAGTTTGTGTCACGCACGTGCTTGAAGTGCGAAGTAGACCTACGCCAAAACTTTATCTCGCGCTCTGTTGTATTTTCAACAAATTAGCAATATTTCTTAACCATATATCTTTCTTATCTTTAGCTTTATCTTAACGACTCATCGGACGACGAAAGCCAAGCCTTCATGGGTTTAGTGTGTCAACTCAAGCTATAAAATTCCTGTTCCAGTTATTAAATACATTTTCCCGTTATTACGGGAGTTTTTTAAAGAAACAATGTAAACAACTGTTTCTAAATAATATTCAATTTGATGTAAATCCGTATGTCTTTGTATCTTGTGTGCTACAAATGATAAGTACTGTTGCGGGAAAAATAATATTAAGGCAGCACTCTCCAACTTTAAGTTAGGCTAGTTTAAAATTATTTTCGTTTATTGTAAATATTTATGTTTCCATGAATTTTTTTAAAAGAATTCAAAGGAGCTCTCGGACTATGCATTCAATAACTTTGGTAGACTTTCATAACGCCACCGTTTTAACCTGACGATGGATGGATAGTCCGAAAGAGTCGTTTGAATTCTTTAATAAAAAATTATAGAGAAGCATAAACATCTACATTGAGATTACCCTTAAACATAACTTTCAGTTCTAGATTCTAGATCGTAGAGGGTGTGTTCATTAACCAGCTCTAGTCATACTTACAGAAGGGAATCCACACTCGGATATGATCGGTGACAACAACACGTTCTCGGGTTTGAGATCACAGTGAACGATATTCTTTGAATGAAGATACTTGAGGGCAATCAGAATCTACAAATAAATAATAGGTCACTCAGATATCCCGTAAAAATTAACGGCAGTCTAATTGAAGATGGAAGGGCCGGTTTGACTAGGACTGGGGCCGCTTCAAAAGGGACGGAGGATTTGGTTTGGTGGGTAAAACAACATGTATGAAATAGCGTTGTATTTACGGGAGTAGGTGTATTTTGTAATCCCAGTTAACTGCCATTGTTTTGGTATTCAAAATCGGCACTTTTCGCTACTGGTGGTCTATCACTGATAGACCACTAGTAGCTCAACCAATCAGAGCACATGATTTGTGAACGACCGTTAGTAATGTTACCTGAGTGATTAAGAACCTAGTACATCTTTCATCCAGCTTGCCATTGGGACTAGAGAGAATCATCTCCAACATGTCCCCTCGGAGCTTCTCCATGACAACGAATACCTATCACGTGGTAAACATATCATTACTGTGTGTCACGATCTACATTCTTAGAATCAATGAGCATTTAGCCTCCTACGTAGACGCTCTTAGGGTCGTCACGCAATGCTTCTTTCCCAGAGAAACGTTGCGTGACGACCCTAAGAACGTCTGCCAAGGAGGCTAATGAGCCTTTGGCCACTTTGGAAACGAGCAAGGGACTGGGGCAAGTTTTGAATTCTAATCTAATTAGCAAAAAAAGTTTTGTCATCTGATAAAAGATCTCAAGATTGGACAACAATTTATACTTTGATATAAAACTGAAGTTTAGTACAATAGACCTTCATAAGAAATCACGTCAGCCAATCACATTCCTGAATTTTCCCAGACATTTACAGCAATCGAGATTACCGTTAACGAGACTAACAGCAAAGAAATAACTTTATTTCTTCGTAACCTTTATTGCATAGCCTAATTTAAAAAAAATTTTTTTTTTGTTATTTAATTTTTTCACATAATTCGAACTGCGTATTTCTAGTTTCATCACACACATCGCGAAAAAGGAGTCCTATCATTCATAATGTAATATCTTTAGTTACAACATAAGCACAATAACAGTGAAAGTAATAAATACCCGTTCAGGAGTTTCAAACATCTGTTCCAAGGTTACCATTCCCGGATGGTTTAGTTGCTGTGAAGAGAACAAAAAGTGCGTACGTAAGAGGACGTACTTGAACAAATAGACCAAGATATTCTAGAAGAGTTCTTTATTCATACCTTGAGTATAGCAACTTCATTCTTCAACTGCGCTTCTTGTTTAGTAGGGAAACGTAGCTTATCTATAACCTTTACAGCTACTTCGCGTCCACTTTCACGATGTACGCCTAAGAACATTTAAATAGTAAGCCAATAGTTTCGCTTGATAATAAGGCCATAAACTGAAGTGTTGGTCAATGTAAGTACTAACCTCCATAAACGATCCCAAACTGTCCAGACCCTAAAATCTCATCTGGAAAGACTTGATACAGTTGAGTAATGTCCTGAAATTAGAATCATGAAATATTGTCAGTGTGATACTCACATCGTGATCACGATTATCATAAATAACATCTTTCATAACCCAGGCCACAGGTGAAGAGGCAGACAGATAGACTGACATATTTCAATCTCATAGTTGTAAAGCGCCTTTGATTATATACACACCTAGAAAGGGCGCTATATAAATCATAAGTCATAAATCAGTAAATCAACAGATGGTCAGACAGACAGACAGACAGACAGACAGACAGACAGACAGACAGACAGACAGACAGACAGACAGACAGACAGACAGACAGACAAACTTACAGGCGGTGCTTCTTTTAAAGTTTTAGCTGGCTCTTCACTTGGTGTTTCCATTTCTGTGTCCATAGAGCTGTCAGCTGGAAGAAGAAAAGATCCCAGTTTTCACAACAGTCAATGATCCAAAAAATAACCACAGCAAGCAGTGCAATATATGGTTTGTGAATGAAGGTTTTCTAGTCATTTTCATTATTCTTTGTAAATATATTAGTAATGTAATGAGTCTACAAAAACCAATATTTTTTTGTTTTTTGTTGAAGTACGGTAATAGTCACTCCTAACTTGTCTTTCAGCTGCCAAAAGAACCATTTACTTCCTTAGTGAGGAACCAGTCACTATTTACAGGGAGAAGCCCTGGTGCAAATAGAGGGGGGCAGCATTTTTTATGCTCCATAAAGGATGGCGCTAAGAGAGAAAAAGAAAACTTTATGGGAAGGGGTCACAAAATTTTGTGCAAGTGAAAATCAAAATGCACCAGCACCCCCCCCCCCCCCCCCACCCCACCCTCCCCTGTAACTAATGACTGTTCTCTAATAAATAAAAAAAATAAATGTTTGATACTATTGTAAGAGGATTTCCTTACTTGGAATAGATTTCATAGCTGAGAGGCTTGTGGTTGGTGTCACACAGCCTGGCATCAGAGCTGAACGTATAGTATCTGCCCATGTTTGTCCTAATCCTGTTCCTACACCGCTATCAGGGTCAGGCGCAACATGTTCATCTTCCTCTAGTCCCACATAATAAATCATATTTCTAGTTTTCATCTCAAAACAGTGAGGAGCTCTGGTTGCTTCGGTTGCTAGTGGGTCAATGTTTGATTCAACAGACAGAATTTCTGAGAGTGGAATCTCCTGGAAATCAAAGTTAACAAACTTCATTAGCAGTTGAAAATTCAATTTTAAGGATCAGAATTATAATTGAAAACATTTAACTCTAGATTTTCCAGGCATCCTTCCATTCCTTTATCCATCCATTTTTCTTTTCATTTATTTACCAATAGAGGTTTTTCATGGCAGCCATTTTTGCATTTTCCTCTCCTTAAACATGGCTGCCGTGAAAAACATCTATCTGCTAACTTTGTTATATTTGTTCATTCACCCTTGTTGTCTATTCTTGCAATCATTTATTCATTCACCCATTTCCCACTTCATTTATTCACCCATTTCCCACTTCATTCATTCACTCTTTCATCCCTTTGTACATTCACTTTTCACTTGTTATCCACTTCCCAACATCTTAACCAAACTTCTTCCTTACCTTGTAGTATTTATTACTTTCAGGACTTAAAAATAATGTTAAACATTTTGTATCTAAACGCCAGTAGTGCCGCCTCCTCTGAAGTATAAAAAAGAAACAAACAGATAAGCAAACTATTAACACATCAGTTTTTTTTATTCAAAAAATAATTGAATAAATGACAATAAATAATTATGATAAAAGGGAGTCAACAGTGGTTCCTGAGAGTAGCTTTTCTTCCACTGGGGTTCCAATTGGAATTTAGAAATGATTTTTTAAGGAGGGAGGAAAACTAGAGACCCCAGAGAAAAACCCTTGAAGCACAGGAGAGAACTAAAAAGCAACTCTGCTCATGATCAAGGTCACCTGAGTCTGGGAATCAAAACCCGGGTTGCCCTGATGAGAGGTGAGTGAGTTCTATCACTTCTACTCCACTTCTGCTTCCCAAATGGTTGAAACAGCTTGAAAAATGATACAAAATTAAATTATAAAAAAGAAAGAAAGCTGTGATAAATGATTTGGTCAGGACTGTCAGATGAGATGTTGTGTGAAACTACAAGCAGCTACCATATATAGGCAGCTCTTTAGAAAGTTAGATTTATACTCTGTTTTCTTACAACCCATAAAGCATTTTGATTTGGCTCAATTGCATTAACACAACAGTTTTCATGTTACTATGAAAGATAACAAGCTATAGTATCATATTTAAGCAAAGTGCTAATCAAAGTTGAGAATAAGAAACCAGTAAACATGGCATCAACTAGATGTTAATGAAAATTTGACTTCTCGTTCTGAGACTACCTCTGGGCTGATCCATGTCAACTGGCAAGGTTAACTCACAGATTTAATTAGTATTTTGCTTAGTTTTGTGGAAGAGGGGAAACTGGAGAAGCACATCTGTTGGTAACATTCATTTATAGTACACACCTGCATGTCTTTATTAGTAAAATGGACCATCCAGCCTTGTTTCAGGACCTTTGATGCTTTCCTCTTTGTATGTTTCACTGATACCACAATTCTTTGTAATGGAATATAAGTACTGCTTGTTGGGTTGACGTCTCCATCCGATGAGGTGGGGCTTGAAGGTTCAGCACATTCTTCTAAGGTGTAAGTATTACGAGCTTCTTCTTCAGCAGCTTCTCTTTCCTCATTCACCAAGTCTTCCCGAACATCATCGCTGAGATCCATTTCAGACAAGGTTTCTGATATTGGACCAGAATCATATGAGGAGGACGAAGAGCCTGAATTCCAAAGACATTAAATGATGGCAATTAACACTCACACACAGAAACATAACGCAAGATAATATATAAATGGGGGAGAAGTAATCACAATCTCAATGTTTCTGCTACCTTGATTGAATAAGCCTCTGCACATCTGATTTTTTTCCATTACGACAAATTGCTCAGACCCATGAAAATTTGATGGACACTCAATAATGCAGAGCCCAAAGGCTGTCGTGCAGAAACTTTAAGAGTGTTAAGGTCAAGGAAAAAAGAACCTCTCAACCGATTTACATCTACATGGGGGGGGGGGGGGGGGTCCTGTAAAGGTGGGATACCTGGATATAAACTAATGTCAGAACAGTCTGAGTTTGTGAACGTGGTGTACCAGCACCTAGACTTTCTAAAAGTCCTCCAACCTGCTTTTATATAATAATGTACGAGCGACACTGAGGTATTCTCATCTCTCCTTCATACCAAATTTACCAATGAATTTTAAGCCAGAGTTAATTGGTTAAAATTGGCAGCACTTGGGCAGAGAACCAAACACTTATAATTTGAGTGCATATGCACGTCTCATGCATTCTCTTTGAAAAATAACAGTGGTTGACCTTTGGCAAGTTTAAACCAGCACCCTAAATTTATGTACTGTTAAATAATTAAAACAAGCTGGAGTGTTTTATCAGGTTTAAAACCATGAGATGTAGCCGACTGGTTTTAGACCTGATAAAACACGATATGCGAGTTTAATGAACTACTTCAAAAACTTATAAATAATTTACAACCTTTGGTTGAATTAGAGCGACCATACATGTCACTAACATGGACTTTTAAACATCGATAGAAGTTTGTAAGTAGCTTTCATGTGCAGTCAAGGTTTATAGGTCACTGTCATGTGCAGTTAGCCGCAAAAAGGCTCCCACATTTTGAAGATGACATGCCAATCTCAAAACAGGATTGTAGTTTATCTCTGATAAAGTTATCCTCATTAACATTCTTTATATAAAGAATACTAATAAGGATGGGAACTTCATATAAAGTACTCACCTTCATTAGTATTCTTTATATAAAGAATATTAATGAAGAAGACTTTATCGGGTATAAAGGTCCATGCATGTGACCCATATGGTCACTCCAATTGGACCAAGGGCTTATGAATTATTCATGAGCTTTTGAATCAGTACTCTCATGGGTGGGTCAGTTCTCCAGCTACCCTGTGAAGGTTCTTGAAAGCATCTTGCTGTCCAAGGACATCACAATTACCTGTGCCCAACCCAGGTCCACACCAACCCAGTTATTGACCTGTACAGCTTCAAGGAGTTTTTGTATTAACATGAGAAAGTATACTTCATGTAACCTTCATATTAGCAGACAACGTAATACGATTGATAAATATCAATCTGCCAACATCTTAGTGAACGACCAAGTGACACATTTGCACATTCAGACTCCTCACAATTTAAACTCATGTTAGAAGGTGCTCTAACATACTGCATGAAAAATTCTTTGGTAGAAAGTCGGGGGGGAAATTTGCCATAGAACTATACAGTCTGTTGTAGTCCCCTTCACAGTTCCCTGTGCCATCTTGAAGGGTAGCTGTGCCTTTGCATCAAAGTGAGATGAACGGTGAGCTTGCAATGATAAAAACCTTTTTTTAACACCTTGGACAATTATTCACATGTCTCTATCATTGCAATGTCTCTGTTTGTCTTGCTTCGATGCAAAGGCATAGGCTACTTTTCGAGATGGTGCAGGGAACTGTGAAGGGTACTATTAACCATGCAATGACTTACCTGTTTCAAACATCAGAATATCTCCTAAACAGTTCTTTGGAGCTTTCTCTGCACATTTCCTATGACAGTTGAATTTGCAATCTACAAAAAAAATTATAATAAATGCTGATAATGATGATCATACTTTTGGCTAACAAGAAAACATGTTTTGCATGAATTACACCAGTCCTGATGAAACAATCATGTCAATAGACAATTAGCTGACCTTCGGTCAACCAGCTGTATGAAAAACTAAGCGCGAAAAGGATTGTTGTTATAATATAAGCGACCCTTGCCCAAGTCTTAAAAGTCATATATCTCACCGAATTTGAGGAGATGGATCGCAAAGATTAACTTTAATTTATAAAACAACACGTATACTTCAACTTTTTTTCTCTAAGTTCTTTGAAACGCATGTTCTTGTATTGGGAAGAGACTTGGAGCAAGGGCCGCTTGGCTAAGCATCGAAGCGCGCTATGATTGGACAGTTCATGCGTGCTCCGGACACCTGGATGACCAATGGCCAACATGTAAAAGGACATGTGTCAGCTGGTGAAAAAGTACAAAATTACCTACTAGATACTGTAGACATTTTTAAAGGTCAATTGTAATGCTAAAGAAAAGCCTAATTGACCTCCTTAATATACTTAACAATACATACCTTTACACTGGAGACCCTGTCTAAAAAGACCTCTTAACTGTACACAAAGAAAAGGAAAGAGCTTTAATAATATGATATATTCTTTTTCAGCTTTAAGAATTCGACACTGGTATTTTTACGAAGTTTTGGTCTACAATTAACTATATTATCGTTTGAAATTAGGGATTCTTTGAAGACAGGAGGACAAAAAAATATTTCCTATATCAACTTGGGATCAGTAGACCTTTCACAACTGTGTTTTTGACAGAAATTACGCTCGTTTTCAAAGCTGTTTTGTGTTCCTGCTGACCATGTTTACCTAATTAAGGTGAAATGGTCGTGAAAATGTGATGATCTGATTGGCTAATACTGTTATCAGTTTAATGTCTGTCTAGTGGTCAGGTTAGTGTGTCCACAATGTAAATGGTAGTCCAGGAACATAACAAGAGAGCTGGCAAGAATGGAAATCATTTCTGAGGTTTTTTAAATCAAAGAACTTACCAATTTTTTACAGATTTGGCACATAGTAGGTTTTTTGTAGGAATGCACAGCAAAAGTATGTGGTACTTGGATCCGCCCTGGTTTATCCCAAATTAAGGAATCTCCACTCCATGTCGCTCGTCTGCCAGGAAATTGTCCCTCATTCCAGGAATTCATACTTTGTAGCGAATTAGGTGTATGTAAATCCATCGCAGGAGATACTTGTAATGAGCCATACTGGCCTGAGTTCCTGTGCCTGGAGTCTGAGCAGTTATTTCGTATTCTGTAAGCACAGCGTTTATGGTAGTTCCCGCCACAACCTGGGGAAAAAAATTTCAAAAAGTTTTGAATTAAATAAACTTGTAAAAGATTCCATTGCAAATCTTTCCATATTTCTGTGAACCTGATGTTTATCTTGTCAGCATTTGTGATGCATTTTTTTATGTTCTACAATCAAAAGGGCTCAAACTTACCCACTAGGCTATTGGTTTCATTATAGGAATATTAAATATTTTATTATTTATTATTTTTATTTTATTTTGATATCTTTATTAGTATTATTTATTATTGTAATTTTAGTAACATGCTTTTTTCCTTTTCCCATTTTGGTAAATACCACAGACTGTGATCCTTGACTAGACTTATTTGTATTGGTTTAGCCCTGTGTATGATTGAGTAAATCATGGGCAAAAGTCAACTGTAGATCATATAAAGAATGTGGCCAGCATGAACTCAGCTCAGGAAACCACAGCAACAATGCTTCCCACTCTTTGATGAAAATGTATTACATATTTTAGGTTGAAAGCAGACATCAAGAAGCTACACATAAGAAATAACCTTTTTCTTCAATTGTATTGACCCTATGCAAAAAAAGTGAGAGACTGGGAAAAATCACTGCGAACAATCTATGATTTCAAAAAAAAATTCTAATTAGGTATTGGTTCTATTCTCATACAAATCCTTCTAATTTCAAAATGCTGTAACCTTTTAGGTATTTGTCACAGGATACTGGAATTTTACTCATTTACTGATGTGAGCATGCTGTTTTAAATGCTGTTTGGCATAACTTCAGCAATGCAATGAAAAGATGCATTCCTTTTCTATGGCTTGTTACATAGGGTCTACAGTATAATGCTTACCTTCACATTTCAGACCCTGTCTAACAAGTCCATAGAGCATTTGCCCACAAAAATCACAAAACGACGGGGCTTTATAGGAATGGACTGTGAACTGGTGAGATCTGGCAATAGTTTCATCTTCAGGAACTTTAGCTGCAAAGAGAAATAAAAAGTATTTACTTAGTTACAAAATAGACAGCTGATTGACAAGTGATGTTACCAGACTTTATACAACAAGGCAATAAAAAATAGTGTTTTTATTATTATTTATGATAAATTATAGTTATAAACCAACTAGAACTAGATGTTATACTCATGAATAAATATATTTAAATCTACACAAAATGAAAAAAGAAAGAAGGTACAGTTGCTCTACAAACCTTCACAGAAAACATAGCCACAAATTAATTTTCTCACTGACATATCATAATTTGATGCAAAGTTTTGTTCATGAAGTCATAGCTAAATCATATTTTTGCTATAATTAGTAGCATTTATCAAAAGTCAAAAGTCAAAAGTCAAATTAAAAGTAATATGTACAGGCTCACGTGTAACTGTGAAAATAGATTTGAATTGGTCATGCTTTTATCACAAACAAGCAATGATTTTTCAAAGCATTTCGCTAATATAAGATATTTTAAACCTAAAATTTTGTTATTTTTTTCCCTATATAATCAACGTAAAATAGTCTTTCCCATTGAGTATTAACCTTAATCAAAATGTAAATGAGCAAACTATTTGCCAAATTGTCCTGCCCACTTATGTGGAATATACTCTTTGATCAGAAATTCTTCTTTTGTGAGCAATGCTTTTATAATGTTTCAAGCCAGACATGAGTCTTAATTGTGGCTTCTTTGTGGCATATTGATAATATAACACAACATGTAAAATTAAAATATTTTTCCACACAAGACTTTTGGAAAATGTTTGAATAAAAGAGAGTGATTCACTGCTGTGTTTATCTTCGGGAAATTTAGAAGATGGCGTTAAAAGAACTCTAGATAGATTTTTTTTATTTACCTGACAATACAATCTCAATAACGCTACCATCCACCATCTGTTCTACACTGGTTATTCTTTCAAGAATATTACTCGATGAATAGTTATGTCGATATAGGAGAAGCTTATCAAAGACACCAACATACCCATGGTCTGGAAACTGCAAAGATAAGAAGAGAAAAAAAAATGTGTAAAATATTTTATAAAAAGGGAATATTTTCTGAACTAATCATGAAGTCAAGGTTAATGATAATGGCTACAATGGGATAAGACTGTTATGGAGCTGCTTGAGGATGCTTGAATTCATGATTACCCCCAGTAGTGCTTTACCTGATGCCTCAGGGCTGTATTAGTAAGTCAAACAAGCCCAGATGATTTGTTTTGTGAAAACTGGCCTTATATTTAAACAACTCAATGGAGATTAGTATAAGTTCACCACAACAGGGAATTAAATATGGAAATACAAGAAACTGAACAAAAAAGACCTAAATAAAGGGACCTTTTCTAACATAATTTCCAGCTTATACTACGTTAAACTTTTTTGGTTTTTGACTGATCAGGCATTTTCTAAACCTTTGATCATTTAGATAGAAAGCAGCCCTTGACATTTTATTCTTACAAGTCAGAATTAATAAGGTGAAAAGAATTCAAGTCTAGCACAACAGGTGCATTAAGCTTTTAATATTAAGAAAAAAGACTGGTGAACTTGAAATATATGTCTTACGTTAATAAAGACAAGAAAACCTACCCAAATGTATTTGAACATAATGACAAGAGCTAATGTATATAGGGTTATTAGACTTTTTTTTGTGCTAAATTAATAAAAGATCACCCCTAAACCATAAGTCATGATTATAGGAAAAAATAGAAATGATGAAATGCTTTAGAAAAATCAACACAAATGCAGACAACAATACATTTTCAAAGCTTTGAGGATATTATACAAGGGACTTTTACCTTTGAGAAGTAGAATAGTATTTCATTCATAATTCTGCAGTATGGTAAGACTTAAATTTTAAACAATTTGTAAAGAAAGTACTGTTACAAAATAGTTGATGATCCAGAGTTTGCTTAAAACCATAGTCAATTCAGATTGGCATTAGAGGAAGCACAAATTGTTAGCATAATAAGCACATGTATAGTATCTATGCATATATATGTATACTTGTTTCCTCTGATATTTGTACAATAATACTAAGTTTTTAGAGTTCTTGATCATTCGTGATAGGTATAAGTCAAGTTACTATTGAGTTCAAAGTGATTCAGCTCAGAATAATATACTTGAAAGCCAGTAACAAGGGGTTATACCTATTCATAAGTAATACTATATTCCTGATAAGAGTTCAGATATGAATTTAAAAAAAAGATTGAATAAAATATTGTATTTTCGAAGAAATATTCTTTAAAATTATGTGAGGTAGGTTCGTGTTTCCTCATCAAAATTAAGAATGCCTCAATGAATGCATATTACAAGTCAACGATCACAAACACTGCTCAGTGGCATTAGTGAAACTTTTTTGAGTATTACTTCTCTGAAATGTTATTCACCAATAAATGATTTATAGAAAACAGTAATATGTATTCATGAAATATTTCAGTGCAGGAAAAAGTATGATATTTTGATCGCCACGTTTGTGGTTCAATAACTGAAAGCAGTAAAAATTTCAAAGTAAATTTCTCGATAGAGAGATGCTATTGACTTAAATAAAGCAATCACAATAATAGGATATTGCGTTTTATAACATTTTATGGCGTTGATATAACGGTGAAAGATATGGTTTGAATACGTTTATTACAATTCTTTCATCAAGAACTCCTCGTATTAACATATTTGGCGATCGAGTGGATTTCGACGAGCATAAATGAATAAAAGACTCGATTTTCGCCATGGAATGAAGTCACTAAAACTTCCTGCTCGGTCTAGAAGACTTCATTGAGATCTAAAAAACTTTGGGGGTAATAAGATTAGGCATGCTTGAAAAAATTCGCTAGCGTCTTCGGGAAACACAAGTAGAAAATATTAATGTGCTAAACACAGGTGTCAGCCGATTCCTTGAACCTACAGTTATACGCATTTCTTCGAGAACTTTCAATGTTCTTTCGAAGTCATAATCACTTCAATTCTTCTTGTATAGGCGAACACGATATCGTGACATTTCGTTTGCTCGTAAATGAGTTAGCAAAATATTTCAAGAGGGAAATAGCGAAGTTCACTTTAACTGAAAATAATCGCTCGAATTAGGGTTTAGATAATAAAATATGTAGATTATCTCTTACACTCGGTCTAATAATGTGGACCAAGATATGAAGGGGTTTAGCTCGGCTCGACATATTGTTTCAAAACAAATTGTAAATACGTTGTTTGGTTGTACGATATTTTGACAACTTAAGTAAAACCCCTTCCTATTTAACACTTAACGTTAGTGGAACTCTGTAGCTTATCTTCGTGACTACTAAAACAATCGCCAGTTTGCAATACAGTTAATTCTTGGGGAGTGATATCGGTTAACCGAGGAAAAGCTAGCTTGGTTGTATTATTTTTCGATTGAATGACACAGACATGGAACAGGGCAGCCAGCACACAGTCTGAATGAATTCCCACCTTGCAGCTAAATAAATCTACTAATAACTGCACTTACACTCAACCCTGAATCGAGATAAGATGGACTTGGCAAAGCGCTACACTAGAAATAGCACACGTGGCGAGAGAAAAAGCGTTTCCGCAAAAAATCCCTTACCTTTTGATCGAGAAAAGAGCATGCAAGTTCTTTCAAGGCTGTCAAGTCTTTGCCTTCAAATCCATAACTTTCCCGGGCTAAGCCACATTGAAAAGTAATTCCCCTCCGAGGAAAATCCTCAGTCATTTCGGCTGCCACTAAACATGAACGATTGGAGTAGAAATGGCTGGAAAATATTCACCAAAAAGATAACTTTCTCTCAAGTCTCGGTACCGCACAAACTGACGGGAAATGTTATCCAACAACATGGGCGACGCTATCACGTGACAACACTATATTGGCCGGCGCCGAAAACGTGACGTACTTCCGGTCAAAAGCGGAAGTTCAAGTAATTCCAAATGCGAAATTTCCCTCTATTCGCAAGTGGAAAGGATTCATAAGTGCACATTTTTGAATCCTTAAACGTTGTTTTATCAGATAAATCCCCTCCTCACGTCCGTTCGAAACCTAACGGGTAATAACAAAACGCTAAATCCGTTCTGTTTATTTACAGCTAGTTTCCAAAGGAACACGTAATCGCAGAGAAAACAAACACCCACGTGTTATGTTGGCCTTAAACAAACGAAAACCAAACATCCTTTTAAACTACTAGAACCTAAAGAGTATCAGTTTGTTATTGACATAGTACAATGTCAAGTAGATGGCGAATTGAAATTCCTGATTGGACGTATTTATGAAAATTCGTTCGACGGGGACCTTTTCCACGCGCTTTTCTGGCCACATATGGAGCAACGGTCATGCATAATAATGAACCAGACTAATTTTTAAATACTCGTGATTGGCCCGTTCAAAATGCTTTCTTTTGAGTCACTGATGTTTACTTGAAGTGACAATAACAACGAAGTCATATCATTCCCGCCCAGTCATCTAGTTTTTTCTCAAATCTCAAAACAAAATTATGGTTTTTTCCTTTAAGAAATTAATGAAAAAGGATAAAAAAGGGTGAGACTATATATGTGATGAATGGAAATCTTTCTACGAGAAATTGGTAAGACATCTATCATAATGTTCAACGGTAGTGAGCCCGCTTTGTTTTTGGCTTCGGCAGGCCGGGCACTTTTTCAATTTTTTGGCCTATAAACATATTCAACGTGTTTCTTTTTTTTAACTTTTTGTTTGGTTTTTCTTTGAAATACAAAACACCTCATCCTTCAAAAAAGAATGCTCAGCATGCAAACATATGCCTTCTACAGTAACCTGCTAGAAGTTACTAGCTGTCTGGGGACTTCCGGGAAAATTGATGATTAATTCAACCTACGTGGCATCCGATTCTGATATGGCTCATCCCGCGCGTAACTACGAACACCAAAGAGCATTGCTGAAGTGTTTAGAGTTTTTAAATTCTGTACTTTACGATTGTAAGAGTTATCGCCCTTTTAGAATATAGACAGTGTTTTTCGATCACAAGGTCACAAACTAGTGTTATTCTTTTGTTTCAGGGCACGTGTTTGGAGGTTGCTGGGATTGAAGACGAGAGATTAACGCGCATTGTTGAGCCGAGGACATTAAGGTGGCATGGAGGGAAGGCTGATTGAAAAGTGCCACAAAGACACCAACTTCGGCAGAATAGAAACCTTTTTTTAAGAGTACCCACCCCTCCCCCTTGTGTTGAATGAGTACCCTGTAGTTATTTTTGAGCATTTTTGTGCGTATTTTTGACTCCAGTAAGAGAATAATCAGCTGACGAGTTTGAATATGGGGCAGGAATAGAGTGCAAACAATATATCCGTGAAATACAAATTACTAAATAGTACAAAATAGTGCTAATTAAACAATAGAAAACAATAGAATTTGCTCGAAATAGTACTATTTAGTATAACTAATGTTTCACGGATATACTGTTTGTACTCTAAGAGCTATCAATATGTAGATCTTCCTGCTAAGCCCTGGAATAGCCTACGCATTTAGGAAGCAGGGTCATTTTTGCCATCAGTCCGAAAACAGAATACACTGATTGGTCCTAAGTCAGAGTTAAAGGCAAGATACACTTAAGCCAATCCAATGCTGCGCATAATTTAACGCCATTGATTATTTAACTGAAAGGGTAGAATGGGATACGTTGTTTAACAAATGCAGAGTGTATAGGCCCTAGCCTGTCAAGGGTTAAGAAAATGTTATCTGCCACATGGGTGATAAGTGAACCCCTCCCCCGAAACAGCATTTTCTCTCACGCAGAAAAGTAGGAAAAACAGTTAATGAAACCAGAATTTAGCCATGAATCCGCTTCATTGTTTTGTCAAGTGCTGTCCCAAATTAGAGGTTTTATCTAGATAAAAGACAGTCGCAAAACCTCAATTTGGAATTAATGTTGTGCAATTACAAAGCAAGCGAGATAAGAAAAAGTCAGGTTTTGTTGAAATGTCGAAGAAAATATGACCACAAAACGAGTTTGAACACGTTAACTACTTTTGTGTATTTAAATACATCGGCTAAGCAAATAGAACCAGGAACAGTTCTAACTCAACGTCTACGGCATGAAAGCGATAGTGTAGCTATACGTGCCCTTGAAGGGACAGCCATACCGTCATGCAACAGCTTGGTATAGTCGTTTCTTCTGGATTGAAAAGATATATGTAGACTAATGCTGACAAGAACGACTTGAGAAAGAAAGAAAGAACTATTTTGAAATGATTATTGTACAACTCTCTACTCTAATTTATGTACTACGATTATCATTATTTATCATCATTTTTGTTTTAAGTATGAACTACGACTCAAATTACACTGCTTCTTAGCATGGAATGAAAAGAAAAAAGAAAGAAAAATAGGTACTAGATCTTACTGATTAAAAGGGGAAAAAAAAAGAAATTAAAATATCAAGAAGTTTGTGTAATTTCAGTAAAAGCATGTCTATGACCCTTTGGACGTACTATGCTGCTGTTTTAAACAATACTTGAACAGTTTGCTTACGCTAAGTGTGCTGAAATACTGATAGGATTTCTTGCACACACAGCACGCACGAACCCAGTAACAAGCGCAAAGAGGATATAACTGATACACAACCTTGAACACAAATGATTAAAATGCTCTAGGCTTCTTCTTGAGCATTTGTGGTGTACCACACAGTTCAATTCTTGGTCCACCCAAGGAATATCTAACTGATACTAATAAGAGTGTATATTACTTTGAATTAATTTGCTGTCCAATTGCTAAAACAAAAGTAAGTCTTTCCCTAAACTGCTCCACTCCAACGCCTCTGAAGGATCGATCACTCCGAATCAAACAAAATGGCGGATTGTAAACTTGAATAGCATCACTTGGATATTGTCTTGCAGGTTCTTGATTCGTGGTCAAATAAAATTTAGGTGGTTTTCTCCTTGGGTCGAAGCTTTTCGGGGAGCTTGGATTTGGCCCTAGTTAAAACAAACAAACATGATTACATCAAAGAATGTGTGTTGGGGGAGGGAGGGAGGGGGGGGGGGGGGGTTAAAAACAAATATTTTGATAGCGACAATTTGTTCTTCCATGGACTAGTGGGCTATTTTCTAACACTCCCCTTCTAGGCTCTTTATCATAATCTCTTCCCTTAAAGGCTTTGAATAAGATAGCGTTTGGCTGCTTATCAGCTACCACAAGTCTGTAAGCTTAGTTGATTAGCAAATAAAAATTTCACTGACTTTTTCAAAAACTTAATTTCAGTAAAGAGCAAATACTAAATTTTAGGGAAGTAAAACTAATACAGAAAAACTGATGTAGTAATGCCTTAGTGACTTTAATTTTGGAATTTTTTCAGATTCATTAACCCACTCTCTTTTTTTTTTCTTCTTCTCTTATTTATTTTCTTTCAAAATGAAGAAAAAAAGCTTCAACAATGATCTTTCTTAATAAATGTGATCCCATCGAGTCTGGTTTTTTTCTATTGTATTGTATTGGCCTGTATTTGGATATCAAATTAGGGAATGGACTTACTGTTCAATGATTGCTTTCACTTGGGTATGAACTTTCTTCAAGACCTCATCAATTTTGTTCTATGAGAGATGGAAGTTTTTAGTTAAATGAAACATGTGGAGCTCAAAAAATTTATAATACCTTCCCCTAAAACAAGAATTCCCCAAGGGTTTGCAATTAGGAAGATGGAATGAAAAGTCTTGCTATCTGCTTGATGACGTGAGGTTTAAAAACAATCCCCCTCCTGGGAGGCAGCTAAACTTATTGGATCAAATTATTATTGAAGAGTTGACAGTAGGGGAATAAGGGTTGGTTCTATGGGTTCCCTGAAACCACCTTTAGGTAATTTATTCTTTTATTAAGGTTGAAATAATATTTGGATTGAATCTTACTCATTTCATTTCTAGCAAAATTAATTAGATTTTATAGCAATGAAAGCCCAATAACCAAGCCTGATTATAATCCCTGAGTCAGGAATGCCTTAGAAGAAATGGATTATGATATCATTAATGTGTCCCTGATTTGTAAATAAGAGTACCATTAAAACAATGAGATGGGTAAACAAGAAGCAAGGCATTAAGCCTGCCAGGATAAACTGGGGATTAGCTTGAAGTAATCAATTTTTTGTTAACTTTATTTGGCTTCTGATATAATGTTTATAATGGCAGGGCACACACTATTCAGCATAAGCCAATACATTTTTTTAGCTTGGGCATAATGTTTTCCCATTTTAGATCATGTGTCATTCACTTGAGAATAAGATTCTTTGTTTGAGTTGTACATGTCCATATTCATGTGTTTTGTCATGCGCAACCATTAGACAAAGAAATGATACTCTAGGGAATGACACGTGATCTGGAATGGGAAAATACTATACCCAAGGTAATGAGATTTCTTATTGCTTATCCAGAAGAATGTTTTGATTTTTGCACACACAGAGAGAAAAAAACAGTTTCCAAGTGATAAAAGGTCTGAGACAGTATGAAACCCATGACTACAGAAGTGCATCAGTAGAGCACTCCACATGACATGCTGTAGCAATTCAATGGCTTCCTATGAACTACTCATCCTATGTATACAGTTGTGCAAAGACAAATATGATAATAGACGAATTCTCCAAGGCAACTTCTCTTAGAATCAGAGTCATGAGCAAAGCAAGTGAAAAAAGAAAGAGAATGTCTAACTTGAAGGATTTTCATTTTCATCTTGCACCAATAATGGTGTGTATTTCATGCGCTGAATTTCTGTACGTTGATAACAATTGTGAACTTAATTCAATTCAATTTTTAAATCACTAAAATAATGGCAGGAAACAAGTTTGAAAAGTTCTTGGTCCAGCCCTTGTGTTCCTGGGTTGGGCTGCATGTGCTTTATTCGTGTGTATTAACTATAAATAAGGAGACAAAGGACTTTGCAAAAGTGTAAAATGATAACTGCTCCAGAGCCAGTCAATAGGAAAATTTGGAATTTGTCAAAATTGAGCCATGTCCTGCAGCTTTGATTTCATCCACTGGTGTAATGGATATTCTTAAGAGTATGATGCAAAGCATGTCTTGATTAAGATAATATTCATTTACCTGGTGGTCCTCATAAACCCTTGGAAGTGAGAATGACAGAACTGTGGCTGGAGAGACAAAGACAGATAACATTGCTTTATGATATACAAACAGCAAAAAATTAGCTAAAATGAGAGACTTGGTCACCTACATAAAAAAAGCAGGGCTTTCAAATTAAGCCAGGAGCCACTGGAGTTCCAGCGGTTGATTCAACAACAACTGCTGGCTATTTTTTCTCTTTCTATAAAAATTATTATATGGTCTATAAAATGTTTGGATCACAGCCAGCTACATCAGACTTATGACCACCTACCACAAAAAATTCTAAAAGCCCTGGAAAGTTTCTCAATTAGTATTTGTTGATCAAATCAGACTGCTGGGACACCAACATTGTAGATATATAACAACACAGCATATTTCTCATAAAATCTTTTTTTATGGGGAAAAATAGTAAAGTCACAGTATGATGACGAAGAAATAGGAAATGCACATGCTGTGTGCAGTTATATAGCATGCCAGTATTGGCAGCACACAAGAGAAGTGAAAGCTTCTCAATGCTTTTCAAGTGTTTTGTTAATACCCAAGTGCTTCATAACTACTGCACACAGCACAGCAAGCATTTTATTTCTTTTATAAAATAAAAATTAATAGAGTAGCCATTAATTTTGATGATGAAATAGAAAGTGCACGCCCGTGCTGTCATAACCAGGTGATTTGAAATCTAGGCGCGCAATGCATTGTTTGTCATAGCGAAAATTTCCAAGTGTTTTCTTTTATCTCTTGTCAAAATGAAATATTTTCCACCAACAACGACGAAATATGCTTTTTCTAAAAGGTATTTGATGAATCTTTCCAAAGATGAGTTTTCTTTTCTTTATTTTCGAGCAAAAGCTGTTATAAATCGAGCCGAAAACCTGGAACTAGGAAACATTGAGCTACGAACAAAATGTCCGCTGATTGGCTAATTGCTTGGCCTGAGAGAAGCGAGATCACCTGGAACGCATGCATGCGCTCTCAGTGATGGCCAATCTGAAGACAAGATTTTTAACAGGTATTAATTTTATAATTTCACACTTACCAATAATCAGGAGTGTTAACATGCTAAACCATGCGCCAACATATGACAGCACCCACAGAACAACACCAAACTAGGTGACAGAAAAAATAATATAAATTTACGGTTCACGGAAAGACACAAAAATCCCGATGTACTGATTTTTAGCATGACGTCACGATCATTGCGCGCCTGCGATTCAGGCAGCGGTAAACAAATTAGTAACCATAGCAACTAATTAAAAGCGGCCGTCCAGCGATGAGCTGCGAAATGGTATACCAAAATAAAGTGAAAAAATTGCTTGTTGTTTTTAACTTTGAATGGGATTTTTCTAATTATTTAGCTCAAATATCTACTTATATGAATGCCAATGCCAAAGAAAAGGCCTCATCAACAATTTAATTCCAGCAATCAACCACCGAGTCAACGAAAAACAAAGAAATTGCACGAAAATTAATCTCCTACGTCCGTAAATGCTCAGTGCGATCTTTGTTGCTGTTTGACTGTTTCGGCCGAAAACCAGCAATTGAAACTTGATCTTGGCAAACAACTAGAGCTAGCAGACACCTGAAAACTCAGCTATGAAAAAGAGAAAGAAAGAACATCGCAATTGGAAAAAGAAGTAGTCGGACTACAAGAAGAATTACTATGCGTACGAGATAAGTATGTAAGCAAAGTAGCAAACTTAAATTTACGAATTAGAGAGCTTAAAGATGAGGAAGAAACGTTGAAGGCCGATATCAAAAATGAAAAAAGTAAAACAGTACAAAGAGGCCATGAACTTCGTGGGGAAAGGGCAAGACTTACACGAGAAAAAAAGAAGACAAAAAGTGATTAAGTAGAACAAATGTTAATTTTCCAAGTCCAGTCTCGTACGTTTCTTCATCATTTCCTTCGATTTCCGACTCGAAGCAGCTGTGCAAAAATCATTATAGGATTCCAAGGGAACTCGACAGCAACTACATTTTGCTTCCAAGACCAAGACAGGTAAATTTTAAAAAAAATTATCGTTTCATTTTTGGAAATTTTGATTTTTCCTCGCTCAAAATCTGTCTTCAAACAATACAAACGGAGCTTATGGTCGTTTCTTGACCAAATTCGAAAAATCCGAAACGATAAAAACAAAGATAATTTCATTAACCTGCATTCTGGTCGCTTAAACTTTAAATATTTTTAAATACAGCATCGCCATTTCGAAAATGAAATCTCGCCATTGCCGCCATTACACAATGCACTTTTGTCCATTCGCTATTTTGACACGTTCGTGACGTCATGCATAAATTAAAATCAAAGTTATCTGATGGTCCGTGAACCGTAAAATTACACTATAAATAAATAATATATAATAATCCCTTAAATAAAGAAATACTTCAAATGCAAAATGTGTTTATTTGCAAAAACCCTTTGTATATCAATTATCCCTTTTATTTTTTTGAACTTGAAGCATTGAAACTTTAGTTTTCTTTTCTTTTCTGTTCAAACAGTGATGCAAGGGTCATGGGGTCTTGTTTAAAGGATAAACAAACATGTTTGGTGAAACTGGGTGATCGTGAATCAAAACATTTGAAAAAGGATTACAGCACGTTGCTCAAAAGTATGACCACATTTAATGTATTCACATACTTCTATGCACAGGATTTTGTACTTTAAACCGACACAATTGATGCAAAGCTGTCTGGTTTTACCAAATAAGGCATGTAAAAGCTTGTTTGGAGCAAGAAGCCCATGCATAGAAGTATGCGAATACATTAAAAGTGGTCATACTTTTGCACGTCACGCTGTAAGATACAAGAAATTTCACATTTACCTGACTGTTTTCATAATCATGTGCTGATTGAGAAAAGAGTCATGACAGGAAAATTGGCCAACACACTGCTGTCAATCAGAGTATTTAAAGGTAATGAACAATTTGTTTGATTGACGGCAGTGTATTACCTGATTTTCCTGTAGTGACTCTTGTCTCCATCAGCACTTACTAATGAATACAGTTTGTAACAGGACTGACTGGTTTGTTATTGAATTATAACTGTGCCATTTGTAAAAATTTTAACAGATTTTGGAAAAAAAATTGGAAAAATAGCAAAATTTAATAGTAACAGTGAGACTCCTTTCTTGGTTACCTTGATGGAATCCACGATATCCTCAACCAAAAACAGTCTTCTAAGCCTCTTACTTGCACAGTTGACACGGGATACAATGAGTTCAGTAAAGTCTGAAGCCTGGAAAGAAAAATGAAAAAATCTTGTTTAAAAAAAATCTTTAAAATGAATTCATGTTGTTCCATGTTAGACAAGGCTGTAAAGTGTTCACCTTTCGCCTCATTGAGTCAGGTCAATGGTTTAATTCCAGTGGTTTACAGAGAAAGGAGTTGAGTTAAGTTTATTTGATGAACCTGTTGTTCAATCTTTTGTCAGAAGGATTTTCTCTGGTTTATTTGAACTTCCTCTCCCGTATTTGAAATACAATGCTTACATTTTGTTTTTTTAGTATCAAACTTCATGTAACAAACAAACAGATTGCATAAATCAAGAAAATACCATGGCAGCTACTAAAAATTTGAAAACATTCAGCTGAATACTTTGTGATAAATAATTTTTTTCAATATTGTAAAATTATCTGAGAAATGTATGGCTGGGTGGCACATTTTTGCAATTTTGATCAACCTGCATCATGGTACTGTAAGTCTGTTAAGGGATCAGTAAGTGGTTGATAAGGTATCAATAAGTGGTTGATGATGTAATGGAAAGATGTCAGTCAGATGTCGCTAAATGGCTGGCTGACCCCTTCCCGACACCTTACTGTACAGTGCAGGTTGATCAATTATAGCCCAACTTTCGCCACTACACCCAATCATACATTCTTCATAAATTCATCCTCAGGTTATGGGTACAGTTTTGTTCTGTTATGTTCTGATGCCATCTACTGTATTAATTTTTTTTGTCCGACATATTGTTTTCTCCAACATCAGGGTTTTTCTCCAGGTACTCTGGTTTATCTCCCTCCACAAGAGAGTCATGTGTTTAGAGAATAATAAATGTCTAGTGGTAGTGAGTGTGGAGTGAGTCATAACATAAAACAGTAGCCTCTGGCTAAGAAGGCTTGACAAAACTACCCATATCACAAAGTAAAATAAACACTAAAAATTTGGCTGTTTTTGCTGCCATGCAATAATATTGAATTGCCTGAAAATTTTGATATTTTTAAAATCGAAAATTAGCTCCAAAAGTACTCTGGATGCTTTCAAATTTTCAGATACTACAAGATACAAGACTCTCCTTTGGTTTATCATATTTGTTCGTATCTTGTAGTTCAATTATTTATGGTGAGAAAAGCATGTGATACAAATACTTTAGAAAGGTTAAATAAAAACTAATAAAACTAATAATAATTATTGCAATTAGGAGTTAAAAACCTACCTTTTCCTTGGAAATCTCAATATCCTTTTCCAACCATGTCCTGAGTTTTTTAAATTAAGGGAATAAAAAATTATGAACTGATTTCCAAAAGGTAATAATATATTATTTTTTATCATATTTATTTATTTACATCATGTTTAACACTACACACAGGCCTAAAAGGTACACTATAAGAAAAACTAAAAACTATGAAGAAAATTGTCACTACACATCATACTATAATACTGAACATTATCTATTAATAATATCAATATTAATATAATATTAATATAAATTTTAGTATTGACAAACACTCAAAAGGTGATTTGAAACCGGTGATTTTCACAAATATTTAGAATTCTAATCTCCTGAGAATTGGAATCTATTGTTTTGCCCTCCAAATTGAGCTGCATTTCGACATACTGATGTACTGCAAGGGGTTTATGTACATCTGAGTTTGCAGCTATCATGAAAGAAAAATGCAGATTTGTCAAATTTTTAAAAAGGTACCTGCCACACAGCTGTCGGTCATATCATTGAGGTTTTCATTTTTGAAGTGTTGATCATTGTCTCATAAATGTTGTCTGAATAGATTTAAATTAGACCTAGCTCCCACCCTTATGGGTAGCACATCAAATATCTCACAAGGCTTTATGCCAGGGATCGAAGTTAACTTTTTAGTCCACTACCAAAGTGTTCCTAGTAAGATCTTTGTCTACTAGCAAAGTGGTAAAGTTTTGAAGGAATGATTGATTCTTACTCAAAAG
The DNA here is from genome assembly GCA_023349425.1 of Anthopleura sola. Taxonomy (NCBI): domain Eukaryota; kingdom Metazoa; phylum Cnidaria; class Anthozoa; order Actiniaria; family Actiniidae; genus Anthopleura; species Anthopleura sola. Next base: position 7,769,500 of record JALHLI010000004.1, read on the forward strand.
TGTTTGCTAGTGCAAATTTTTTACACTCACAAATTCTGAAAAAGTGCTAGCATTCTGCATGTTTGTTTGTTAATTTTGAGCCCACTGTGCTATTGATCTGATTGTTACACATTCTGTATGCAATGCTTAAATATCTTTAATGGAATGTTGTTTCAAGGAAATTAAGTTATCTAGATAATAATAGCCCTCTGTTGATATTCTGGTTGAGTGATCACATACAAAGCAATTCAAGACAAGGTTCAGGGGAAGCAATCGAGTAATCCTTATTTGCTTCCCATGAGCCTCACCCTGAATTGCTTTCCTCTTGATCACTCAAACAGAATATCGAAAGTGGGTTATTACAATGCCAAAACTAAAGATGAATGCAGGTTACTTACTTGAAGGGGTTTTCAGAGCCACTCTTCTGAATTGCTCCCATAACAGTCATTCCAACACGATAAAGAAGAGCAACTGTAAGCACTGCCATGGAGAAGAATGTGATCACACTCAAGAGTGAGTACATGGTCAGGGATATGAGCACTGTTAGCTTGAGAGCCAGTACCACTGCTGATTTCTTGATGCTTCTCCAGTAAATAAGGTCAATCACTTTTGGATTAAAAAAAAACAGAATCCTCTTGTTAATAACAAGTAAATAAACCTTCAAATTATAACGTAAAAAGTACCGAGTTTTTGTCTGGCTTCTGAATACAAGCAAGAATCACTGAACAACAAATAATGGAAAAGAGAAATAATTGAATAGAAAGCAAAACATGGAAAAGACTTTAACTTCAATAAATAGTAAAAGTAAAAAGTGAAATAGTAAAACTAGAAAATGGAAAAAAAAGTGAAAAAAACTAGAAAATAGAAAAGATGACTTTGAATACCTAATGCCTACTACGTACATGCAACCACATACAGCCATAGCACCTTATCGATCTGTGGCTAACCAATGTTATTCTGGTAATCCGAGAGCTATAATTTCTATAATTTTGCATATGCAGGTACCAGGAAATTTAATTCAATTACTTTCATGAGAATACAAAGTTCATATTTTGAATATAAGTGAGATATTCTTTTAATATTGTAATAAATAGTAAATCAAAATTTCATAAAAAATTGAATTTGAGAGGAATATAAAATTGATAATAAATATAGCAACTCCTCTTTTATTAAATAAGACAAATATACATGATGAAATACTTGGTAAACATGCAATTTTATTCCTATAATAATTTCTTAGATCTTCCTTAGAAGTTATTGACATTAGAAAAGTAACATAAATTTATATATTTATCAAATCAATTAGTTAATCAAACTCATTTTTGTTGAATAGCACATATTCTGACATACATTGATAAAACTTTGTGTAAGATTTGCATTTTTCGGAGATAAGATTTCAACATGGTATATTTTTTGAGGTTTCAATCAATAAATGCATTGAGTTGTCAAGGTTTTGACTTGTTGAGGGAAGCCACACGACAGGCTTTGTCATTTAGATATCTAAACTTACAGTAACCTTTAGAAATGATGTATAATAAAAATAAAATGTACAAATAAAATGGCTAAAATACTGGAAAATTAAAGGGTATAATAATTAGGTTTCAGCTGAGATAATAATTTTACAATCCAAAAAGTATCAACATGATTTCAAGATTTTTAGAACAAATAAAAAATATTGTAAAAATGTCAAATGTATTTACAAGAATAGGCAGGTATTCACAATAGGCTCATGATTCTATTCTCTTTCAGAATAAATAAATCTAAATTCATTTTGAATGCAAACAAAAAACATGAATAACAAAAGTAACCACAACACGGGAAAATCATTTTTTATATAAAAGACTATTTCATCAAGCTTAAATTTGTGAAAATGTTTAACTAATGTCTTGAAAGTCAGTATAGGTTTTCAGCAACAAAGACAGCACAAAGATGGCTTGCACAGTTTCAAAATTGTGAAAAAAAGAAATCTTCTGTTACCATAACTATAAAACTGCTTAATAGCTTAAATTCATAGAAACCACAGCTGCAAATCCCTCAGGGTGCATAATATCCAAGAATTTCAAGGTTTTCTTTTATAAATCGAGAAATATTTGCTCATTTTTTAAATGTGAATAAATGGGAATGAATGAAAGCATGGGTGATTGACAAAATTTATACAGAAAAATAAATTCCTTTCCTTGCAAATATACAAGTTTAAAAGACTTGAATGAATGTAAACATTAGGCAGGTGATATAAGTATACTGATATGTCAACAGTACGAGTTGTTCCACACTAAATCTCACACCCATTTAAGATTGCGTAGCCCACCCCACTGCCGCAAAAAATTCTTCCTAAATATTAAACTCGCCTATTTACATCGATTTTATTTACAATTTATCTAACTTAGATAGGAAGGTGTGTTATGTTTTGAACTCTAGCAACCACACCCGAAATTTATCGTAAGGGAATTGTTTTAAATAAATTATTAAAGTCAAAATAAGGGTTTCAATCAACTACAGAAAATGGCTTTCAAAACACGCCCGAACTCGAGGATGCGACGAGCTGGTCGTCATGTAAGCAAATACGCGATAAAAACCTCAAAGCACTCTCCCAAAAACCAAAAAATCTCGAAAAATGGGACCTCAGAATTATGCAGAAAGAAATAATTGATCACAGTGATTTTCGTTTTATCGATGGAGGAGTTTTTTTCTCGTATCTTGGATCATTTTCTCGCTGTGGAATTGGAGACATTCTACATGTGATCGACAAATCGACCAAAATAGGGTGGGTCAAAATAGGTGTAGGAAAAATACGAAGCCATATTCTTCAGTTTTTTAAAAAATCCAGGAAAACAATCGATATTTTTCGAATGAAAAAATAAAAAATAATCGAAAAAAAAATGTTTAAGATTTGACATCGTTCTGGGAAAGCGAAATGAGAATCTCCATGATGGACTTTGTACATCAACCTTTTTCTTCACATGTTCCATTCAAGCATTGCATTTCTCGCTGTATTTACCTCTTTGATCCACATTGTTTTCCTTCATCCATCGAGCTGGGAAGCTTGTTAGTTCTGTTGAAATAGTTTTGAAATAATAAAGTTATTTAGACAATTCTAGACCTGGCTAAAATCGAACTTAACATTTGTTACACAACTCCACATGGACTATTGGTACATCCATAAACTTTGATTCTTAAGAGTAAACTCCAAACTACAATACATTTATTAAGTCTACTTTCAGATGCAACAAAATATAAGCTCTCTACATTCTTCAGGTTTTGTGTATACAAGATCTTGAAAAAAAAATAACCGTTAAAACATGTGCAATCGAGTTTGTACATGTCGTGAATGGAAGGTACCTTTGGTGGAGGACGAAGAAGAATCAGGAACTGCTGGCTTTTCCTCTGCAGGTACTACTTTCGGCGGTTCCTCTGGAACACTTTCTTTCTCTGGTTTCTCGAAGGTTTCCTCAGCCTCTGGCTGGGTAGAATCCATGTCTTCTGTAGTAGAACTAACTTCAGGTTCACTTGGTTCTTCTGGTACAGCGTCTGCTTCGGGTTTATCGACGTTTATGAAGTCGTGCGACTCTGGGTTCTCGTTCTCAATATCTGCCATCGCCCAAACAACTTGCAGGTAATATTTAATAATAAATATCTAAATCTTGAACTGACGAGATCACTGTGGCTTTAAAGAAAGCTCTTACGCAAGGAAACACCAAGGTGGAAGGAAGATTTATTTAGAGATGATGGAAAATTATTTTCGTACTGGCGCAATCATTTTGAGCCCGAAAAGATTTGAACCAGCCACCAAACCAACCAATCACAGCACAGGATTTCAAGATCTTTGACAGATACGCCAAATAAGGAAAGCACTTCGATTAAGACTCGTGACTAGATTCGTGCAGCCAGCGGTATATGCCATTTTGGCGGGAGTACGTGTAGCTTGAATTTTCTAGACCTCCCCACCCTCAAATAAACGTGCTTTCAAAAGCCTACGAAAATGAATTTTTTTCTTGATTTCAGATGAGTTTTAGCCGTTTTGAGCGGCCGTTTCCCAGAATATTTTAATTGTTTGTCAAATATTTTGGGCTGAAAAATTAATTATCGGGTCACCACAAATCCCAATTACACCGCTATCATAAATTAGGATATAAAAAATTGATAAAATATGGATAGAGTGCTATCAAAAATAGATTTGATGAGGAAGAGAAAGATCGAGAGTCTAAACAAAATTAGAATCAATCAGGAAGTATTGTTTTAATTCAAATAATATAAACTCATGAAATTCGAAAACAGCTAGGCTATAATGTTAGGAAGTTAATGTGGTTTTTGGAGTTCTTTTGTAAGTTCTTCTAAGCGCTGTTGTGCTTGCACGGTCAGCCTGTGTCTCTTCCCAACTTCTCTTCTATAGTCTAAAAAATATATGAGAAAAAATATATAGATATGAGTATACATATCAATATACACTCGATTGCAGAAACGTTGTAGTCATATACATTTATACATATATACAAATACGTAATGAGATGCAAAAACGGAAAAACTGAGCCCTAAAATATGATCGTGTATATCTTGAAAGTTGCCCAAAACACTTCTATGCCTTGCTTTGCGTGCTGCAAGACACGTCAAATACATAAGGTTTTGAAGTATCAGATATTAATAAATTATATATTTTTTATATATTTTCACTTTTTAGGCTTAAAAGCTCTCTAATATATATTCCATAATATCTAATAGCGCTCAAATCATATTTTTCATGTTCTTTATTGAGAAACCTCTTGAAAAATATTATTTTGTGAGATATGCATCAATGGATATAGAGATATTATTTTTTTTCGTGTTTTTTGCAGCTAATTAGGTATTTGTATACATGTGTATACATAAAAAGAACAAGTATAAGGTTTTCAGTAACTAATCTCGTGATGGTGAAAAGGTGCATGCAGAAACCGCTAATTAAAGTGCGGGTTGGAATAGAGGGAGACGTGTCTTTAGTACTCAGAGTTTAATTAATTTAGCACCGACGACCAGCCAGAATTCACTGGAAAGCACTTCAGTTGGAGTATAATAGGAAGAAAGTCTGAAATTAAGTGATCCTTCAATATATGGTTTCCTGGGGAGATGGTAATTCTAACTTGTGTTATTTCTTTAAAATTAAAACTACAAGGAAGGAAACAAAGTCAGGCTCTTTCAAACCAGGAATTAAGACCCTGTTTTAAAATCATCTAAAACTACGCCATCCTGATACAAAATTAACACCAGTCGAGACCTGGAATGCCGAACACCCTTCGATCAAGGCCCCTCAGAACAATGGAAATGGCATGTCCAATCGAGAGCCTCAATTTCAAAAATTTTAAGAGTTGTGCGGGCATCTCTATGCCCCCTCCCCCCCCCCCCCAAAAAAAATTGCTCCGCGATCCCTGTGGCATCGGGTTTTGACCCAGTTAAGTCCTTCCAAGACTGAAGACTGAGACTCGGCAATGAAGTGCTATGGCGATGACCAAAAATATGGCAGGCTCAGAGACCACATTCATTCGGTCATGTCTCTATCAATAGTGACATCCCGCCGCTTGTCTCGAAACCTATTTCAAGGCCATTAATATTAGAGCAAAATTTGACAGGCTTTTCGAAATCTCTGGCATCAATGAGTAAACTCCATTAAAAGAAGACGAAACAGGGCTTGTAATGAGCCAGCGGTTGGATAAATCGCGGGCTCACTTAACTTTATAAAATGTCCCATTTTGTTTTGCAAGAATGGAGAAGAATGGATGCATGAAGCAACATACGTTTAAGGTAAAGTAAAAGTTCGTCTCAGTAAAGGTTAAGAAAACTTTAACCGAAAATTTGCTTATAATAAGCGTACCTTGCACTGTTTCGACCAATATAGGATGAACTTCTTCCTTCAAACTGTAAACTAGCGACCGTGGTAACTATGAACGAAAAATATGTCAGACGAACCTCATGGTTACTATGGCTACGGAACAGCACCAGTGAGAGACTGGGATCAGGTAGGGACTATTTTCAGCCAATCAGCGGTGAGATTGATACCTGATTACATGTAACATAAAATTAATTTAAATGAAGATTTCGGACTTTATTTACAAGCGATTTGAAATGGGAAAACTTAATAACCTAAGTAAAAGTTTCTATCGGAAATGAAGAGCGAAAGAGTTCTGCGGATATCACTTTCATAAATGTAATGTCACACTGATCAAGATTACTCCTGTAACTCATTAAGAATATAATTCAGCGTGTTTGGAAACGTTTCTTAAGACTTCGTAATTATTTTTTGATGACAAAAGAAGCACATTTTGATTATCAATTAGCTACTGCATTAGTCCTATAACAAACAACACTGATGCTGATTGGCATACAGATTACCTGTATTTTGATCTTGTCTGCGATGGCGCCCATTAAAGCAAAGTGTCTGGCGTCCTGAAACAAAAAAAGATAGTTTATAAAACAATCTGTAAATCATCTTCAACAATTATGTCATATTTAAATGGTTATATGAGGCCAGGATTGAAGAAACAAGACCGGACAAACAGCCACACTGGCAATAAAAATTTGCTTCCCTGACCTGGTTTCTTAATTCCAGTCGCGTTCCTCGTTTTTGAACCAAAAAAAGTAATTTTCCAACTTGCTTATATGTTAAAGAAAATTCGCTTTTATTAAAAATTTCTAGCTTGAATTTAACTAAGGTCATTCTCGTTCCCAGACCCTACTCATTAGCAAAATCGTAGGCTCTGGGAAACTACAGACCGGAAGCCAGAATCTTTGCGACCATGTCAACGCATGCTCTATCTCAGGAACGCTGATTATAAAATGTCGGCTCAAACTTTCTAACGGCTTGTTTACGACTTCTGTTTGCAAAAATTTATATATTCGACAAATGGAAATAGGATTCGATTCAAGATTCGAAGATATATAACCGTTCTAGTCGATTTGGCTTGCTATGTTTGTTTATCTTATTAACCAATCAGAGTTCAAGACTATGTCAGTGGCGTATACGTAGCGAGGGGTGGGCGAGAAGCTGAGAAGGCTCTGGGTACGAGAATGAACTAAGGTGAGAAAAGAACCACTCCAAAGAGAACCATTTTTTGTTTAACGGTTGCGCATGAAAAGAGACATGAACATGGATCCAACTGAAGAAAAGAATCTTATCTAGGGATGGGAATGGCATGTGGTCTGAAATGGGAAAATACTGCACCAAGACGAAATAGATTTATCAACACAGGGTATAGAGGCAAAAAACCAGTGCTTGCGCTCGTGTTATCCCAGTGTCCCGCGCTATTTTGGAGCTAAGAAAATTCAGCTGAATGATTGATGGCATCATAAACCACGTGTATACTCACAATTGCTATGCTCTGAGATCGTCGTTTTGCAGCACGCATTCGATTTAGTTTCCATTGAAGTAAAGTGTTTGCCACTCCACCAAATGACAGCTTCCCCATACCACTTGGCTTGGGTTCTGTGTCTTCTTGCTTGCTAGTACTTGGGAGGTCTTGTGCCTTGCCTTCACCTTTTTTAGCAGTACTCCCCTCGCCAGCTTCCTTTACAGTCATGACGACGTCTTTTGGAACCGGAACCGGAAGTTCTCCTTTACTAGCGGTAGACTGTTGGTTCTTATTAGATTCCTGTTCAGAATCGTCAGTGGGACCGCCACTGATGACTGGGGAACTCGTTTCACTGCCGACAGTAGCAAAAGTGGTGCAAACATCATCGTCGCAAAATGACGAGTCCCTAAAGATCGACATGCAATTTACTATAAGTGTATTATTCAAGAGATAGTTGCAAATTTATCAGTTTCATCTGAAAATACTTCATCAACAGTTTTTTTATTGCTGCAATACATACATCTATTTCAATAAAAGGTTGGTACGGGTTTTGTTGCATGTTGTTTTTTGTTTACAAAGCTTGAAATGTATCTTATCATATGACCGTATTTCACTGTACGCGTGATTCTAAGAAAAACCTTTGGGGGAAATGGCGTCAGCAAAAAAAGTACGCTTTTCCGAAAAGTGTAATAATTTCCCGTTCGGACTCGCCGTTCGGACTCGCTGCCGATTTTGATTCGCATTTATTAAAAACGCTTTGAAATCGATTTTTTATATGTGGTCATATGATAAAATGCTTATTGACTGAGTTAAGGTCGGTCCGAACGGAAAAATATTTGGCTCTCGGTCCTTGGCACGGAACTCGCTGCGCTCGTTCCGTACTTCAGGACCTCGAGCCAAATATTTTCCCGTTCGGACCTCCCACTCAGTCAATAAGTACATAATATTCATATTTAACATTGTCAGCGCAAAGTAAAATATACCGGAGAAAACGTGCAGGAAAAATTTGGTAAAATTCAACATCATTGTGACCTTTCGCTGATAGGATTCACATTGCAAATAGTGCATTTCGCCGGGCTTGTTATGCAACATGCAGCATGCAACAAAACCTTCACCAAACGTTTTTTGAAATACCTGTATATTTATGTATATATCACAACAATATCGAAATTACGACTTTTTCAAAAAAGTTGTAAAGACTTTGTTACGTGTTGCATGTTGAATACCAAAGTTTGAGATAAGAGGTTTCTGTTAATAGAATCTGAGCCTCATCTCTTACAGCGTGGCAAGCGCACAAAACTTTAAAGTTGGAAAGCGTTGCATGCATTGGTTGAAATTTACCTTTCATTGCTCTCATCTTTGATCAGACTTGTTATATTTTTCTCTGTATCTTCTCCCTTAGGAACATTTGAGATAGGAGGAATAGCTTTTCCCTGGAGACGCCCGAACACTCCTCCCTCAGTCCTGCTGTCCAAGGGGCTTCCCTCGCCACCGATTGGCTCAAGATGCAACGAACCCAGGTTTGTAGTTGTCACATCTAAAGCATCCCTTGGTGCCTGCTGTCGATCGAATGATACCGTTTGTATATTAGTGAATCCACCTCGGGAAGGGGAAGGGGGGGGGAGGGTAAGGGTAATTCGGGGCGTTTCATACGGGGATGCTCCGCGCGGACTCTCGACCCCTTACCCTTTTATATACCAACTTTCGGCAAAAAGGAACCCCTTTCATGTACCTTTGAAGAAAATCTACCCCTTTCTATACCAAAACCCACAAATTCCCACCCCTTTTCTATACCTGCGGCCTGAAAAAGTACTCCTTTCGCAATAGGGCGGAGCATCCCCATATAGTCCATTATAGGGAGTACCCCCAGGGATTCCACTTTTGCATGTAGCAAGTAGCGATGGCATCATCTTCAGATTTGCACGCGTGTAAGGAAAAATGGAGAGTATGAAATCCACCAATTTTTAGCAGTTGAGATTCAGTATCCCATACGAGCAGTGGTAGTACAGTCCATGGAGACGGGACATGAAGGGACAGAAAGATTGCGTTAACAATCGTAGTCATGCCACTTCATCATGCCAACAAGTTTTATATCAGGAGTTGTACAGTTGCGTGAGGCAAGCATCAATGCGAGAATGTTTTTTTGAAACTAACGTCAATTAACTAGACTGATTTCATATCAAACTATGGAAAGTACATCTGCAATAAGTAAGGTAAATAACGTACCTGGGTTGGCACGTCATCCATAGTTTCCAGCCACGCGCTTACCTTTGCTGTGGACGACATTTTTACATCATCTGTCCTAGAAATCGTATTTTTGAATTCAATATCCAAATAAATAGTATAAATGTAGAATGTATTTATAGATTGACAGTTGAAAAACAAAACATTTCTCATTAGCACCCATGCAATAACCATTGTTAATACCACCAATATGGCCGCCATATCTTTGTCATTGGACATTAGAATGATTGCAATTCATCAATTGGAATTTAGCGCGTTTTTGGTTTTGCGTAGAAGGGAAAATCGGAGAAAACCCTTGAATCAAAGGAGAACCCTAACAAACCCTACTGAGATGTGATGCCGGCCGAGTCCAAGAATTAAGTCCGAGACCTCAAAGTGGGAGAAAAATGCACTACCGCTACTGTTCACAGCGCCTCCCGTGGCTTTCGGTCTGTGTTCAAAAACCGTGAAAGAAGATAGAGCTTTAAAGCTGAGATTTGGAGCCACCAATGATTGGGGCAATAGACCTCTTCAGCTTGGGCATAATCTTTTCCCATTTCAGACCACCTGAAATTCTCTTGAGAATAAGAGTCTTTTTTGAGTTGCAGCCATCTTCATGTGTCGTTTCATGCGCAACCATTAAACAAAGAAATGATACTCGAGCTCTAGGGCACATGGTCTGAAATGGGAAAACATTACGCCCAATCCGAAAATGTCTGTTCTGCTCCAGTCCAACTAAGCAAACAGCTGTGTAAACTATTTCTGAGAGGATATGAAATACATATATATCAGGCCCTCAAAAAAATACACTAACCCAGCAATACTTGAAGCTTTGCTGCTTTCTGGTTGCACAGCACTAATGAACGAAGGAAGCGTAGGAGTCTGACTTTCACTTCTGTATTGCGCGACCGGAAGTTTGTCTGTCACAGCCTGTGGCTCAGCCGACGAGGAACGTTGCCCAACAACTTGAATCTTAGTATCGCTCATTCTTGAACACACGCATTTGAAAAAAACGAGTTGAATAGGCTAAAGACGTACAATTATGCGGTCTTTGTTACGAAACCGCGCGCGCGCATATACTCATTCTAAGAGCCCGTGGTCTTTTTGGTCTGCGTGAGAAAAAATACGTTTCCATCTCTTGTGAGCTTCTCTTGGGTTATTTGAATCTGATCTATGAGACGTAAGGTTTCTATTTCTTCTCCTCAAATTACAAATAATTGTTTTTTTTTTGAACATTAAAGAAACAATATTATTTTTTTAGAATGTTATGGAAGTGACTTCCATCTGCCACAAAGGTGATGTGACGCTTTTGTAACTTTATTATTTACTGAATACGCCAGAAGTCACTGCTGTAACCTATCTATAAAAAGATAAAAAGTGTCTTCGTTTCTTTAAAATTCAATTGTTGTTCTTGTCAAAAATTGCTTTTTTGTAACTTGCCAAGGATATAACGGATTATGGGCAAATCCATTCAACTTTTTTTGTTAGATAATTAAGGATATTGGATATTGGATTTGTTTAAAGTATTTGATTTTATACGTAACCCTCTAATGATAAAATTGTAACCTCTGCGTGGAAGATTGATGGGCGCGGGCGCGATCGTGCGCCAATCCAATTTAATATCAAAAAGCGCGCGCTTTTTGTTTCATTTAATTGGATAATTGATAATAATTAAACCTCAATTGATTTGCGTTCGATCTTTTATGACGTCATTAACACGGATATTCCGGACTTAGCTATAGTTTAACACAACGTCTGATTGGTCTGTAAGTATCATAAGCGATGGCAAAACGAACTCGCTCGCTTACCAACATCAACAACGAACTGCGCTTAAACATTTTGAATCCAAGCGAAAGCTCGGGTTCTGGATCCACCGAAGGTGAAAGCGCACATCCTTCGTCGCTTCAAGAACACTGCCGCACGATGATACTCCACTCCGTTGGTCTCAAAAACCTCGCTCGAATAACAGAACTGCCTTTACCTAAAGCTATCATCAACTCTCTGTCCAATCAACTGACCTTGGAAGATTTTTACGTGAACAAAAACGAACTGAGTGATGAACACATGAGCCACTGTGTTTACCCGGCCAAGTGCTTACTTGATATGTCGGATATGGTCCTCAAGGTGGTACCGGAGACCCTGGCAAGTGACGAGATTAATGCTGCAGTAGAACGATGGGCAGGTACGAAACATTTATCACACCCAAACTTAATGTCATACTACATCACGTTTAATCAGGACTCGACCAAGATATTGATCTTTGAGTACCCACCCTACGCATTTGTGGACATCATCAAACATCTCAAACAAAAGAAGAAGAACATCCCAGAGTTTTTATTGTGGAAAGCTTTTCATGACCTCGCAGCTGTCATGAAATATCTTCATGACCAAGGGGTGTCCTACCCTGGTCTGAAGCCTGATCGATTGTCATTCACTGAAGACGGTGTCCTGAAGCTTGACAGTGGCATCCTATACTACTCTACCCAGCAAGATCTCATCAGTACTGAAGCAACAGGGATCAGCGATGAGGGCATTACTGGGGTCTATACCTCACCAGAGACCCTAAAAGGTGAGGAGTTAACCATCAAGAATGATATATGGCTACTGGGATGTTTCTTCTACGAGATGGCTGCTCTAGAGCCAGCCTATGCTAACGTCGGCACAGACATGTTTAGCGCCATGGGGAACATCATGGAAGGCAAGAAGCCAAAGGCTTTGGAAGGTTATTCTGATGACTTGAACGCCACGATCAGCGAGTGCCTCAACACCGAACCACAAACAAGGCCAACTATTGAGGATCTTCAAGCAAGGTCTAACGCTAAGATGGAAGCTCTAGTGGAAAGCTACAAGGGAGTGAATATTACTCACTTGTGAAGTGAGATATGGAATTGACTTTTGTGTTTTTAACCATTTTTAAAACACATCACTGAGTGCTATTTGAAGGCAACAAGAAGGGATCATACCACTCGGAAATAAAACTCAATCTATATTCCTGTCAAATCACACCAGAGTTTTTTAACCAATAAAGTCACAAACTGAACCAAGAAATCAAATATTTCATTTATTAGATATTCACAATTTGAACCATACAAGCTAAAGGGAAAAGCGTACACATCAAGTATCTCTAAACCCCTAAAGTTTTAAATAACTGGGTAGCACGAGAAAACAAACGTCCTTTCGCTCCTTTTGCGGGATGACAAAGAGCGAAAGGACATCCGTAATCTCAGTCTAATAACTGAGGCATAAAATAACCAAGTTTTTCGACAAAATGTATTGCACCAGCTTGTTTGAACTCAGTGTTATATTGTCATTTTTTAAGAAGGTGACCAGATATTGCCATGTGTGTCTGGTTTATCTGTATATCGTACATCCCACATCCAAGGCTTGTCTAGCAAAGAGAAACGAAAAGGAAGATTAAACATTGTGGTGTACAAAAATCCAAAATTATAGGCCTACCAACGTTCGCCTACTGAAAGAAAACGTTCACCGCAGGACAATACCTAGGGGGATAGGGGAGTTGCACGGGGTGCGTGCGCACCCCCACCCCCGAACCACAATCCTCTAAGGGTTTGCATTTTGGTATACTCAATGCCAGGTCCAACATTTAGACTGCGGTTAAAGTGAACGATACGTACCAATTTTTGACATTAATAGGCTTTTGTTTTTGTTCGGCAGTTTTTGTGTTGGGCGTTTTTTGTTGATTTGGGTAGGGTTTTTTTTTTTGGGGGGGGGAGGGTTCGGCGTTATTTGGTTCGATATTCGCTGCCAATACAAAACGGTCCATTTTGGCTTCGGCTCCCCCTCCCTACATCTGCTAAACAAAAACTTGTCACAACAGTTAACGTTTGTGTCGTGTCCTGGTTAAGGAGTAATCTTGTGTAACATATATAGATGGTCTAACGTCGATATAGTACCGTGCCGTGACTCTTCAAAGTTTTATGTTTACTGTATTATTTCCAAGAAAGGACTCACCGTCTTTGCTGTAAGGAGTTAGTGGCAAGTCGAAGGGAACTGGGACTGATATACTTGATCCGGACTGCGCATGCGTTTGTCCCTCTATCGAAAAGAAGTCTTGGTTTGGTTCCTGAAAACACAATCAACATGAATGAGACCAAGTAGATTAAGCAAAGGATTATTTTCTCCCTTCCTTTCTTCTTTCCTCCATCCGTCCCATGCATGAACCTACCAACACATTTCATCCATGTACCAATCTATGCATTCATTCATCCATCCATCCACCCATACTTCCATCCATCCAACTATCCATACTTCCATCCATCCATCGACCCACCCATCCATACTTCCATCCAATACAAACACCTCTCTACTGACGTACCTGGTCCTTTGGTAGGAACAAGACACCAATCTCATAAGAACGAATCATTAATTGAGAACCGTTCTTCTCCATGGCTCCCCAGGCAGCTTTGGACAGATTACAACTGACGAGAAATGAATATTGTAAGTATTACATGGGGATGATCGTACAAGCAATAACAAACAAAGTAGTACATTTTTATAACGAGCATACTTTGCTTATCAATGTCTCGTGTATAGATAGCGCCGTTTTCGTATGACATTGAAAAACTTACGGCGTGGACCGCGCCTTGCCGTGACCGTGTCAGTGCCGTGCCGTGTATGAAAACATTCGACATTCGGTGCTGTGTCTGCACCGCGCCGTTACCGTGCCGTGTACCTTAACTTTCCACAGTCGCACATACGATATTTGCTCTAAAATTACCCTTATCAGCAGACAGACTCAGTCGGATAAAGTGAAAAGCAAACAAGCAAACATTGACAAAAGTCATGGCTAAATAGGCGGCCCGTTACCTAGTAACGATAAACCAGGCAAGTTTATTTGTATCAGGTGAAACCCTCGCGTAAGACTTGATGTGAGGAGAAGCTCGACTCCTACCGTGGCTGTTAGACTTCCAACGACTGAAAAGAAAACAACAGGGTGGTGAAGATGTTGGATTGCGCAATCCAGTAGGACAAAGAAAGCAATTTATCTAAACCCCGAAATGACTGCTGTGCTAATCTAAGTTATGGTGTTGTGCTCAATTACATTTCCAACTAGAATTTAGCATGCTGGTTGGATTTTTGGTAAGTAAAACGGATGAGGTTTACAAATGTGTGGTGCGCACAGGACTAGACTATTGGGATCATTTATGGGCCGCATACGGAAACGTCACACATCGTACCAAATTCAGCCGCACATACTCACGGATAACCATTCTTATGGGAAGTCATTTCAATGTTACGGCATGTTGTACCGTATACGTGCTGTAAGTCAGTACCGTATGTATCCCACTCGTATGAACTGCTCTATAAAGTATGGAGAGATTTTAAACTGACCAGAAGAATGACGGTAGATAAGGCTGCTTGGCTGCTGTCTTGTGACTGTAAGGTATTGATCCACCAGCTGGAAAACATCAACATGTATATTATCTACTGGGAGCTAGGTTTGCATGCGGTGATATCTTTCCAACCAGATTATTGGAGTGAGCAGATCTGGATGAGACACACCACTGAACAGCCAATCAGTGATTATCCAGGATTCAAAAACTGGGAAGATGTTACAATCAAATAACTAGTTTTGGGTTGAATACACCAGTTTCACATTCGATGGAAACCGCTGTTTTTTAAGACCACAGACTCATTTGCACAGGCTTAGCCTCGTTTATAAGTCAGCTATTCAACGACGTTATTAAAAGTCCGTGGGATTTCAAAACATTGGTATTGTTCAACTTACACATTCTTTACATTACGGTTGACTTTTGCAAATCATTAGCAACAGCCAACTGTAATGTAAAGAATGTGCAAGTTAAATAATACCAATCCAACGGACTTTTAATGGTGTATTTGAATAGATGACTTATAAACGAGGCTAAGCCTGTGCAAATGAGTCTGTGTTCTTCAAAAACAGCGGTTTCCACCGAATGTGTAACTGGAGTATTGTTCAAGATTTAAGGTAGGTCTTGAGTGACTTTCTTGGTATGTGAATTCTATGCATCGCGACTCATTTGACCAGAATAAAGAGACACTTGCTTAAAAGGTCAGGAAAGAAAATCAACATAGCTGTGTCCTCCGAAAAAATACTACCACGTCCTGATTACCTAGTTATAGTTTATAAGATTTGTTGTGTTATTGCACATTCTGCCATCCAAAAGCTTGGCCTCCTACTAAACTCCTGCCCCACTCTCCCCTCCCCCAAGATAATGTCAGTATTGAACGTGTTTTCACCTGGGTATCCTTCAAGACTCAATCGAACATCGTCAACAGATGGAAAGACCTGACGAAAAAGAATCACCGTTAATGGGGCGGATCAAGGGGTGTTTTTTTCCCCTTTGATTCTAAGGGGTGCACCCCTTCCTCCCTCCTTTGTGTCCCTATAGTAGCTTTGAACATATCCAATACGTAATGACTTTCTCTTTCTTGGATGTTTTTTTTTGGTTCGGTTTTTGTGTGTGTGTGTGTGGGGGGGGGGGGGGGGGGTGTGGGTGCCCTTCTAACGCAGCAGCCCTCCCTGAAGAAAATCCTCTGGATCTGCCCCTGCTATAGAAGTCTGTTCAAACCTAGTATTGTCAAGTAGTGTCGGGTGGGATGGTCAGGGTGAGATTAATGATAGGAAAGCCATAAATTTACTGTATTGTCTACTCCAGCCTCGCATTGAATCTATCGTTCTGTGGTCATTCAAGTGAATTAGGAAAATGTCAACTGTGATTGAAAGCCTACCAGATTTAAAGGAGAATTAGATCCAGCCATCCTTCCTAATGTCATCGCCAGGCTTTGAAGCCATTCACCACACAGCCATTTGCTTTTGTCATTGCCAAGAGATCCTATACTTGAGAACTGTCCAATGACTGGCCAGCTTGGTGAGACATTAGCTGATGATGGGCCATGCTCCTGGAGTACCTATAGGAAAACACTACGAATGTCATTGAAAAAACTCTGCTATGGTATGTATTAAGGGCATGGACCTCTTCAGCACCTCTTTGTTTGCCAGTTACACTTAAAATACATCAAGAAATTTAGACTTGCAAACCTTTCTTAACTTGAGGTGACCCCATTTTGATTTACTTGCACCAGAATGGCGACCAGGAACAGATGCTAGAAGATGAACTCTAGTGAAATAAACATAAATGTGAACCTGTTGAATTAATTGTCAGATCAAAGGTGGTACATGATTGATGTGTTGTATTGTGGGTTCAATACGGGGGGAGGGGAGGGGGACGAAGTTCCATTTTCCTGCCATATCCACAGGAATCCCACATTGAAATTTTGGTGCTAAGGCCACACCCCCTCACTAGCCCACTGCAATCACATTAGACTTGAAGTACTTTTTTTTTACTCTTTCTTCTGTCTTTAAATATCCCCCCTCCCCCAAGTTTTCAGTTTTTCTCCCTCCATATATAAAGCACAACAGTTTTTAAAGTGGGGGTTGAACACCTCTCACAAGTCTCATGGACATTTAATCATATTTGTGACACCCTTTCTTCTTGGCAACTTTCTCCATAAGTAACAAACTTGCTATAAAGAATAGATGGTGACCCTTGCTAGTCTTAAAATCTACAGCAGTATATTGGGCTAGCATTATTCAGTAGCTGGATTACAAACCTGGCAGATGACATGTCATGTTGGCGAACATGTTTCTTCCATTCATCGAGGGCTGTTCCACCATAGGCACACAAATACTCCTAAAACACCACAACAGATACTACTATGATATTCTGTCTTGGTTTTGTCAATAAATATAACTTAGATAAAATATCATAACAATAGCTATAGTTGACACCTATCAATCAATTTATTGGCCATTCAACAACCTCTCAATGTATGTACACATTGTGTATATATATTGAGATAGTCAAAGTATACTGTTTCATACCCGAAAATGGGAGAACATCATCCCTCTCATCTCGTCTTTTGCATTTTGCATTCTAGTAGTCCAAAAGCCAAAGGCACAGACACTTGATTGAATTTTTCATGCAAAGTTTCATGTGACGTCGCAAAAATTAGAGATCGCCCCATGTACGATGTTGCATGCAATGTCACTGGTGAAATCACAAAAAGTAGAAACAAGTTCTACTTTTGTGACGTTATGCGCAACAAACATCACCTTCTGAACACGTCACACAGTGCGCCGTTGTTTGAACTGTCACATTAAATATCGCATTGTGTGTCCGCACCTTTAGTAGTTTTATCAAAAGGAAACAGGAAGATGATTTTTCCATACTAAAAATCTTTCCTTGACACTCAAGCAAAAACACCTTGATATTCTTATCTTTACTTACCAGCAAATCTTTCTTAAAATTAGTATTCCTTCTTGGTGTTGCAAATGAAGTAGAAGCACTTGTAGAACCACCCTCGCTTGATGAAATCTTTGGAAATTTAGGGCTTACCCATACCCTTACAAAACAAAAAATATCAAAAGTTACTGAAGGTTCTTAAAAATAATAAACCTCACCAATGGAGAAAATGATTAATGCGGGTAGCCTACTTCCAAGATATGCTTCGCTTGTCACTGTCACACAAAGGTTTCAGTACAAGACTTGGTGCTAAATTAAATTTATTCTTTTCTCCTATGACGAATCACTGTGCATTATGCACAGAGCCTCACATTAAAACCTTTGTGAGTGACAAGCAAAACATATCTCAGAAGTGGGCTGTTGAGTCACTCTACCCTATTCCATATAATAATTATACTTAGAGAAAGTCATTGAACTAATAGCAGTAAACTGGGTAACATGGAAATATAGTGTTTGGGTAAACCCCAACAATCCCCCAACCTGTGGAGGCTTGTATATTAAATTTATTTATTGCGTCAAACCAAAATTTAATGACATTATGTATATTACATAGCAAACTCAAATGTTCATACCCCTGTGTTTTCTGATCCCAGTCTTGAATGATAAGGTTTGCAGTTGTTATGACGACTCTCAAGCCATCTGAGTATAACAGCAGCATCATTTTGCTATTTGATTAAAAGACAGATTAATTATGCATTTCATAAAATTTATAATTATCATTTGTTATATTGAATCTCATATTCTGTAAATAAGGAGAAAAATTAAAATTCAGCACTGGGTTACCTGTGGTGTGTACCATACGCTTCCAGTCGTGCCTAAAATGTTATCAATGGAGAATATCAGGGCTTGAAATAACAGCCGGTCAGTTGCCAGTCATGCATGACGACCAGCCAAATTTATTAGTTTTCTGGTGCAACCCAACTACATGTAGCATGCAACTCTCACCTGGAAAAACTTGATGTTTGGAAACTGTTCAGCATCTTTCATCATTTCTGTTTTAGACTGGCCTTGGCTTCCATGAACTATCAATAGAGGTTTGGATCTATAGTACAAAATTCAATTACTAACAATAAACTACTTTGGAAAAGTTAATTTTGGAAAGTTGTAACTGACATCTTATGCACCTTATGACCCTGAGACCAACAGTCTGTTGAAACCTTGGAGTTGAAATAACATATGAGTTTGGAGATTCAAGCCCCAGTTGGTCTAAAAAAATCAACCTTGTTTATAGAGGGTAGGGTTAGGTTAGGGTAATTCAACTTACAAACCTGTGGCCCTCTCTTGACTTCTCTTTAGTTGAATGGAATGGAATTGCCATTAATGTGGTCATCCGAGCCATGTGAAGGTCTAACCATTTGCAGATATTATTACAAAGGCAGCACCTTCTCCTCAGTTATTCTAAGACCCTGAGTGTTAGTCTGGCCAGAGCTTGAACCCATGACCTTCCCCTTTGAGCCAACCGGTTGGTCTAATATCAGGGGAGTGTCTAAATATGGGAGTCCCCCCTGGTCTAATACCCCGGTCTCTTCAAATAATGGAGGATGACACCAACCTTTTATCCTGAGGGTATTGCTGCATTAACCATGGAACATCAATCATATAATTGAACTGCAATAAAAATAGGAATTCCCTCAGTATTATACATCATTCCATTTTGAAAATTGTCATCCATTTAAATTTATGGTGAAATTGCATGGAGACCAAAACTCAGACAAGAAGTATTTTGATTCCTTATTTTCATGCAATCAAAAAAATATTTATATGAGGAGAATATTAAATATAATTTAATACAAATATTCATAAAATCGCAAATACAAATCTTGCTTTCTGATTAGTTGATGGTACGTGCATTATGAAAACACAGCACAGCATGCGCATGCACTCTCATTTGTAATTTATAAAAGAAATAAAAACTTGCTTGCTGTGCTGTGTGAAGCTATAAAGGACTTGGAGATATTCAGAACGCTTGAGAAGTGTTGAGAAGCACTCCGCTAAGTATGCATCATGCTTCTCCTAACACTTGAATCTCTTGTGTTCTGCCAATCCCTGTGGGCTTTATAACTGCACTGATATAACACACATGCATTTTCTATTTCCTCACTACAACATAGTATATACCAGGTATTTTAAAGTTTCTAATTGTAAAATCAATTAAGAATTAATTGTGTAAACATTGGGATGACAACAGTAACCTACCTGTACTGAAGCTTGCAAATCCCCCATTTTATGAGAAAGTAGATCTACAACACAAAACATAAAAAAGCTAAAAATGGATAGGGAGATTTTAATTTTCTAACATCTTAGGTTGCTACTCCTTGAGGACCGATGATGGGGTATCATGAGCTTTGGGGGTCTTTGGCAAAAAGTTTTCAGGGTTCGTGCTGTTTCTTAAAAAAGGGAACCGCTCATAGAAAAATGCAAATAACAGCCTAACTAATGTAGAAACAAGTGCTGAAGCTCATACAGACATATCTATTTCATTTTGTATTTAAGTTTGCCTGAAGGCTCACCTTTGATCCCTACGGCAGTTTTGTCATTGTTATACTTGGCTGGTATTCCTCTAACTTTAGTAAAATAAAATGATAGTTTGTTTTCACTAGAAGGGCTCTCTATTCTCTTTGGACTGGAACTTCTTTGTCTTTTTCTGGGAGGGCTGTTATCATCATCATCAGAATCATCATCACGGGCTGCAATGTCAATCATTCAAAGATTAAAGGATAATCACATACAACACAGGGATCCCAACACAATGGGATCTTCCTTGATCTCACACACCAAACAGCTTACAGCTTGACACAATTGTATGTTTTCAAATACGCCTTTTCATAAAGAATTAAGCTTATTGAATAGGAATATTTTTGTAGTACACTCACTGGGATGGTGATATTCCTGCAGATGAAGTGGATTCTTGCGATAACACTTTGAACCATATTTACAGACGAGTCTCTTACCACTTTTAGCTTTTGGTGAGCTCATCTTTCAGCTTAAAGTTCAACTAATTCTCAGCGTCCTTCTATGTATTCCTACTAGATCCTTTTTGGCTGCTTATATATGGCGTTATTGTTAAGGTTTTCTTGTTTTCTTCTCTGTTTTTTCTCTTTTCCCTGAAGTGCCAGTCTCACTCTAGCCGAAAATGCGATGTAAGATTGGGAACTAGTAGAATTTGGCGCGAAAAAACTAAATATATAAATAATAATTCAAAAATAAGATAAAGTAGCCTTCATAATAGTAAATGTGAATCTTTTTTCTGTATTTAATTGCAAACAAAAGACTGCATTATAACATTGGGAAAAAGAAACTGAAAAAAAATTGTGGACATGCGCAGTACAGCGTTGATTTTGGCGGCATTTTTTCGTTCGTAAATAAACCAAGATGGCGGAGCTTCATGTCATCGGGGAAATTATCGGTGCAAGTGGTTTCCCCTCGCATAATCTCTACTGTAAATGGTCTGTACATGTTGAAGGATCATGGAAGCTTATAGCTGGCCACAAGGAAGGTCAAACTCAAGTTGATAATCCGCAAAATGAAGAAAAAGCTGTTTGGTGTCACCCTGTCGATCTTCACTTCGCAACTAAAGGCCTCAAAGGATGGCCGAAGATTCACTTCCAAGTTTGGCATCAGGATATGTACGGGAGAAATGAAATATACGGATATGGATATTGCCACGTCCCTAGTTCACCAGGAACACATAAGGTTGATTGTGTGACATGGAGGCCATCAGGAAGCTGGAAGGAACAAATGAGAACTTTTTTTGTTGGAGGAGCCCCACAGTTAAAATCTTCCGACGTTATTTACAGTGGTAGCGATCGCTATCGACTTAAGACTGAAGCTATGGGGACTGTTCACTTGCAGCTTGGGATTATAGCTAGGAATTTTGATAAGTTTGGAATAGAATGTTGAAGTATTTATTAGCTATAAGAAAGTGGTATAAAATATCCAAAGCATTGTACCTATCTTTTAATGGAATTTTTATTGCTTTAATGCATTGTTGAAGATTTGTAGTGAATGTTTTATTGTTTATGATCTTAAACTACCAAATCATAGCAAATTTAACCACCACACAGCTGTTTATATTGTAAAGGAGCTCAAAGAGGTTTGTGTTACCATAGCAACTGATGATCATTAGCTCCACAAGTCAAGCCCTATATAAATACTTACTATTCTTTTAATCAAGGTAACTATTCTTAAACCTCCCTGGTTTAATAAAGCACATTTATGTAACAATTCATTTCATTTATACTAGTAAGAGCCCCATGGGGTACTCGTCATCATCCTTGTTTTTATGAGAGTAGCACTTAATAGCCAGTGGCTAACAAACCTGTAGCCCTTGTTCTATGATCGAGTTGGAATTTAGAAGTTGATTTTTGTGGAGGGAAGAAAACTGGAGAAAAACCCAGGAAGCAAAAGAGAGAACCAACCAGAAACTCTAATCACATACTGCATAACACAGAGCCGAGCGGGACTCAAACTGGGGTCACATTGGTGAGAGGCAAGCGCACTCGCTGCTATGATATGCTACCCATGCTTACCATCATTACACATACAACTACTGACTAGCTAGCCAAGGTTATACTCAATAAACCAACAAAAAAGTAATACAACTGAATAGTACTAAATCATTTTCTATGGTTTATTATTTGTTCTATTTTAATGTGCAATGGACTTGATGTGTGAATGCTGAATGGGTTGATTGATAGTCATAGCACATGCTGGTCAGTGGTCTATGTTCCAATCGTAACCTTGTAAACCCTTATAACTGTATTCTATGGTGGTTGCAAACATGTTCCTGTGTCCCAAGCATTTTGACTAGATGAGTTAATAACTGATAGTGTGCCTTGATTTTTCAGCATCATTGGACATCATTGCTGTCTTATATGTCTAACTTTCTTGTGCACAATTAGACATTAATTTAAAGCAGGGCTAGTTTTGAACTTTCTCTCAACTTGTGATAGTTTCATATAAGATATATTAAAATCAATGATATCTATCCAATCTTTTTGCACTGAATTTGTTTGAAGTCAGCCCTAGCTAGTAGCCTAGAATAATTCTAATACAACAAGAGGATAAAGGCCTGGCTTGTTACATTTCATCATCATCAAAACCAAGATCTTCTTCAGGGAAATCACCAACAGTTACATCCTTTGGTTTTACAAAACCACCATATTTATTAGGACATGTGAAGTATCGCTTTCCTGCAACGCTATAACAAAAATATATGATAAAATTAGTAGCTAGATAAAACAAGTAGTGTTGCAAGGTTGCTATGGGTTTTTAAAACAGTGTTCGTACAGGATCCCCTGTGAGAATTTCCAAAACTTTTCCAAAACTTTCCAAAGCCTTCGAATCAAATTACCAAAACTACGCTTAGTGCGAAAATATAGCCAAATTCATGGATCTGAAACAGCCAACATACATTTAACAGTGCAATACTTCCAATATATTGTTAATGACGGTGACGTCTACCCAGGCTTAATTAAATATACAAACTTTAACAGGCTCTCACAAACAATACTTAAAAAGTGACATCATTATACTCATGGTTTCCATGATGTTTACTGTAAATTTAGTGTCTCATAATGGCCAGTGTTTAGTATTATGAGTAAAACAAATATACTCAAAAGTCTGGGTAGACATCACAGTCATTAACATATTGGAAGTATAATTAAACCTTTATAACTAACCTTAAAGATGAAACACTCACATCAAGAAATATTTCACCATTCAAACATTCACTTTATGTAGAATCATACTGAAAGTATTGTATCGGGTTTGGTGCAACTTAAGGAAATTATTGAGTACATGAACTGCCTGTTGTACTTTGGTTTAAAATGCAATATTAGGAATTCAGAAAATAAATTTACGACATAGATTTTCATACTAACCTGCCATCGTTCTTTCCTAGTGGCTCATCATATCTAATACCAACCCAATATCCAGGTTTAAATTCTGTTTTGCCTACACGAACCATAATTACAAACCTTCAGTATCAGAAAAATATGTACTTTACAGGGCTAAAAATAATGGCCAGTCATTGGACAATGTCCAGCCAGAATTGGAAATTGTCTGGTCAATTCTTCGCCATACCAGTCATTTTGACCAAGAACTTTGAGCCAGAAAAGCTATCCATCAAATTGACTGGCAACTAACCAGCCATTATTTCTAACCCTGCTTATTAATTTTATAATTCATATGAATGAATCAAAATATCCAAAATTTCAAATCAAATGAGTCTTTCAGGATTAAAATTTCAATTCTTCAATGACAAGACAAACTTATCTTGTGCAGTGAGCAAGATATATGGATTGAATGCAAATCTAAAGACTTTATTTTTGTTTGCATATTTATTTTCTAAAAAGAAAACTAGCTAGAAAAATGTGAGTTCACTTTCTTTTCACTCAATATTTGGCCAATTATCTTGTAGGAATTTTGAACCCTGTCAGTATTGGACAGGAAGCTGTACTTGCCTATAATAATCAAGAAAACAGGTAAAAATGGGTTTATGATGATACAATTGTACAATGTACGTACCTACAAACATGACCTCGCCACGTCTGGGCATTCCACCTGAAACTCTGACTTCACAACGAGAGCCAACAGAGATTGCTTCAGCCTCTTCTTGTTCTTGCTTTTCTTTTTCTTTCTTTTTCTCTTCATCCTCAGGATTTGGGTCGGCAAATCTACCAAGTTTATTTCTCATTTTGAAAGCTTTGACTGAATCTGAAATCAATGAATTTGATGTTCATGTTGATTGCTATACCTACTACAGAACAGATGCTACTCAGATTTCTCTGATAAAGTAATTCTGAAAATATCATGGTATGAGAGACAGGGATACCATGGTTAGTCAGGGACTGCAGAACATAACTTGAGTGGGGGCTACTTAATACTATTTCCAGTGATGTGGTTTTGCGGGGTAATTGCAACAGATTTATTGCATTAAAGTCATGTCTTAAAACTTTAGGCAACTCATAACAGAAAAGGAATTTTTGGCAAAAAATGTGGGGGAGGGGAGGAGGGACTAAGCCCAGCCAACCCACTCCTCCATGGTGCCTATTAGTTGGGAGTTAAGTTGATAATTTGTAGATCTTCTCTTTTTGAGGGACTGTTCATTTTTTATCTGGGAGAGGGGGCAGTGGGATTTGCTTGGTAACCCAAAAAAAGTAAACTGGCCCGGCCTCCGGCCTCCATTGTTCCCCAAATTCAATCCATGCCCCCCCCCATACATTCGCACAACTACCACCACACCCTAGTACCAACCATACAACTATTTATGAATAATTAAATAAATAAAATTAAAAGTTTATTGTAAAAGTGCTGAATTATATTCATAGTTGAACCCCCCTCTTTCAACTTAAATTATTTTGTGTGGCCCCCCTTACTTGAGCCTCATTTATTTTATGAACCCCTACAAATCTCAACCCCCCTGGTAATAAATGAACAGTCCCTAAAGTGACATGTTGCATACACAGTGTTCCTAGACACTCTTTTTATTGCTACATACCTGCCCTTTTACTGTATTCATCTTCACTTATTTCAAACTTTTCCACTCTTGATACATCTTCAAACTGACCAGCCACTTTGGTGGGATCTTTATCAATTACCTATTAGATAAAAAAACATGTAGATTACTGCTATTTTCATACACATGCAAACTCTGTAGTTGTGAGTTGCGAATTGCCTAATGGAATTTGGTTTTTCATTGTCGTAAGTCAAAAATATAAAAAGTTCCAACTGATTAGTTTTGATTGATGGCAGTAAAAAAACAAATTTCAGAATGCAGCTTGCAGTTACTTAGTTCGCATGTTTATGAAAATAGCAGTAAGTTTGATCAAAGTAAAACTATATATGAAAAATAACTATCGTTGACTGTTGGGAGCCCAGAGCTCTATAAATATATATTTTTTCAGTGACACCAACAAGCTATTTGAACCCTTCCCTGATCAAAGTAGTCTGTATTTTTGTTCCATTTTATGCCATTTATTGGTTTACTGAACACTAAGATCAAAATTGACTAGAAATCCTGGGGTCAATCAAAGAAAAATGAAAATATGCAAATCCTTTGGGATGATCTTTCTAAAATTTAAAACTATTGTCCACAAGAGAAATACTTCTCAGTCCTATAAAAAGTAGAAGTAATTTTCTACTGCCCCTTTTATCAAGCCTCTAGGTCTCCCAATAGCTATTGTTTTTGTTACTATGCACAGATTAAGGAAATCAGACAATACACTGCTGTCAATCAGAGTGTGTAAAGGTATGGATCAATTTATTTGATTGACATCAGTGTATAGCCCAGCTTCCCTGTCATGACTGTTGTCTCAACCAGTGCATAGCCATGGAAACAATGGTAATGCCTGTCATATCTATATATGCTACCCTAATTTCATTCCAATACTAAACCCCTCACATGTACTCTCATGTTATCCTCCACTGGATAGGATCCAAACAACGCATTATCATCTTCCATCTTCACTATTAAGTTCCCTTCTTTGTCAAGTAACTGAAGCTCTGCGCTCTTAGCTGAACATCCAGTGATCAGCTCCAGTTTTCCCTGAGGGAGAAATAAAAGTCATTTTAGTATTCAGGACGAACCAACACCCAAAAATGTACAGGTGAAGTCTGTGTGACATGTATTGATGTGCAAATATGTGATTTAATTCTACCAGTCTAATTTTCATCTCTAATATTAGAACCTAAACATTAAATAATACATGTAAAACTACTCTGTAAGAAACGTGAATGGAGGTACTCTGTAAGAACTTTGACGGTTTTCGTTTGAAAAAGCTTACTTGTCAGAGAACAGAAGTATGACTGAAAACAAACCTTCAAGTCTGCGATAGTGATTCCCTTTTCAAATCGCTTCTCTGACATAAACGAAGTCAAATTATTTGATATCTGGACATTAACTATTTGCTGTGTGACTATTACCGCCATCTTAGAGTAATTTGGCCTGGAAATTTAAGATTTTTGGGACGATAAATGAAGAAAATTTTCAAGAAAATTTGTACACTAAAAAATTAACAGCTGATGATTCGATCGCGGGCTCAGTAGAATGTACTTCGATTTGATTGGTTGTAATATGTCACGTGATTATTCTTAAAATATGGCGCCAAGTTTTCCAACTTTTGATTCTTTTTCCTTTGGTTTGTTTTAAAGAATTCGACATCATTTCTTCATCATTATGCGTCTAACTTGTGATATTTGTATTGCTATTCGTTCAAGTAACTCTGGTGCTCCTCGTATGCAAGGAAAACCCGTCAGAGCTTCGATTTCTGTGGGTCGTAAGAACGGACGAAGCGAAGATGGCAGAAGCACTGTGTTTCTTCTTGTGTGTACAGCCAAGGAGAAGTCTGGAACGAAATATAAGGTGACACATATGTAAACAATCCTTATATTTGCTCTAGTTTGCGATTTTTCATAGCTGTAGTACGTTTTACTTAAGCTTATGTTCTAATGTAGCAATATTTTACTCACTCCACCCCTGATCGATAAGGCATTTTTGCTCTTCCCATCTCACTCCACCCCTGATATAAAACCCTACCTAGCTAAAATATTTAGATATAAACTGATTTACTTGACTTGCTAGTTCAAAATTGTTACTAAAGTCTGATGGTTTTTCCTTTCATGATTATATATTTAATAAAGTTAATGTATAAATTATATATTTTTCAGGTTCATGGAAATATTCTGCAAGTTTTCAACAAGTTTGTACAAGATGGAAAGGCAACTGTTCGATTGAATGAACCTCCTCATGATCTGTTTATTAGCAAAGTAAGATGACACAATACTCTATATTAGCCATTCCGAGGATATGCAAAAAACTAGGTTGAGTTGGCATAGCAGTGCACTGAGGGACTGTTCAAGGGGACAAGGCAGGAATATGTTCCCTCAAACAGTCCCTTGACTCAATGCAATGCGATATTGACCCATTCCCCCTCCCTCAGCCTCAAAGCAGCTAATAACACATACAAGGCCTCCAGATGATATCAATTGAAAAATAGCTTACATGGGAGTTCTAGGATTTCCAAAGTATATGAGGGCTTAAAGAGGTATACTATATGCCATGGAAAAGAAAACACAAAAGAAATGACACAATTTCATTGAGAAAAAGTTGAAGTGTGATTTCTTTTTTTATTTTCCTGTCAACCTAGCATCCAATAATATTTTTAAAGGGGTCTGTAGCTAACAAAAAGAACAACCTTTTCCATACAGTGAGTGATGTATGCTCTATTTTTTAGAAGAGAGCCTGGCAAAGCTGTGCTATTGTTTTATTTTATAGAGAAAAATACATTGAAGCTTGTCATTATTTGTTTGCACACACTTACAGCCCTGGCAAGGACCGCAGAGCATTTTGAGCCAAAACTAATTTTCTGTTATGAGTTGCCTAATGCTTTCACATGAGTTTAATGCTATAAAATTCTGCAGTTGACCCTCAAAACAATAGAAATTGCTTTTATTAGAGCTTCAATTTCAATATTTTCAGAGGGGTTTGGGTATTTCCCCAGACCCCCAGATTAGCCTACCCACCCCCCCCCCCCCACCTAACTATGCTCTGCAGTCCCTGCCTGAATGTCTGTGTAACATTAATTTTTGTTTCATTTCAGGCTGATCCTTCAAGTCTAAGATCTCTTTTGTCATTGTTGAAACTCAGTGCCAGAGATTTGGATAAGGCAGCTTTAACCACCTTAGCTCCTGCAAAGCTTGTTGACTTAGAAAGACCAAAGAAAGACCTTGTGGTGACAAGGAGAGTTGATTACCCCTTGACTAAACCCTTCCCACAACAGATCCAAAACCTGGTCATATCTAACTGCTACATGAAAAAATTTGACAGAAGAATCCTTCTACTAAAAGAACTAACATCATTGTCGCTGTCAGATAACATATTTAAGGAGATACCTCTCGGTATTACAAATATGGCGAAACTATCAGAACTTTCATTGGTTAATAATAATATTAATGAGATTGACTGGAAATTAATTTCTGGACCACTTTCAGTATCACTGCGATTCCTGGACTTGCGGAATAACAATCTTGAATATCTGCCATCCACATTTTGTGGATTTAGGAACTTAGTTAACTTGAAGCTTGATGGCAATAAGCTTGGATTGTTACCACAAAGGATAGGAAACCTTGCTAATTTAAGATTTCTTACAGCAAGTGCAAACAAGTTAAAATTATTACCCTTCAGCTTGAGGAATTTGAGACTTGAATCACTGGATCTGTCAAACAATCCATTTCTGGAGGATAAAGATTATCATCCAATAAACTGTCAAGGCTTACCATCTTTGCTGGAGTTGGCTGGACAGGCAGCAAGGAAATTCAAGTAAGTTATGACCTTAAGAGTGTGCAGAAGAGTTTGTCTTGTGATGTGTAGTCCTAGTTTAATAATATCATTTGGGGAAGAAGCATTAGAATTAGTAAGGAGATTGTATTTTACACTCATCATTTGGGGAAGAAGCATTAGAATTAGTAAGGAGATTGTATTTTACACTCATCATTTGGGGAAGAAGCATTAGAATTAGTAAGGAGATTGTATTTTACACTCATCATTTGGGGAAGAAGCATTAGAATTAGTAAGGAGATTAGATTGTATTTTACACTCATCATTTGGGGAAGAGGCATTAGAATTAGTAAGGAGATTGTATTTTACACTCATCATTTGGGGAAGAGGCATTAGAATTAGTAAGGAGATTGTATTTTACACTCATCATTTGGGGAAGAGGCATTAGAATTAGTAAGGAGATTGTATTTTACACTCATCATTTGGGGAAGAGGCATTAGAATTAGTAAGGAGATTGTATTTTACACTCATCATTTGGGGAAGAGGCATTAGAATTAGTAAGGAGATTGTATTTTACACTCATCATTTGGGGAAGAGGCATTAGAATTAGTAAGGAGATTGTATTTTACACTCATCATTTGGGGAAGAGGCATTAGAATTAGTAAGGAGATTGTATTTTACTCTCATCATTTGGGGAAGAGGCATTAGAATTAGTAAGGAGATTGTATTTCCGTTCTGGATAATGTCTTTATGAAGCTCCCCCCTTCCCCTGAAATAGATTTTTAGGAATCTTGCAGGAACCCCGATGTGAAGAGGGTGGGGTAGAGACTCTATCCGCGATGGACCCATGGCTCTGCCTTACAGCATAGAGCAGACTTCGTATGAGTGTGGAAAGTCACGGCACGGTTATGGCGCAGACATGGCACGGAATGTCGAATGTTTTTATACACGGCACTGACACGGTCACGGCAAGGCGCTGTCCGTACCGTACGTTTTTCATAGTCATACGAAAATTGCTAAAAACTAAGAAACCGGAGTCTGGAACGAAATCTGGAAGCCGAATAAATACACGGAATGCTAAAACCCAGAATCGCCAAAAGCAACAATTTTACATTACATTATCCGATCAAAAACCTTCCTTTTTATGCCCTACAAGGTCTGTACAGGATGTCAAAATTGTGAGGTTGGAGTTGTTTAGTCGATTGATGAACGTATTTGCCGTGTTTGTCTCTCGCATGCAATATTATATTTTTGCCGCCGACCCAGTGTTTAAAAATGACGTTTTTATTTATTCTTTTTGAGTGTTTCTCTTGGGTTTTCGTGCGCGTAGTTTTTGCGACGATCGTCCAACCGATGCCCTTCCGCCAAGATGCCTACTCGTTGGCCGATCTCAGCCAAAAAATACAACAGTTAAACTTCTCGAAACACAAAACGCTGCCGGAAAAAAATTAGAAGAAAACTAGTCTATTTATTTCTAATTTAACACTTTTCCCTGCTGTTAAAATTATCAAAACTGTTGAGGTATGCGTTAAATGCGTGCAAATGAGATGCAAATGAGACAACAAGCATTGTATAACCTCACTCGTATGATTCTTAAAACAAAAGAATATCTCATTTGCACGCATCCGTACTAACAGCTATTCAGGTTTTACAACTGTCTCATGCTCATCCTTCTGCTACCCATTTTCCAGGTGCCCATACAACCCTCGCATAATACCATCATCTCTGTGTCATTACCTGGACAGTGCCAAGCAGTGTCATTGTGGCAACTACTGTTACCAATCCTGCATTCACAGCATCGTTAAGATCAATATTCAAGATATTTCACATACTGTTGTATCAACTGGACATACAAACAACCTTCTGCCAGCAGAAATCTTCTTGTGTTCTCAAAAGTGTCTAGTTTCATCTCTGAACTAGCACCACACTTATCCTAATGATAGTAATACAAATCTTTGATATTCCCATCTGTGAAGATATTCCTTGATTTTCCTGAACTGCAACCTACAGTACAAATCAAAAGTGTTGATACACTTCCTCATAATGTTGGAAAAATTAAGCATGCAGTGTAAGAAAAAGCGCTTTAAAAATCGTATATAAACTAAACCCCCCCTCCCCCATTCAATGTTGTTCCTTGAGAATGTGGCTAGCTCACGGCACCCAACTTTGGCCATTTAGACAACATTGCAAGGGGAGGGGAGGGGGAGCGTACAGTGGACATCAGTCATTTCACACAGCCAATTTTGGGAGCATTATAGGGGTAGTGTATCAACACATTTCGATTTTTACTGTAGCCTCACAGTCTACCGGACGAATTTTTAACGTTCAAAAATTCGACCAGTACAGACCATTTACACGGTATCTCTTTAATTTCCACGGATAGGTGTTTGAATTTTTGTCCAGATAGCAGTGTTCCATGAAAACGGGACGCCCAAACATGCAGACGTACATTAGTTTGAACGGCCGAAAATTTTTCCTTTGCCGTAAGGCCAGCACCAGTCATATATTTCAATACTACTGGTCATTTCATCGCCGCCATGTTGATTGACAGAGAGTATTTTTCTTTGGTTTCTATGACATCCAACACGTCAATGTCTTCCATGTCTTCAGTCTTCTTGGTGGTAGTATTCAGATTTTTGGAGTGCATGAGTAGGGGCGTATCATCAGGTACACACTCATAGTGTTAATATTGCACGTTGAAGCCGCTGAAGACAAGAAGGCGAGGAGTCAATAGCTCTATCACCAGGGTCTCACACATGCACATATCAGACTTACACTCTATTGTCTTCATACAATTGTTTCAAGTAAATGTATAAGCCAGCATGTCCAAAGTTTAAGAATTTTTTGGAAATAATTTTTCTACTCCATGATCGAGTTTGGAGCGCTCTTCGTCGCCTTTTGGGACATGCGGCCTTAACAATATGACTTCATTATTTTCTTGATTAAAACTACTAATTATTTTCCACGATTAACCCAACGGAATTCAAGTGTAATTTTCTTGATTATTTTTTGCTGAATCTAGTGGGTACAGTATGCATATATCGTGCGTCTCCTCATAAACTAAACTCAAAATATGATGCCTATACACCCCAGCAGTACGTGACAAAAGCTTGGATTCTTGAAGCTTTCCGAGGCATGGAAATTCGTGCTGGCATGGTTCTTTATAACCCTTCAAGTCACGTATCTTCAAGTCCTTCTGTGTTCTGATGGCAGCTAAGAGAAGGCTCACATAACCGAACAACAACTAAATTTATAAAACTCTTTTGTCAAAAGGAATGCATTTATTTATTTCTTTTTTTTCGTTCTACCAGATTTGCATGGCAGATATACATTTTAATCTTGCTTTTTTAAATTAAACGGCTATATCTCACTATCTCTTCGATATCAACTTTACATAGATATATTGCCTATATTATAGATATATTAAATGATTTAGATCATATTTCCTATATATACTATTTACATACTTAAAATTCTGAATTCTATTCACAGATGAAAGGAGGCTGAAAAACAACTAAGAATAATTGAAAAGAAAGCAATCATTTTGATTTCTAATATTGAGGCATTTTCAATTAAGATATCTTAAGATAGACTAATTACATGGTAATTATTTTCCAGAGTCTTTTGAATATCTTTCTTCTTCCTTAGCCTCTAGTTTCTCGTTTTACTGTTTAATTGGTGGTAAAACGATCTTGCGGTTTTGAAAGACAGCAGAACGGCCCTTATAGGAGGAGTTACTTTGCTGTTTAATTGGAGGCAAGATTATTCGACTTCCTTTCCTTTCACAATCGTTATTTTGTGTTTTTCTAGATCCCGAGGTCATCTTCCGCTTCTGTTCTTTCAGGCAGGGTAGCTTTTGCCTTTGGTTACTTCCTGAAATCTCTATGACGTTTTCTGATTTCATCGCCCCCTTTTCGGCCTTGTACATGCCTTTTCTGGTGTTGTTGCTGGTATTGGATCGTTCGCGGTGAATTGGCGTTAGTTTGGCTTTCCGTTTTGACAATAGACAGGTAGGTTCACTGAGAGGAATAGAAGGAAGGGTTTGTGTATCTCTTCGTCTCATTTCATTGCTTGAATACATCTTGGTTTTTCTTAATTCTTCTTACCTCAAGAGAAGAGTACAAGGTACTTCAAATCAACTTGCTGTTCGGTTTTGAACTGGATTTCTAAAATATCGCCCTAGCTTTTATAGCAAAACTGCTACTATTTCATTGGTTGATTGGTAGGCCTAGAAACAAGTGTTTTTCAGGCACTCCCATAGCAACAAACAATATATTTTAAGAACGAGTTAAGTTACCATGGATACCAAAGCAAATAGATATAAAGTAACGTTGCATGATTTGCCGCCTTGCCAGAATATTTCATGGATTTTATGTAATTCTTCAACAAAAATCATCGCTTTTTCTGCCTGGTTAGAAGTTGAATTGCTATATGACAACCTTGAGCTTAGTTATTTGCTTTCTTCTAATGTAAGTTTCGGTATGAGCTTCGGCAAAATAGCAAACCAAAAAGGCTGTTTTGTATCGTCACGTCTCCCACTCCTTCACACTCTTTATTTGAGACAGTTATTTTGACATGTCCCAAGGCAACACCTTATCATAGTCAGTGAAAAACAACCTTAAAACTGACCTCTGAGAGCTACCATTTTGCTCTCATCCCTTTATGAGAAGTTGAGCCTGGCAGGGAGGGGGAGGGGGAGGGGGAAGGTTTTAGCCCCCCTTTTTTACGAGAATGAAATCTTATTTGGTCTTAAATTAGTTTGAGTTCCGTATGTGAAAAAAATTAGCTTCCCTCCCCAAATTTTATGAAGTGATCCGCCATCCCTGGTGTTCTATTTCTTGGTGTTGATCAAATATCTCCAGCTCCACCCCTCTCCTCCCCCTAACTTTTGAAACATTAAGGGAAAACTTCATGCAAGACTACACCATGGTAAAACATGTCTTTCATTATCTTATTTTCAACGAGATTTTATTTCAGAATAATTAACCTCTTTTGCTAGTTAGCTAGAACATTTCAACAGCAACATACAACTGTTTTGAGTTAAATTATCAAATTCATTAATATTCATAAGGCCAAACACAATAGAAAATCACAACCATGACCGAGTTTTTAGATTCGTCCTGATTTGCATATAATTTTAACCAAGATTTTCTCGGCGAAAAGTGCTTTTATCTCGAAACTTTAAGTAAAATTTAAGTAACACATGACCTAACTATCCTAAACCTTTGATAAGTGAGATAAAACATTCGCGTCCAACCTTTATGGGGCTAAAAAGGCTCGCCTGCGGCTCGCCATTTTAAATCCCCATAAAGGTCTCCCGCTCATGTTTTATCTATCACCAAGAAATGCCGTCCATTTTAGTAATGTTTCGACAAAGATTATTAGCTATTTTACTATTACTCATGCTCATATATTTCTAGTAGAGAGTTTTTCTCGTTTATTATCGAGTCCATTTTCGACTCATCGAGTTCTTCTGTGCCTTCGTTGTCTTCTTCGGGCTGAGGAAGGAACGGCAAAGCTTCTTCTATCTTGTGAACTTCTAAGAATGCCTTAAAAGGAAAAAGGGAAACAACATTAATTCAGGGTGCTTAAAGGGTGATCCGTGATTCGACCTTTTTTGGACAGAGTTGCGTGAAAAAACGATGGACACGTCACACTGACACCTTATTGGTCACGCCCAAATCCTATAGGCCACTTTTGCACTTGACACCTTATTTGCACGCTTATTGGTCCATTTTCGACTCATCGAATTCTTCTGTGCCTTCGTCGTCTTTTTCGGGCCGAGGAAGGAACGGCAGAGCTAGCCTCTTCTAATTTGTGACGGATTTTTAAGAATGCCTTAAAAGGGAAAAAAAGGGGGAAAACATCAATTCAGGGTGACGGAAGGGGATTTCCGTGATTCGGCCTTTTTTGGACCGAGTTTCGTAATTCCGTAATTCGTAAATTTAGGCCCCCCCCCCCCCCCTCGTGATTTGCTTATGTTGAAGACCGCAATTCTTGATTTTCATGAAAAATCGTATAATTACAATCTGAATCCTTGTATTTTTTCATTAATCGTTTTTTCGTAATTCGTGGTCGATGGAAAAATTGTCCGTGATCCATGATCGATACCCTCCCCCCTTCACCACCATGATTGCCAAAATTTTTGAAAGATGAAAATTTTAGCCACTACTTAAAGAGCATTCGGCTTTACACCTCCCTGCTTTAATGGAACATGTCCTTTTGAATTAATTTTAAAGTAATTAAAGTATTTAAAGCTGACAAATTAAAAGCCCGACAATGCTCCATAATAGTAATAGAGAAAATATGAGCCCGCAGCTAAAAAGGGAGCACATGGCTACCTGTTTTGCCAAACTGCATGGTTAGATATGGAATTGCTATGACAAACTTGAGCTTAGTTATTTGCTTTCTTTTTAAAGTAAGTTTACGGTGCGAGCATCGGCAAAATGACAAAAGGTTGTTTTGTATCGTCACATCTCCCACTCCTTCACACTCTTTATTTGAGACAGTCATAGTGAAAAACAACGGTAAACCTGACCTCTGAGAGCTACTATACCATTTTGCTCTCACTCTAGGCTGGAAGAATTTCAGCTTGTTCGATCAGGGACGGCAGAGCCGGGGGAGGAGGGAAGTTTCACGAGAATAAAATCTTATTTGGTCTTAGTTTGAGTTCCGTATGTAAAAAAAATTGGCTCCCTCCCAATTTTAAAATATGCTCCGCCATCCCTGGTGTTGAGGGTGATTTTGAAGGTTAGGGGGCTTTCATGTATTAGTGAATGGAGGGTCGACAAAATTAGGGGGGTACGTTATTTTCGGATGCTATATAGAGGGGGTTGTTACTAATTGTATGAAGCGTTATAGGGGGTTAGTAATAAATTGGACGAAATAAAAGGGGGTTATGAAATTTTTGCCAACCAGGAAAGTGGGTTGGCTAATATTAGGAAAAGCCCGCAACAAGTGATTTGATCGACTCCTCCCCCTCCCCCTTTCCATACACCAATAAATAAAAGACCCCGTCTATTTTTTGGTGTTGATCAAATATCCCCACCCGTCTCCTCCCTGTACATTTTGAAACATCAAGGGAAAACTTCGTGAAAGAGTACACCATAGTAAAGCATTTCTTTCATTATTTTATTTTCAGCAACAAGATATCAAAGACGGAAATTAGATTTCGACTTTACATCGAACTAAATTGCATATTGCATTAACAACTGTTTGGATTTAACTTACGATTGTTAAACTTTTATCAAACAAGAAATGTTGTACATTTTAGTAATGTTTCGAAAAGATTATTAGCTATTTCACTATTACTTTTTTTTTTTTTTTTCTTAAAAACTTTATTTCACTATTACTTATAGAAGGAACGGCAAAGCTTCTATCTTGTGAGAATGCCTTAAAAGGAAAAAGGGAAACAACATTAATTCAGGGTGCTTAAAGGGTGATCCGTGATTCGACCTTTTTTGGACAGAGTTGCGTGAAAAAACGATGGACACGTCACACTGACACCTTATTGGCACGCTTGTTGGTCCATTCTCGACTCATCGAGTTCTTCTGTGCCTTCGTGTCTTCTTCGGGCTGAGGAAGGAACGGCAAAGCTTCTTCTAGCTTGTGAACTTCTAAGAATGCCTTAAAAGAAAAAAAGGAAACAACATTAATTCAGGGTGCTTAAAGGGTGATCCGTGATCGACCTTTTTTGGACAGAGTTGCGTGAAAAAACGATGGACACGTCACACTAACACCTTATTGGTCACACCCAAATCCTATAGGCCACTTTTGCATCTGACACCTTATTTGCACGCTTATTGGTCCATTCTCGACTCATCGAGTTCTTCTGTGCCTTCGTTGTCTTCTTCGGGCATAGGAAGGAACGGCAAAGCTTCTTCTAGCTTGTGATGAACTTCTAAGAATGCCTAAAAGGGAAAAAAGGGGGAAAACATCAATTCAGGGTGACGGAAGGGGATTTCCGTGATTCGGCCTTTTTTGGACCGAGTTTCGTGAAAAATATGTCCACTAACTAAGCAGCTCAACATTTCCATTCCTGTTCCTCCCCTGATCAACTTGCAAACTCATTTGCTGACTTTTTTGTAAACAAGATAAAGGATATACAGGCTAACTTTGATGACAACCTATTTCCTAGTGATAGATTGACTAAACATTGCACTTGTACGTTGGACACGTTTATCACTTCTTTTAATGAAATTTCTTCTGACGACCTCTCTAAACTTGTTCTTCCTTTAATTTCCAAGTCATGTGATCTAGACCCTGTGCCTAGTACTGTTTTAAAAAGTTGCTTTGATCTCCTCCTTCCCACCATCACTAAGATTGTGAACCTTTCGTTGACCACTGCGACTATGCCATTGAAGTTAAAAGAAGCCATCATAAGACCAATAATAAAGAAACAAAATCTGTCTCCGGAGGAGTTCTCAAACTTCAGACCTATTTCGAACTTGAGCTTTCTTTCCAAAGCCATCGAGAAAGTTGTTGCAGTTCAGCTGATCAACCACCTTGAGAACAATATCCTTCATGAAACGTTTCAGTCCGCTTATAAAACACACCACAGTGTTGAAACTGCTCTTCTGAGAGTACAGAATGACATACTATGTGCAATTGATCGGCGATCTTCTGTTATTCTTGTTTTATTAGATCTATCTGCGTCTTTTGATACTGTAGATCATGGGCTCTTATTGGAAAGATTGTCTTTTAGATTTGGCGTAAAGGGGCAAGCTATTAAATGGTTTGAATCTTATCTCAACGATAGAAGCTTTCGTGTAGGTGTCCAGGGTGGCACTTCCACCACACGGAATTTCAATTGTGGTGTGCCCCAGGCTCTGTTTTAGGGCCCATCCTATTTTTACTATATACCTCACCCATTGGAGATATTCTGAGAAGCTATGAGATCGATTTTCACCTGTATGCAGATGATAGCCAGCTATATATAACTTTTTCAACATCATCATTAGTTGAGCTGGAATTCGCCAAGCAAAGGATTGATTCTTGTGTAAACGAAATCGATAACTGGATGTCAAGTAATAAATTAAAACTAAATGCTGATAAAACTGAAGTTATTGTTCTGACAGCCTCACATCGTCCTAAACCATCCATTGATTTTCTGAAGTTTTCTGATTTTGATATCTCTCCATCTTCTAATGCTCGTAATATCGGGGTTGTTTTTGATGAAAACTTATCTATGGAAAAGCATATTACTTCTATTTGCAAATCATGTTTTTTTCACATACAGAATATATGGAAAATCAGAAAATATCTCATCAGTTTTGAGGCTTGTGAAACTCTTGTTCATGCACTGATCTCTTCAAGACTTGATTTTTGTAACTCTCTACTGTATGGTCTTTCTAAATCTTCATTACAAAAACTTCAAATTGTTCAAAATTCTGCTGCAAGAGTTATTTCCTATAACCGCAAACAAGACCACATAACACCAGTTCTCTATCGTTTACATTGGTTGCCTGTTGTATATCGTATTGCCAATTCAAAATACTTCTTCTCGCCTTTAAAG
The DNA here is from genome assembly GCA_023349425.1 of Anthopleura sola. Taxonomy (NCBI): domain Eukaryota; kingdom Metazoa; phylum Cnidaria; class Anthozoa; order Actiniaria; family Actiniidae; genus Anthopleura; species Anthopleura sola. Next base: position 7,808,113 of record JALHLI010000004.1, read on the forward strand.
CTTTAAATGATGCGGCTCCCTCTTACATCGCTGATCTTCTGAAACCCTACATTCCTTCTCGTTCCTTGCGATCCTCTTCATCAAACCTTTTAACGAAGACTTCGTTTAACCTTAAAACACATGGTAAGAGGGCTTTTTCAAATGCTGCCCCAGAATTATGGAATAAGCTTCCTCCTAACATCAGGTCTTGTAAGACAATTTCCTCATTCAAACGTGAACTAAAAACTTGGCTTTTCAGTCGTGCTTATAACATGCCTTAATTTTCCATTTTCAAAAATGTATCCGTCCAATTTTGAATTTTTATTAATATTTTAAATTGGTCTTATTAAATTTTTACAAATTTTCTTAAGGTATTAGTGTTTTTTTAATAGTTAGTAGTTTTTTTTTTCTTTCTTCTTAGTCTAATAAATCTAATAAGCTAAATGATATTGTTATATTATGTCAAAGGAATATCTACAATTACAAAAAAAAAGTGTTATATTATGTCAAGTGAATATATGCAATTACAAAAAAGTGTTGAGATTCTGCAAAATACTACACAGTAAATTTGATAGGGCTGATTTGGCCCCACAGAGCCGTTTTGGCATTTTTAAAATAGTGCTATTTTGGCCCAGAGATGGGTCAAAATGGAACAAAATGCTATTTTGGCCCCATGAAAGCCATTTTGGCATAGCTTTATTAGTACTGTTTTGGCCCAAGGGTAAGCCAAAAAAGAATAAGAAGCTATCTTGGCTCTGCCACAGCCATTTTTGCTCTATTACATTTTGTGCTGTTTTGGCCCAAAGGCTGGCCAAAACGGGACGAGGGGCTATTTCAGTTTGTGGGAGCCATTTTGGCCTCATAACATGTAGTGCTGTTTTGGCCCAAAGGCTGGCCAAAATGGGACGAGGGGCTATTTCAGTTTGTGGGAACCATTTTGGCCTCGTAACATTTAGTGCTGTTTTGGCCCAAAGGCTGGCCAAAATGGGACGAGGGGCTATTTCAGTTTGTGGGAGCCATTTTGGCCTCGTAACATTTAGTGCTGTTTTGGCCCAAAGGCTGGCCAAAATGGGACGAGGGGCTATTTCAGTTTGCGGGAGCTATTATGGCCCTATTAAATTTAGGGCTGTTTTGGCCCAAAGGGCTGTTTAAGTTTACTACTTGCTAATCCGGTTACCATATAAAACAAAAGGTTAATTATAATATTATATCCTATATATAAAGCTGTTCTGGTTCTATCATGGGCTAAAATCTGTAAAATGGAAACCAAGGTGCTATTTTAGAATCCAGGGGGCCATTTTGGCTCCATACATATCTTGTCTAAATTTGTTTTTTTATTTTGAACTGATCGTGCAAATTTTTTTTTGAAATAGATAAATTACAAACTTTGCCGTAGCGAAAAAGCAATTTGAGTAAATATCATTTAATTGTATAGGAAATGCAAACCTGCCCGAAAAAATGATCCCATAATTCATTGCGTCCCGAAAGACCATGATTCTCAGCGGGGAAGGCATTTCAAAGCCCGCCATTTTCAAGAAGTATGGCCAACGACATGGCGAACAGTAGCTTCTTTATGTGATTCTTTTAAACCCTTTTGGGTAAGAATATTGACTGAAACTAAGAAGAACGGCACTTAAGATGTTCAAGATCATTTTGGATCAGTTTTTTTCCTTGAAGAAGGCTAAATTATCGGTGAGTAGATTATTTTAGCCGAACCTTTGTCCTTTGCCTTTAAAAGTTTACAACTGTAATAATAAACTTCATGGAGCTTCAAATGTTTTTTAGGGTTAATTTTTGATAATAGAAGCCTGTGAATTGTGTAGAATTGCCTATAATTATCTGTGGTTTCGCTTTTTCAATACCTTTTAAGTTCATGGTTTTGTTTGCTTCTACTTAGAGATGGAGATTACACATTATATATGGAGCAGCAATTGACTACATACAGTCATGTAGAGTAAAGGAGTAGCAGCTACTTGCAAGTATAAACTGATATACTCATAATATAAAGAATATACAATGTTTTCAGATAATTAGGTTTTTGACTAATTTGAAAATTCGCTTTTGTCTCTAATCGTGATTGCTATTTTTATTAAATCATGGTTACACTGTAAACAAGTCTTCAACAGTTATATTAATATGAATAAAAATTACTACACCGATTATGGAGCAATGGAGCGATTTCCGGATCATTTAGTGGCTCTAGACATGGGATAAATTGGCCCCTATAAAATTGGCCCAAAAAACGGCCCTAATATTAAGGGCTGAAACGGCCCCGTCAAAAGTGGGCGGAATCCGGGTCAAAATTTGGCTCTAGACATTGGCTAAATTGGCCCCTATAAAATTGGCCCAAAAAACGGCCCTAATATTAAGGGCTGAAACGGCCCCGTCAAAAGTGGGCGCAATCCGGGTCAAAATTCGGCTCTAGACATTGGCTTAATTGGCCCCTTATAAAATTGGCCCAAAAAACAGCCCTAATATTAAGGGCTAAAACGGCCCCGTCAAAAGAGGGCGGTATCCGGGTCAAAAATTGGCTCTAGACATTGGCTAAATTGGCCCCTATAAAATTGGGCCAAAAAAACTGCCCTCATATTAAGAACTAAAACGGCCCCGTCAAAAGAGGGCGGTATCCGGGTCAAAATTTTGGCCCCCTTTTTGGGGCTGAAACGGCCCCGAACTGATTTACTGTGTAAATAACTTTAATTATTTCTCCTTTTATCTTAATTATATCCATTTGTAAAGCGTTGTTGAAAGTATATGAATTAACGCTATAGAAAACATTGTATTATTAATATTATTATTATAAAGATTACAGTGAATACGAGAAAACCTTACCTTTGGGTTATTTTGATTTTTCATATCAAAATTATTCAGTTTTCCATAACCAAACGGCAATCGGTATATTCGATTCTTGGAATTTTTTGGAAATAATTTTTCTACTCCATGATCGAGTTTGGAGCGCTCTTCGTCGCCTTTTGGGACATGCGGCCTTAACAATATGACTTCATTATGTTCTTGATTAAAACTACTAATTATTTTCCACGATTAACCCAACGGAATTCAAGTGTAATTTTCTTGATTATTTTTTGCTGAATCTAGTGGGTACAGTATGCATATATCGTGCGTCTCCTCATAAACTAAACTCAAAATATGATGCCTATACACCCCAGCAGTACGTGACAAAAGCTTGGATTCTTGAAGCTTTCCGAGGCATGGAAATTCGTGCTGGCATGGTTCTTTATAACCCTTCAAGTCACGTATCTTCAAGTCTTTCTGTGTTCTGATGGCAGCTAAGAGAAGGCTCACATAACCGAACAACAACTAAATTTATAAAACTCTTTTGTCAAAAGGAATGCATTTATTTATTTCTTTTTTTTCGTTCTACCAGATTTGCATGGCAGATATACATTTTAATCTTGCTTTTTTAAATTAAACGGCTATATCTCACTATCTCTTCGATATCAACTTTACATAGATATATTACCTATATTATAGATATATTAAATGATTTAGATCATATTTCCTATATATATTATTTACATACTTAAAATTCTGAATTCTATTCATAGATGAAAGGAGGCTGAAAAACAACTAAGAATAATTGAAAAGAAAGCAATCATTTTGATTTCTAATATTGAGGCATTTTCAATTAAGATATCTTAAGATAGACTAATTACATGGTAATTATTTTCCAGAGTCTTTTGAATATCTTTCTTCTTCCTTAGCCTGTAGTTTCTCGTTTTACTGTTTAATTGGTGGTAAAACGATCTTGCTGTTTTGAAAGACAGCAGAACGGCCCTTATAGGAGGAGTTACTTTGCTGTTTAATTGGAGGCAAGATTATTCGACTTCCTTTCCTTTCACAATCGTTATTTTTTGTTTTTCTAGATCCCGAGGTCATCTTCCGCTTCTGTTCTTTCAGGCAGGGTAGCTTTTGCCTTTGGTTACTTCCTGAAATCTCTATGACGTTTTCTAATTTCATTGCCCCCTTTTCGGCCTTGTACATGCCTTTTCTGGTGTTGTTGCTGGTATTGGATCGTTCGCGGTGAATTGGCGTTAGTTTGGCTTTCCGTTTTGACAATAGACAGGTAGGTTCACTGAGAGGAATAGAAGGAAGGGTTTGCGTATCTCTTCGTCTCATTTCTTTGCTTGAATACATCTTGGTTTTTCTTAATTCTTCTTACCTCAAGAGAAGAGTACAAGGTACTTCAAATCAACTTGCTGTTCGGTTTTGAACTGGATTTCTAAAATATCGCCCTAGCTTTTATAGCAAAACTGCTACTATTTCATTGGTTGATTGGTAGGCCTAGAAACAAGTGTTTTTCAGGCACTCCCATAGCAACAAACAATATATTTTAAGAACGAGTTAAGTTACCATGGATACCAAAGCAAATAGATATAAAGTAACGTTGCATGATTTGCCGCCTTGCCAGAATATTTCATGGATTTTATGTAATTCTTCAACAAAAATCATCGCTTTTTCTGCCTGGTTAGAAGTTGAATTGCTATATGACAACCTTGAGCTTAGTTATTTGCTTTCTTTTAATGTAAGTTTCGGTATGAGCTTCGGCAAAATAGCAAACCAAAAAGGCTGTTTTGTATCGTCACGTCTCCCACTCCTTCACACTCTTTATTTAAGACAGTTATTTTGACATGTCCCAAGGCAACACCTTATCATAGTCAGTGAAAAACAACCTTAAAACTGACCTCTGAGAGCTACCATTTTGCTCTCATCCCTTTATGAGAAGTTGAGCCTGGCAGGGAGGGGGAGGGGGAGGGGGAGGGGGAGGGGGAGGGGGAGGGGGAGGGGGAGGGGGAGGGGGAGGGGGAGGGGGAGGGGGGAGGGGGAGGGGGAGGGGGGAGGGGGAGGGGGAGGGGGAGGGGGAGGGGGGAGGGGGAGGGGGAGGGGGAGGGGGAAGGTTTTAGCCCCCCTTGTTTACGAGAATGAAATCTTATTTGGTCTTAAATTAGTTTGAGTTCCGTATGTAAAACAAATTAGCTTCCCTCCCCCAATTTTATAAAGTGATCCGCCATCCCTGGTGTTCTATTTCTTGGTGTTGATCAAATATCTCCAGCTCCACCCCTCTCCTCCCCCTAACTTTCGAAACATTAAGGGAAAACTTCATGCAAGACTACACCATAGTAAAACATGTCTTTCATTATCTTATTTTCAACGAGATTTTATTTCAGAATAATTAACCTCTTTTGCTAGTTAGCTAGAACATTTCAACAGCAACATACAACTGTTTTGAGTTAAATTATCAAATTCATTAATATTCATAAGGCCAAACACAATAGAAAATCACAACCATGACCGAGTTTTTAGATTCGTCCTGATTTGCATATAATTTTAACCAAGATTTTCTCGGCGAAAAGTGCTTTTATCTTGAAACTTTAAGTAAAATTTAAGTAACACATGACCTAACTATCCTAAACCTTTGATAAGTGAGATAAAACATTCGCGTCCGACCTTTATGGGGCTAAAAAGGCTCGCCTGCGGCTCGCCATTTTAAATCCCCATAAAGGTCTCCCGCTCATGTTTTATCTATCACCAAGAAATGCCGTCCATTTTAGTAATGTTTCGACAAAGATTATTAGCTATTTTACTATTACTCATGCTCATATATTTCTAGTAGAGAGTTTTTCTCGTTTATTATCGAGTCCATTTTCGACTCATCGAGTTCTTCTGTGCCTTCGTTGTCTTCTTCGGGCTGAGGAAGGAACGGCAAAGCCTCTTGTATCTTGTGAACTTCTAAGAATGCCTTAAAAGGAAAAAGGGAAACAACATTAATTCAGGGTGCTTAAAGGGTGATCCGTGATTCGACCTTTTTTGGACAGAGTTGCGTGAAAAAACGATGGACACGTCACACTGACACCTTATTGGTCACGCCCAAATTCTATAGGCCACTTTTGCACTTGACACCTTATTTGCACGCTTATTGGTCCATTTTCGACTCATCGAATTCTTCTGTGCCTTCGTCGTCTTTTTCGGGCCGAGGAAGGAACGGCAGAGCTAGCCTCTTCTAATTTGTGACGGACTTCTAAGAATGCCTTAAGAGGGAAAAAAAGGGGGAAAACATCAATTCAGGGTGACGGAAGGGGATTTCCGTGATTCGGCCTTTTTTGGACCGAGTTTCGTAATTCCGTAATTCGTAAATTTAGGCCCCCCCCCCCCCGTGATTTGCTTATGTTGAAGACCGCAATTCTTGATTTTCGTGAAAAATCGTATAATTACAATCTGAATCCTTGTATTTTTTCATTAATCGTTTTTTCGTAATTCGTGGTCGATGGAAAAATTGTCCGTGATCCATGATCGATACCCTCCCCCCTTCACCACCATGATTGCCAAAATTTTTGAAAGATGAAAATTTTAGCCACTACTTAAAGAGCATTCGGCTTTACACCTCCCTGCTTTAATGGAACATGTCCTTTTAAATTAATTTTAAAGTAATTAAAGTATTTAAAGCTGACAAATTAAAAGCCCGACAATGCTCCATAATAGTAATAGAGAAAATATGAGCCCGCAGCTAGTAAAGGGAGCACATGACTACCTGTTTTGCCAAACTGCATGGTTAGAAGTAGAATTGCTATGACAAACTTGAGCTTAGTTATTTGCTTTCTTTTTAAAGTAAGTTTACGGTGCGAGCATCGGCAAAATGACAAAAGGTTGTTTTGTATCGTCACATCTCCCACTCCTTCACACTCTTTATTTGAGACAGTTATTTTGACATACCTCGAGACAACACCTTATCATAGTGAAAAACAACGGTAAACCTGACCTCTGAGAGCTACTATACCATTTTGCTCTCACTCTAGGCTGGAAGAATTTCAGCTTGTTCGATCAGGGACGGCAGAGCCGGGGGAGGAGGGAAGTTTCACGAGAATAAAATCTTATTTGGTCTTAGTTTGAGTTCAGTATGTAAAATTTTAAAATATGCTCCGCCATCCCTGGTGTTGAGGGTGATTTTGAAGGTTAGGGGGCTTTCATGTATTAGTGAATAGAGGGTTGACAAAATTAGGGGGGTACGTTATTTTCGGATGCTATATAGAGGGGGTTGTTACTAATTGTATGAAGCGTTATAGGGGGTTAGTAATAAATTGGACGAAATAAAAGGGGGTTATGAAATTTTTGCCAACCAGGAAAGTGGGTCGGGTAATATTAGGAAAAGCCCGCAACAAGTGATTTGATCGACCCCTCCCCCTCCCCATACACCAATAAATAAAAGACCCCGTCTATTTTTTGGTGTTGATCAAATATCCCAACCCGTCTCCTCCCTGTACATTTTGAAACATCAAGGGAAAACTTCGTGAAAGAGTACACCATAGTAAAGCATTTCTTTCATTATTTTATTTTCAGCAACAAGATATCAAAGACGGAAATTAGATTTCGACTTTACATCGAACTAAATTGCATATTGCATTAACAACTGTTTGGATTTAACTTACGATTGTTAAACTTTTATCAAACAAGAAATGTTGTACATTTTAGTAATGTTTCGACAAAGATTATTAGCTATTTCACTATTACTCATGCTCATATTTCTAGTAGAGAGTTTTTCTCGTTTATTATCGAGTCCATTTTCGACTCATCGAGTTCTTCTGTGCCTTCGTTGTCTTCTTCGGGCTGAGGAAGGAACGGCAAAGCTTCTTCTAGCTTGTGACGAACTTCTAAGAATGCCTTAAAAGGAAAAAGGGAAACAACATTAATTCAGGGTGCTTAAAGGGTGATCCGTGATTCGCCCTTTTTTGGACAGAGTTGCGTGAAAAAACGATGGACACGTCACACTGACACCTTATTTGTCACGCCCAAATCCTACATGCCTTTTCCACCTGACACCTTATTTGTCACGCCCAAATCCTACATGCCTTTTCCACCTGACACCTTATTTGTCACGCCCAAATCCTAATGCTCAAAACCCTTAAGCTTTACTTAAATCTTATTGGTCATGACCACATTAACACCCACGCCCTATTCATTTAGCCGACATTCTTACCACAGCTAGCCCAATCAACACATTCCATTTCCCAGTTGTTTTACTGTTCAACATACCCATAGTTCCTCGAAGCCGTTCAGCTGGTCTGACTGTGATGTATATCTTCCTGAAGCGGAGTCTGGGTGAGCTTGATGATATGATTCAACAAGTTTGACTGCATCTTCAAGCCTGTAATAACAGATATACGTAACCTTCAGGGCTCAGTTCTTCCAAGCCATACTACCATTATCCTATGGATCATTAAGTCTTTTACTACTGATCAGGCTTTGAACAACTGTGCCCAGTAATATTCGATGTTAAAATTTCTTTAGTGTTTTTACAAAGGTAAAAAACATTTCCAGAATTCCCTTGAATGTCCACAGAAAAAAAGATTTAAGTCTTGCTGGATTTTTCAAATTCAAACATATACTGATTTTGTCTACTTCAGCCACAGGTAGCCCAAGCTATGGTTCTGAATAGCTATATATAGAGAACGTATGACAGATCATAAAATTTCTTTAAAATAAAATAAATTTCATCATTTATTGTTTTCTTGACTGCATATCAATGTTTTATTGCATGCTTTGTGGTTTCCTGACGGTTTGTTTGTATTTTAAGGCGATTTTAGGAAATTTTATCTCCTCCCTAAAGACGAAGTCTGCTTCGGCCTCGCCTTGAGTCTATTATTTTGTGGTCAGTCAAGCGAATTCGGGAGAAATTTATTGTTATGGTTTTTGTGCTAGAGAAATTATTAGGATTGGAACTGAATTATGTTCGGATTTTTCCCCGAGAATAATTAGCTTGACGAAACATAATTTGAATGAAACGTAAGGTGGACATAGGTGCTACTGTGACGATTTTCCGTATCTAACTGGACGAAAGTCTTTTCTATATGGAGAATAATGCTAAAGAGTAAGAAGGAGAACAATGTAAAACGAACAAATGCCTCCTAAATTCCATTCACGATGATTTTAAATTTCTTAATGTACTACCTGTTAGCCTTTAAAGTCTTAAGAAGAAGTCCATCAATCTGGTCAGTACTGATGAGCACACGAACCATCTTGTCAAAATGTACCGTACCAAGTAGCACCTGGAATATGAAGAAGCTCTCGTTAGAAGACAGTCAAGTCTACGAGGTGTGTGAGGGAACATTCATTACGAAGGACTGGTTAGAAGACAGTCAAGTCTACGAGGTGTGTGAGGGGGCATTCATCATGAAGGAGTGGTTAGAAGACAGTCAAATCTACGAGGTGTGTGAGGGAGCATTCATTATGAAGGACTGGTTAGAAGACAGTCAAATCTACGAGGTGTGTGAGGGAGCATTCATTATGAAGGACTGGTTAGAAGACAGTCAAATCTACGAGGAGTGTGAGGGAGCATTCATTATGAAGGACTGGTTAGAAGACAGTCAAATCTACCAGGTGTGTGAGGGAGCATTCATTATGAAGGACTGGTTAGAAGACAGTCAAATCTACCAGGTGTGTGAGGGAGCATTCATCATGAAGGACTGGTTAGAAGACAGTCAAGTCTACGAGGTGTGTGAGGGAGCATTCATCATGAAGGAGTGGTTAGAAGACAGTCAAGTCTACGAGGTGTGTGAGGGAGCATTCATCATGAAGGACTGGTTAGAAGACAGTCAAGTCTATGAGGTGTGTGAGGGAGCATTCATCATGAAGGACTGGTTAGAAGACAATCAAATCTACGAGGAGTGTGAGGGAGCATTCATCATGAAGGACTGGTTAGAAGACAGTCAAATCTACGAGGAGTGTGAGGGAGCATTCATTATGAAGGACTGGTTAGAAGACAGTCAAATCTACGAGGAGTGTGAGGGAGCATTCATTATGAAGGACTGGTTAGAAGACAGTCAAGTCTACGAGGTGTGTGAGGGAGCATTCATCATGAAGGACTGGTTAGAAGACAGTCAAATCTACGAGGAGTGTGAGGGAGCATTCATCATGAAGGACTGGTTAGAAGACAGTCAAATCTACGAGGAGTGTGAGGGAGCATTCATCATGAAGGACTGGTTAGAAGACAGTCAAGTCTACGAGGTGTGTGAGGGAGCATTCATCATGAAGGACTGGTTAGAAGACAGTCAAGTCTACGAGGTGTGTGAGGGAGCATTCATCATGAAGGACTGGTTAGAAGACAGTCAAATCTACGAGGAGTGTGAGGGAGCATTCTTGTGATACTTACTTCATATTCTTGGTTGTTTTCGATATACTGGAAGACTTCCTGTTCAATCTAAGGGATGGAAAAAGGACGTCACAAAACACTCCACAAAGAAAGAGCGATGATAAAAAGAAACACGTATTTTGGAAATTAGTCCCGCGTTTATGCTACAAAACTTAGTATTAGTATGATTTGATAGTGGCCCAGCGCCAATAAAACGATAGCATATACAGAAGTGACTATGATTGTCCACTGAATGAAAAGCAGGGCTTCAAGTCTCCCTATATTCCCTATATTTTTTAAGTTATTTTCCTCCCACCGGTAGCAAAGTTTATGAGCTTGATAATAATTTTTTCCTTTTCTTTTCTTTTCTGAATAAAATCATAGGAATTATAGGACTTTAAGAACTATATAGGGGAAAATAAAATTAGAAAATAAAGTATATGAAATATAGGGACACTTGAAGCCCTGGAGAAGGCTTTCACCAATGATCATATTCCCCTCCACTTTACGAACAGGTAAAACCTGGCTAACTTGGTTTTTGCTCACCGTCTTCACATGAGCCAATGTCTGCGCATGCTCCTGCTGATGTTGCAGCTGGTCGAGAATAACGACGGCACTGTTTGTCTGCAGCAATTCCTGCATGAAACACTAAAAATAAAATCAGAAACAATAAATGACTACCTTATTACATGAAATCTCGACAAATTTTGGAGGTCGCATATTTTGCGACACCAAGAGACCTTGGCGACACTTTAATTTCGCGATTTTGAGAAAACATCACTTTAAATTCGCGATTTTGTTGAATAATTCATTCATAATTTGTTTCCAGATACGCACAAATTCCTTCAGAAAACCCACTATACTACGTAACATTTAAAAAAATTCAATTGGCTCCCAGATTTTAACTTTAGTATATTGAATACTTGTTCCAATCATTCATTGTTGACCATGATCAATAGGCGCTATTACCTGGTTCTTAGTAACATTTTTTCATTTTTTTCTTTATCAAAAATGGGGCCCATTTAATTTTCGCGACACTTTAATTTCGCGTTTTTCGCGATGTAATAAGGTAATAAATGTAATAAGGTAATAAGTGACCGAAGGATTTATTTTTAGGGAAATTAAGCTAGAATTCTTAAAAGTGTCCTGTGCACAAGGGATAAGTAAGGGAAGGCCGGACAAAGTCTCACAAGGTTTAGCTTTGCACTTTTACACATGCCTTGTGAAATTAGATATACCCTTCTTCAGTAAACAAATAATACTGAAAACAAAGTCTATAGTTAGCCTAGGTAAACTGATTGGCCTTGGCGCGGTTTGGTAATGATCTTCACGGTCTTTTGAACCAATCGCAGCGCGGAATGTTATCGTTTATCCAATCAAAATGTTGCACGCGGCACGTTGGTACCGTATTCTACCGTGGTACCGTGCTCTATTTCCTGCTTTGTAACAGTGACCGATGTTTTGTGGAATACTCCTTCATATCTAACCTTGATCTTTGCTCTTCTTGTCTCATTTGAGGGGATAAGAATGAGGCAAGCCAGTGCATAAGCATGTAAACCAACACGATGAAAGTGTTCGGCGATGACTTCCAAGTTGAGATCAAACAGCAGTGGACACCTTTAACAAAAACAACTACGTCAGAATATTCCCTAAAACACATAACGAGCGAGCGCGCAGTTTGGTACAACAACAAAATTGTTCAAGTGGAAAACTTGGACACATTTTACTCGTTCAGTTGACGAGCGGGTGTTTCTAGAAGGCGTGCGTGTTTACTAGAAAATAAAAGCGACTCGTGGGCTATTCCACGAGAACTGACGAAAATGAGAAAGCATTCAGTGTATAACATTGTTATCCCACACTATTGAAAATACCGAGGAAGAAACTGTAGAATACCGCAGAATATACAACGGTTTTCCTGCATTCTGATTGGCTGTATTTTTAATAGTAGGATAAATCTCGCCAACGTGAGCCATTTTAAGGTCATAAAGCCATTTAAGACCACTAGTAGACCCCTTGCACTAATTTCCAACCTTTGGGTCAAAACAAAAGAACTCCCTTTTCTTTACGATTGAAATCTTTCTTGACTTTAATATTTTTCATTGTTTTGGCCCCAGGTTGGGAATTAGTGCAAGGGGTCTATAGTTTTCTCATTTCAGACCACGTGTCATTATCTTGAGAATAAGATTCCTTGTTTGAGTTTTCACGTATTCATGTGTTTTCTCATGTGCAACCGTTAAACAAAGAAATGATACTCTAGAGAATGACGGACACGTGGTCTGAAATGGGAAAACATTACGCCCTAGCCGAAAAGGTCTATTACAGCCTTTATACCTTTGAAGGAGTGTTGCTGATTCGGTGCAAGATTTCAGCTCTACGTCAGACAGCGGTAAAGACACTGTGCAAGATAAAAGAAAAGAAACAATTGACGAAAAAAATACGAAAATTTTAAACATCCTATAAGATATACTGGAAAAATAAGGATAAGAAAGGTAGCTAGCTGCATAAAGTCTTACTATCAGATCATGTACTACCTGACTTAAATGGTGCCAGTAACACACTCCTCCACACGTTAGGCAGACAGGGGACCTATATAAGATGAATCGTTTGTTTGTTAGTATGTGTAACAGCAAGTCCAGTTAGATGTATGTCTAGTATATGTCTTTCGAACTAAAACAAAAAGGATAATACGACTGACAATCAAAATACAATTACGATTAATAGCAGATATCAGTGTTACACTGCATTGCCTTCAAACAGTTGTTTCGCGTCGAGGAATTTGGGTCAACAGTACTGTAAATGTATAGAAACTGACCCAAATGCCACGCTTGAAACAATCGTTTGAAGGCAATGGAGTGCTTATACAGTCTCTTTGAGATAAGGAGTTATCAATGACCAACTCCACGCGTCTCCAATTCTGAGTATCATCCTACTACAAGCTTTTCGTCCTCTGGTCCTTTCCTCTTTGTCTCCTTAATTCCCCTAAAGCACAGCTGACGGTGCAACTGTACAACTAGTAGTTGTGGTAATGGTGGTTGGAGGGGGTGGTTGGAAGGAGAGGGTGTTAGTGATTTGTGCGATAAAGGGAGGGCAGGTTGGGTTTCACCAAAAGGACATTGCAGCAAGTTCAGAACTCGAGTCTATTAATTCCCTTACCTGCCACAACTCAGGAACCGCTGCTATGCTAACCAGCACATGCCTCAGGTATTTGATCTGTCAAATCAACAATAAACACGTTACAGATGCAAAAATAGCTAATAACAAAAGAAAGGAAAAAAAACAACAAAGGAACAAAACGAAGGCAGAAAAGTGTTGCCGGACTTTACCATTCCAAAGCTGAGTAGCTGTTGGAGTACACTGTTCCAAAGTTGAGGGTCATGTATCTTATTCACCAGACACAAATCAGCAACAAGACGAACTGCCTGCAAGGTAACGTGCTTCGTGTTATCTAAAGGCGTCATTTTGACCAGTTAAAACCTACGTTTGCAGAGTTCCAGTAGGAAATTCCGGCTATCGATGACTGAGCATGGAACTCAAGGACTGAAGTGGTTGCAACGCAATAAATGCTGGTCATAAGGTTTATTCAATAGTTGATTGAAATTTAAGTTAAAGTCGATAGGTTTTGCACCATCACGTGCCGGCGCCCATAATACAACTTGGGCTGCCTGTGGTTAGATTGCAGAACAATAAAATCCCTTTCCTCTTCAGAATGGAATTCTTTCTCATGTAAAGCGATTGTATTGTTCCTGCCATCTAAAATGGCTGCTGTCATGTGCTTGTACAATACCTCGATTCTTAAGATTCAAGTCAAGATTACACTAGTTTTGACTCTCTTTTCCATAAGATTAAGTAAGTTTGTAACTTCTCCACTAAATATAATGCGGCTAATGGCGGTTTTGTATGCCTTACCCTTTTCTCGTGGTTGTGGTTGCGCCATAATCCTCTTACCAGACCCTCTTTGTTGCACTTCTGGAAAGCACTAAGTGATTGTTGTATGTGAAGGGCCTCGAGTTCTGCCAAGTAGGTCAGTGACGTCATGTACTGTCTGTAATATATTATAACATACAAGACCACGTGATCTATAAAAGAAAAGTGTACCAGAACGAGACGCGAGCAGTGCTAGGTACCTTATTGAATCAATGGGCTTCTGAGACACTTCAACGATGACATCAACTGAAGCAATGGCAAACAACGCTCGAAGAGATCTTAGTCTACAAAGACTGGTGATGTTAGCAGAAGACATTTCCTGGTAAAACCAAATGACACATACAACAGTTGGTTATTTAGAGATTATTAGGCAGGTGAGAATACAAAAGGACACTAGGTCCCCTACATCAAATGACATCAAATAACAATAACGTAGTCTTGACTAGCATGGCACAGTGGTACATGGACGGTCAAACCAGTGAAACATTAACATCCCGTGATCGTCCTCACGATAATAATAATAATAATAATAATAATAATAATAATAATAATAATAATAATAATATTAATAATAATAATAATAATAATAATAATAATAATAATAATAATAATAATAATAACAGTCCAGCCTTACCTTGTAAGCAAAATTCAGTAGGAACATGATGTTGTGTTCAACTGGGTTACTCTGTAATACATACACGACCCTTGAGAGACAAGTGCACGTTAATCTTAGTAAAGTGTTCGTACGAGAACAGTTCTCAATTGTAATTAGTTCAAGTTAACTTTACAGATTTAAGGAATCATTATCTCTCCATTAATTATTGTAAAAACTCTTATTCTTCCATCTTTACTTCAATACGCTGGTCTCACCTTTTCAAGTTCATGGCATCTTCGGTGTTTTCGATATAGTCTGTGAGCACCTAAAATATAAAATGAACTGCCCATTATATACTGTGTTTCCATGGTTGATCAAATTATGAATGTGTTTCCATGGATAATAACAAGGTTGATCAAATTATGAATGTGTTTCCATGGATAATAACAAGGTTGATCAAATTATGAATGTGTTTCCATGGATAATAACAAGGTTGATCAAATTAAGCCTGTGTTTCCATGGATAATAACAAGGTTGATCAAATTAAGCCTGTGTTTCCATGGATACTAACAAGGTTGATCAAATTAAGCCTGTGTTTCCATGGATACTAACAAGGTTGATCAAATTAAGCCTGTGTTTCCATGGATACTAACAAGGTTGATCAAATTCAGCCCGTGTTTCCATGGATACTAACAAGGTTGATCAAATTAAGCCTGTTTCCATGGATACTAAAAAGGTTGAGTAAATTAAGCCTGTGATTACATGGATACTAACAAGGTTGATCAAATTAAGCCTGTGTTTCCATGGATACTAAAAAGGTTGAGTAAATTAAGCCTGCGATTGCATGGATACTAACAAGGTTGATCAAATTAAGCCTGTGTTTCCATGGATACTAAAAAGGTTGAGTAAATTAAGCCTGCGATTGCATGGATACTAACAAGGTTGATCAAATTAAGCCTGTGTTTCCATGGATACTAAAAAGGTTGAGTAAATTAAGCCTGCGATTGCATGGATACTAACAAGGTTGATCAAATTAAGCCTGTGTTTCCATGGATACTAACAAGGTTGATCAAATTAAGCCTGTGTTTCCATGGATACTAAAAAGGTTGAGTAAATTAAGCCTGCGATTGCATGGATACTAACAAGGTTGATCAAATTAAGCCTGTGTTTCCATGGATACTAACAAGGTTGATCAAATTAAGCCTGTGTTTCCATGGATACTAACAAGGTTGATCAAATTAAGCCTGTGTTTCCATGGATACTAACAAGGTTGATCAAATTAAGCCTGTGTTTCCATGGATACTAACAAGGTTGATCAAATTAAGCCTGTGTTTCCATGGATACTAACAAGGTTGATCAAATTAAGCCTGTGTTTCCATGGATACTAACAAGGTTGATCAAATTCAGCCCGTGTTTCCATGGATACTAACAAGGTTGATCAAATTAAGCCTGTTTCCATGGATACTAAAAAGGTTGAGTAAATTAAGCCTGTGATTACATGGATACTAACAAGGTTGATCAAATTAAGCCTGTGTTTCCATGGATACTAAAAAGGTTGAGTAAATTAAGCCTGCGATTGCATGGATACTAACAAGGTTGATCAAATTAAGCCTGTGTTTCCATGGATACTAAAAAGGTTGAGTAAATTAAGCCTGCGATTGCATGGATACTAACAAGGTTGATCAAATTAAGCCTGTGTTTCCATGGATACTAAAAAGGTTGAGTAAATTAAGCCTGCGATTGCATGGATACTAACAAGGTTGATCAAATTAAGGTATGAGACCTGGGTTAGGGTCAAAAAAAAATCTCTAAATTTTTGTCCATGCCTAACTGCTTTGGTAATAGTTAAATAGATTTTTCATGGTTTTACGTCCATACTTCACCGCAATGCACAAAAAAAATAACGAAGAAGTTTGTATCCAAGGAAGCCATTTTGATTGAAATTTGAGAGAATTTCATGCGACTTGACCTTTCTGGGCATAAGTGTTGACAAACGCGGCTTGCGTTCTTGGCGGTCACGCGTGTCCTTTCTGTAAAATTTCTTCTTTTTAACACATCTTTAACTCACAAAATATTATGGTAATTCTAATATATATAAAATAACAAATAAATAAGACTCGAATTGTAAGTTTAGGTCCCGTTTAGGCTATATAAGACCGCCGTGACGAATCAACATTCGAAAGGCCTCATGTTTCATTGTTATTACAGCGCATGCGTTCCGCCGTTGCTATGGTTGACGTCATTTGTTTGGGACGCCGTACTGGATTCGGATCACGCGACGCAATATCGAGGTTTTCCGATAGTTTTCGTAGTTCAATCGACTTGATATCGTGTGTTATGACGTAGGTCCATCTCGGAAACAATATGGCGGCGAATTAATCCGTTTGAAGTCCAAATTTGAGGAATTTTATCGACTTTAGGGCATTAAAGCACCACCGTCCTTCACTCGATCTTTGATAAACTCTTTCGTATTCATCCTACCATCATTATATTTGCTATAAAGTTTAAATAGACCTTAAAGAACAAAATGTAGGCAGCCCGGAGCAAAAATATATTTTGATAAAATTTTACGAGCGAAAATCTTGACATTGTAGTTTTAGCTCGCCAAAAACATATCTAGCTCCGGGCTGCCCGCATTTTTTTCTTTATTCAATGTATTTCTTATAGCCGAAGTTAATTTTTTTATTGTTATTATTTCTAGTGAGATATTGATAAATTACTGAAAAAGAGCCTTGGGTTGCCTGCGTTTTTTTGACACCTTAGGTGTGAAATTTCACACCTTTGACGTGTAATTTTGAAAAAAAAATTTATATGTATATTAATTATGAAGTACTATTTATGGTGTATTGGATACAGTGTAAGTTAATTTCGTAGAAATGACAGCCACTTAACCCAGGTCTCATACCTTAAGCCTGTGTTTCCATGGATACTAACAAGGTTGTTCAAATTAAGCCTGTGTTTCCATGGATACTAACAAGGTTGATCAAATTAAGCCTGTGTTTCCATGGATACTAACAAGGTTGTTCAAATTAAGCCCGTGTTTCCATGGATACTAACAAGGTTGATCAAATTAAGCCTGTGTTTCCATGGATACTAACAAGGTTGAGTAAATTAAGCCTTTGATTCCATGGATACTAACAAGGTTGATCAAATTAAGCCTGTTTCCATGGATAATAACAAGGTTGTTCAAATTAAACCTGTGTTTCCATGGATACTAACAAGGTTGTTCAAATTAAGCCTTTGATTCCATGGATACTAACAAGGTTGTTCAAATTAAGCCTGTGTTTCCATGGATACTAACAAGGTTGTTCAAATTAAGCCTTTGATTCCATGGATACTAACAAGGTTGATCAAATTAAGCCTGTTTCCATGGATACTAACAAGGTTGTTCAAATTCAGCCCGTGTTTACATGGATACTAACAAGGTTGAGTAAATTAAGCCTGTGTTTCCATGGATACTAACAAGGTTGATCAAATTCAGCCCGTGTTTTCATGGATACTAACAAGGTTGAGTAAATTAAGCCTGTGTTTCCATGGATAATAACAAGGTTGATCAAATTAAGCCTGTGTTTCCATGGATACTAACAAGGTTGTTAAGACTAAGCCTGTGTTTCCATGGATACTAAAAAAGTTGATCAAATTAAGCCCGTGTTTCCATGGATACTAACAAGGTTGATGAAATTCAGCCAGTGTTTCCATGGATACTAAACTATTTGAGACATTTACTAAAATAATACCTGATCTGTACTCTCATTTAGAGACAATTCTGAGGTAGCTGGAGAAGGCGGTAACCATTTCTAAAGAAATATAAGTAGAAAATGCAATAAGAGTATATGGTATTAGAATTAATAAAACAATCAATGGCAAGAAAAAAATAGTAAAAACACAAAAACCATTATGATGAGCGATACCTCGAGCAGATAGAGCCGTATTTTATTGATCTTGCTGTTATTGATGGAGGCAATCTCATCTGAAGCTTTATTGATGTCTGAAATGAAAGATAAATGAAATCAAAAGTTCACAACCGTTAGAAGACAAAACCAAATGGAATAGCTGAGACGATGATATTCAGTTGTTCTTAGAAGAGTCTTCCCAGAAATACAGCTTGATGGAAAACAGATGAACATCAATTCAGTTGGAATCCTAACCTCTGACAGATCGAATTAGAATTGATTGAGTGGAGGAAAACCTGGAGATAAACCTCGAATCAAACCTCGAAAGCAACCTGCTCACGTGTGATGCCATGTACAGGAATCGAGCCCGAGACCCCAGAGGTGAGATGCAAGTGTACTACTACTACACCATCCTTAATTCCCCTTATACTAAAGTCAAATGTCAAACTTTACATGAGCCGATCCTAATGACATAAAAGAAGACTGCCTTGTTATCCATTGCTTTCAATGCGTACGGCTCATGAGAAGATCGACGTTTGAACTGGGCCTAAAACTCAAAATGGTGCCTCCAATTTAGGTGTTTCATCATCCCCCCCCCCCCCCCCCCTCATTTTCATGCTACACCATTATAGAATCCAGTTAAGGTAGGGTGACCACGTGCTGATTTCTTTAAAACATAGTTCCACCTACCAGGGGGTTGATCTCTGACATCAGTATCGCGAGCACCATGGGTCTCATACAGCTGACAGATCAATTTGGCAGGCTGGTTTACCATGGCAACCAAGGATGGTTCTGCAATGTCATACTTGTGCAGTACGTATTCTGTGGCGATTTCCTTGCTGAGTTCTTTTAGACGGTTGTACGTCACGTTGGCTTTCTTAGCTTCCTGCTGACCATTAACCATATCCGTGTCAATATCAATAGTCTAATAGCTCAATAATAGTAATAATAGCCCTGTCCCGAACACCACCAGTATGTTATGGGGAGAAGACTTCTCATGCTGGAGACAAAAGGCAACATATGGCCAAGGGTGCACTATGGTCATCGCTGCAGGGAGGTGGGTTGGTAGACTAAGACAGCACTCGTTCTTGAGCAATTCTCAAAAAACTGGACAGTAATTGAAATGAATAGCCTATTATTTTCCCGAGTGGTCAGCGGTAGACTACAATGTTGCCCAGGGTTACTGAAGATAAAAGTATTTTCTTAAGCATGTCCAGCGAGAATGGTAAAAATAACAGTCTAATAAAATAGTAACTGAAACAAACAAAAGTAGTGTACACGGCACCCTTAAAAACAGGTTTACAATATTCTACCATGGGTATTTTTGTCGCTTCTAAATTGCTTCTTAGTAAGGCTCTTATATTTTAGTAATACCCATATCTATAATATACATTCTTGACTTCTACCCGTAAAGAAAAAAATCATATTCAAGGAAATATCATATGATTGATTATGTGACAATAGTGACAGTACTGACCTCTGGAGTACAGCTGTTCTGCCAGTCATCTGCAAGATCCACACACGTCTCAAGAACCTTGATCTTCTCTTCTCCTATATAAATATGAATAATAATGATAATGAAAACTGTTTTTCCTTAAGGCGTATTACATTAAAATCTCAATGCTCTTACAACTAATATGATAATATAATAACAATAATAATAATAATAACAATAATAATTATAACAGCAATAATAATAATAATAACAATAATAACAATAATAATAACAATAATAACAATAATAATAATAACAATAATAATAATAACAGCAATAATAATAATAATAATAATAATAATAACAATAATAACAATAATAATAATAACAATAATAATTATAACAGCAATAATAATAATAATAACAATAATAACAATAATAATAACAATAATAACAATAATAATAATAACAATAATAATAATAACAGCAATAATAATAATAATAATAATAATAATAACAATAATAACAATAATAATAATAACAATAATAATAATAACAATAATAACAATAATAACAATAATAATAATAATGACAATAATAATAATAATGACAATAATAATAATAACAATAATAATAATAATAACAATAATAACAATAATAATAATAATAACAATAATAACAATAATAATAATAATGATAACAATAATAATAATAACAATAATAATAATAACAGCAATAATAATAATAATAATAATAATAATAACAATAATAACAATAATAATAATAACAATAATAATAATAACAATAATAACAATAATAACAATAATAATAATAATGACAATAATAATAATAATGACAATAATAATAATAACAATAATAACAATAATAATAACAATAATAACAATAATAATAATAACAATAATAATAATAACAGCAATAATAATAATAATAATAATAATAATAACAATAATAACAATAATAATAATAACAATAATAATAATAACAATAATAACAATAATAACAATAATAATAATAATGACAATAATAATAATAATGACAATAATAATAATAACAATAATAATAATAATAACAATAATAACAATAATAATAATAATAACAATAATAACAATAATGATAACAATAATAACAATAATAATAATAACAATAATAATAATAATAACAATAATAATAATAATAACAATAATAACAATAACAATAATAATAATAACAATAATAATAATAATAACAATAATAACAATAATGATAACAATAATAACAATAATAATAATAACAATAATAATAATAATAACAATAATAATAATAATAACAATAATAATAATAATAATAATATAATAACAAATAAATCCGTTCAGTAATAGAGAAGATATGGTAAGAGTGTGAAAAGTCACAGTACACGGCACGGTTACGGCGCAGACATGGCACGGAATGTTGAATGTTTTCATACACATCACTGACACGGTCACGGCAAGGTGTGGTCCGTGTCATGAGCTTTTCAAAGTCATACGAAAACTGCTTTAAAGCATGCAGGAAGTAACGTAAGCACGAAAGAAGTGCGAAGAGAAGCACGAGCCATAGGAGCTGTAAATAGGTGACTAAAAAAAGGATTGCGAGACAGAACAATTTCATTCATACCTAAAGGTAACTGCTGTGCCATCCACTTAGCAGCTGCGATAGCCATCTCTTTGTTCTTAACGGAGTACAACAAACCCCTGGCTCCTTCAAAGTCAAAACTTTTCAAACCATCAGCTGAATCGATATCTGTAGTCGACTCGTCCAGCGTGGGTTCCAATGAACCTGAACTTTTTTGAGTGGACTTGAAAAGGTTTTGAATAGCTGTGAGGTACATCTGATCTGTCGATAACTAATCAAACAAGTGATGTCTATAGTGTGTGTTAGACTTGCTCCATACTGACTTCTCTAATAGTCACGAGCAAAGAAAGCGTAGGGGAAAAAAAAGAGTAGCGAATGTCAGAGTCGTGAGAGGTCGACTTCTTCCACTTACAGGATTTTTATTTGCGTTTCGCGCCAGTAATGTATTTCTGCATGTAGCCTGAGATGTGTAGCCTGCGCTAAATTTTCGTACGTTGACAAAAAAAGCGAGTATAATTCGGCGACCAATTTTTTAGGTCGCTAAAAGGAAATAAGTGGGCGGGAAATAAGTTGGAAAAGTCTTTCCGATGTCGCGTGTGATTCTGGTTGGGCTGCCTGTGTTTTATTGAGCGCGTGTGAAACAACAGGGTCAAGGCTAAGAGACAAAGAGCTTTACGAAAGTCTTCAGTTTGCGCCAACAGTTCTATAAAGGCTACTAATAAGGTTGATTTTAGCCATAAAAAGCTCCATGACTGTGAAATAAATATGAAATCAAATAAGTTACCTTGAGGAGCTTAGCAACACCAATCAGTTTTGGAACAGTGTCCTCTGACAATTCAGGAGCTGAAATCAATAAAATAAATTGACGATCAACACGTTCCTCTTACCCAGGAATTTCATCTATTTAATGACAAAATAAACTAATCTTGTGCAATGAGCAGCTACAAGATAAATTGAAAGATTACGATATAATATATCAAAAAGTGAAACGTTATTTTTCTTTGCATATCATTATTTTCTAAAAAGGGAATTAGCTAGAAAATGCGAGTTCATTTCCTCTTCAAAAAAAATCCAGTTACTGCGTTCCCGGAAGTGAATCATGTAATAAATAGAGGATATTACACGGTGGCGCGAACATATGAAGTTTATCTTCGAGTGGAAAAAAAGATTTCACGAGTGAGCGTAGCGAACAAGGGAAATCTTTTTTCCACGAGAAGATAAACTTCATATGTTCAAGCCAACGTGTAATTTTCTTTTTATTATCATTGATATGGATATGAGTGTTTTAGCTGGAAAATAAATAAAAGTAATAAAAGATCTTGCAATTCTTTCGGAGGAATTGTATGAATCTCTCGGTTTTCCTGTTCACTTAGGAGAAATTCGTTGAATATTCTCAGGTCATAAAGTGTCTTTTTCTTTGTATTTTCGTTCTCCTGTTGTTCGCTGAAAGATTTGATGTATTCGTCTGTGACTTTTACAAATCTCGCCATTTTGTCTGATTAGTGTTTTGACAACTCGCGCCGAAATGAGCGGGGAAAACCAAGGAATGACGTCATCGATATCCTCACTAGTGAGGATATGGAAAATATGTCCACCGTACCCCGGATGTAGTTTTGTATGAGATCTACGAGTGGCGTATTTTACAGTAAAACACTCATATCCATATAATAAAGGGTTACAAGTAACTAAAATTAACTCTGAAGAAATAGAAAACTCCCGCGCGTCAGTGCTGTGTGCAGTCATAAAGCACGCGGAGATTGGCAGAACACGAGAGAAGTGTTAGGAGAAGCATGACGCGTAGGGAGTGCTTCTCTACACTTCTTGAGAGTCTTTTGACAATTCACATAGCACAGCAAAAAAAAAAAAAAAAACAAAAAAAAAAAAAAAAAAACCAAAAAAAACAAAAAAAACAACATTTCTTTTATAATACAAAAGATTTGTAACAGTTATTTTATAATAACTTTGCATCCAGGAAAGTCTCATTAAAGAATGCGCCGTTAGGGCGATCAGTGAAAGACATTTTTTTGATTTTTAAAATTGACCTGAAAAACGTAACTAAAACAGTAAAAGTGAATTTTCAAATTTGTGTACAGTACAATCACTTACCAATCACTTTCCATGGTTCTCCGTGCAGTAAGGGATGAAATGGAAGTCTTTTCTTTGATAATGAAGACAATGTTTTTTCCGTGCTCATACTCATCTAAGAAACAATACAAAGAAACCATGGATTTTCCACAGTGGAGAAGATGGGTGAAAAGGAGTAGACACATGCAGATATTCGTATTATATTTTTATTATATTATATATTACAATAGTTATTTTCGTCACATATGTATATATCCACAATTTCGTGTTAAAACGACGCAATTCAATTGTTCCTGGAGCATTTGCAAAGTTATTTAATAAAGTATTATTATTATAGTATTTAAAAGTTTTTATAATCCCTCCTTCCGTGCGTAAGTGAATCTGTAGTCAAGGAACACAGCGGTATTTTACGAATTCGAAAAAGGTCTATTTCTCATGTCCAATTTACACCCTCCAATAATTTATGAACAGCAAGCAAAACATGTTCTAGATGCACGCAGGATGTTAAAGTCGCGATAGATATAGATATCGCACCAATCAGAGCGCGCATTATATCGTGTGTGTGTTATAACATTATTTTCGTTCACACAAAACTACCTTTTCTTTATCTTCCGTGCTCACGGAGTAAGAAAATGTTCTTTCATATATAGAAGGCAGAGACCTTCTTTCATAATTATTTATGAACATCAAGAGTTGGATACCCTAGAATGATAAAGAAAAGTCATTCGTTAAGACCTGCGTGATATATACAGGTTCCAACTGACGGTGCCAAACTGACCATTGCATTCCTTCTTTAAAACGATGGGGATACAAAAGCCAAGATTTGAAAGGTAAGTTTAGCTACCGACCGACTTTTTTCTTTTGTTGCGCGTACCGTTGCACGAAGTAGAACTCAGTTCTTCTTTTTGCAACGGATTGCAGCAACAGGCAACGCCATTGCACAGTGTATCACCCCTCCGACAACTTTTGTCGCAATTTTAAGGCATATTTTTTCAAGTCGCTGCAAGTTGCTGAGATTGCGTTACAGTTTAACACCTCACCTCGGCAACCTACAACGCTACATTTTCAAGAATTGCGAGACAAGTTGCTGAGAAAGTTGCTAAGATTGCGTTACAGTTTAACACCTCACCTCGGCAACATACAACGCTACATTTTCAAGCATTGCGAGACAAGTTGCTGAGAAAGCTGCTAAGATTGCGTTACAGTTTAACACCTCACCTCGGCAGCCTACAACGCTACATTTTCAAGCATTGCGAGACAAGTTGCTGAGAAAATTGCCCAGTGTAACAGGACCTTAATTCTCAAGTAGTCCAACGAATCTGTAATATTCTAATTTTTTTCAAATCTGGTGTAAAACAAAGCAATCAAGCAAACCTTATCTACAGTGGGTACGACATCATCGGGGGCGTGTTCCTTAGTGAGCTTCAAGATGAATAAGATCTTGCTATAGTCGTATGGATCAACCTTTAAGGGACAAAACAAAAGTATCAACAATCATCAGTCATCATTAATGATTAGCAAATAGTATATTATCAGTATGATCAGTTCATTAGTAGTTATTTTACATTTAGACCCGCAGGCCTAATGGTCTACGAGTGATGGCTATTAACTGGTAGTACATGAGGGTGGTCTTATTGTTTTAGTACAGGCCCGTCGCTAAGACCTCGAAAGGGGGGTTCGTTTTCTGTCAATCTCAGTTATTGCTTTATCCAGCTTTTTTTCAAAGAAATTTGCGATTACCAGGGCTAAGGTGGGGAGGGGGAAATTCTTTCGATCCATCGAACCACCCCTATCGACGGGCCTGTAGTATGAACCCACTAATCGGTCAAATAAATAACTGTTTTGTTTTTTTTGCCATTTAAAAATTATTTTTTTGACATTGTTTTCGTTTTCGCTACTAGTGCTCTATCACTAATAGACCACAACTGAGTAGCTCAGCCAATCAGAGCGCAGGATTTGTCATAGATTAGTCTAACACTAATAGACCACTACTGAGGAGCTCAGCCAATCAGAGCGCATGATTTGTCATAGACCATGAGAGGTTTATACTAATATTTATTAGTAGCTTTACAGTATTTATCCATTTCCTAAGAAAATGAGGGAGGGAATGTTTTTATAATTAAGTAAGTAATGGGTCTATTATTATGCTGAAGAGAGTTCAGATATCATTATTACCTTGGAACAAACATGTAAGAGTAGCTGTAACAAGCTGTCAGACGATATCTTTGGTACTGCAGCCCGTACATTACGTTCATATGCTGGAGTATCCGTATCATCTGATTGACCATCTGTATCCATAGTAACGGGTGACAATAACTGCATCTTAATGTACATTAGTAAGGCTTCTTCATCGTCTACGTTAAACGTCCTGAAAAAATGATTAGCCTCATTCTTAGTCGAGGCATTTATTTGTTCAGCTCTTACCCTGCGATCTTCTGGTTGATACTCAGATTACAAGTGATAGAGCAGAATTTCATATGAGTGTGAAAGTCACGGCACACGGCGCGGTGCGGTTTTCATACACGGCACGGCACTGACACGGTCACGGCAAGGCGCGTACAGTGCGGTATATGTTTTTCATAGTCATACGAAAACTGCTCTAACACTATTGCGTGGAATACCTTTCTCGGTTACAGGCATGAGGAACTAGATCGAGAGCTGGCAAGGAGAGTTTTTGGGTCCACATTACTTACTTGCAGAAATCGAGCAGCATTTCCAAGTTCACGTCTTTATTTTGTATCAAATCAGGAAGTAGACGAACCATCTCCTCCACATTCAGTTTATAAACATCTTTAATGTAAATCTACAACACACCACAATAATGATGAAGTTTACAAGGGGACATAATCAACTCCAGATCTTTTCCTTACTCCGAAGAAGGACTAACGTCCCAAACATAGTTCCAACTTTTTAATTCTTATTCACTTGTTATATACACCTATTTCCGAAAACGTTGCCAAAAAATTACATTCCTAGCTCAAAGGTCATGCTTCATATTCTAATCTTAAAGTCGGCTACGTTGTTTGGATTTGAATATATACTAGTTATACAATGGTTTTGAGTGGCATACCGTGGAATATCCCACGAGTCACTTGTAGTTTCTAGTATACACACGATACTTAAGGCGAGTTTGTATACAAAGAAAATACAAGTGACGAGTGGGATATCCACAGTATGCCACGAGAAAACATTGTATAACCATTTTATCCCACACCATAGAAAATACAAATCAGCTTAGATTCAATGCGCAGTGTATGATGGAAAGGAAGAGTGAAATACCGACGAATATACAACGGCTTTCCTGCTTTCTGATTGGCTGTATTTTTTATGGTGTGGGATAAATTACATTTTGTAGAGTGTTAGTCGGTCTCAGATTTTAGATCTCCCACCGACAACGTTTTTTTGAAATAGGTGTATATTCGACACACTCACGCAGTCCCAACTGGTTAACTGCTAGCCATAATTGGAATGACAGTGTGAATAGGATACGAAGGTCTGCTTATAGCTCTTATCATCCATTATAAAATATAATCTATAAGCCAGTTCATAGTTAATGAATCGTTTTCAGTGCGCTGATGCGATTTTATCTCGAATTTCTCACCTTCTTTTGTTTAAACCTTCTTTTGTTTTTAATTAAAAATCGGATGTGCACTGAAAACGATTCTTTCATAAAAAAAAAAAAAAAAAAAAAAAAAAAAACAATTTGAACTGGCTTACATCCTTCATGTGTACTACTGACCTTCATCTTGCTCAGTTTTTGTCCCCACGTGGCGTTAGTCGATATCTTCTGATAGTTCCCAAGCACTAAAGGTTCATTGCTTAGAACAGCATAATCAATCCCAACATTAGCCAGAGCCTAATAAGGACATAACACGCATAGAATGAGCAATATATGTAGAAAGAAGTACATGTTAACTAAAGGCTCGATTACACGAAGCAACTTGCGTTGCGACACAAGTTGCATGGAGCATTGCGGCGTGTAACCTACAGCGCAATTTGAAAAATGTTGCGAGACAAGTTGCAGCAATCGTTGCGAAAAGTTGAATTTGTTTCTTCTTTTGGCCACGATTGCATCTCCGTTGCACCGTGTAAACCCTCTTGCAACTTGTGTCGCAACGGCGTTGTGACACAAGTTGCAAAGAAAATTGCTTCGTGTAATCTTAAGAGTTGCTTCACTCGAAACTAGAATCAATTATATCAACCCGTACCATTATCTTGCCATAGTTTGGTGGAGGTTAAATCAACGATAAGGTTTACAGCTGTTTCAAAAAAGATTGGTGAAGTTTTTGTTGCTTGTTGCATACCAAGCCCGAAATGCACTATGGGTGATATGAATCCAATAATCGAAAGGTCACAACAATATGAGTTTTTTCCCAAATTTTCTCTCCTCGCTTTTTCAAGATATTTTTTTCTGTGCTGACATTATTTGATATAGCTGTACATGTATATGTGTATCAACTCATACCATTATCTTGCCATAGTTTTGTGCAGGGAAAAAGGCTCTTGATTTCATTTTTTCGAGTGCCAGCTGTTTGGGTATAGAACAGACATACCCAAGACCAAGGTCATGGTCTACGGTCTTGTGGTTGAATACCTGTATGAAACAACAAATCCTTACAGAATTGATATCAGTACAGTATATATATACTAGTTATACAATGGTTTCTCGAGGCATACCGTGGAATATCCCAAGAGTCGTTTGTAGTTTTTAGTATATGCACGAGCCTTTAGGCGAGTGTGTATACAAAGAAAATACAAGTGATGAGTGGGATATCCACGGTAAACCACGAGAAAACATTGTATAACCATTTTATCCCACACCATAGAAAATAAAAAATGCCTTGATTCAACACGCAGTGCATGATGGGAAGAAAGAGTGAACTACCGACGAATATACAACGGCTTTCCTGCTTTCTGATTGGTTGTATTTTCTATGGCGTGAGATAAATAGGAAGAGCAGAAAATATACGATACATCAGAACTTGAAATAACGGCCGGTCAGTCGCCGGTAACGATGACCAGCCAAATTAGTTTTAGCTTGGTCATACCCCATTTCTGGCTCAACGTAAATGACCGACCGCAAGGCAAAGAATTTGTCGAACAAGTTCCAACTGTAGCCGGACATTATCCGCTGACCAGCTCTTATTTCAAGCCCTGTTACATCAGATAGAGATACGCTTTCCCTTGCATACAGCTAAGCCACGTGGTAGCATGCTACGTAAAATAGCTAACCAATTGCCGCTGAGCACCGCGGTATTTGTATTTCAAAAAGGTTACTTCAACCCTAGAATTTAACAATACAATGGAGCTTTTGGCATAAGTGATCATCTTCGCGGCACTGCTAAAATACTGATCGTTACAACAATTAATGTAAGCAAATGGATAGACTGCACAAGTGCAAAGAAAATAAAAGGTAATCAAACAGTAGCGCGATTCAGAAAGAGAGGGAAAAATAGGAGAGATAAGAATATCGCGAGATTATTTCATGTGACATTATAAACCCCTTGCACTAATTCCCAACCTGGGGGACAAAACAATGAAAAATATTAACATCACAAAAGATTTCAATCCTCAAGAGAAAGCAGTTCTTCTTTTGCTTTGGCCCCCAGGTTGGGAATTAGTGCAAGGGGTTTATAGCCGTTATGATGTCTGAAATTGAAATTCCTTTCTTAGGTTTGTTTTGTGATATTGATCAGCCAACATGGCGGCCTTTTGATTCTCACAGAAGGGAATGACTGCTATTGCCATGCTTTCATACCTTCACAAATAACCCACCAATCAGCTCCGCTGAAATATTCAACCCCATCACGGATATTTGAGCCAAATGTTGTTTTTCAGATTTAAGCATTAAAGCATAGTCGCTTTCCTGTCAAAAAAAAAAAAAAAAAAAAAATGAAATCAGGTATAAGAAAAAAACCCCAGATAATTCAGATCCAGGACGAATGTTCCTAGTATGTAATAGTTTACCTTATCAACGGCCAAACTGTTGGCAGCATAATGTTGAAGACAAACACCAAGAGTCTGTTGAAAATGAAAAGAATAATGATAAACGTGGGAGGGGTAAGGGGTCGGGTGGATGTAGCCTGCGTCACATCCGGACAAACTACGGAGAGCATGTGTCCTGTAAACATTTTGAAAGCTTACGCTCTTAGGAGCGGTGTATTTCTTATTTGCATTCCGAGGCACGAAGATTTTGCACCACGTGGGAGCGTAGCATAATGGTGGTGTGTGCTTACCTCACATTCATATCTCAAAGCAAGTTTGTACAGATTGTTCTCCTGTAGATGTTTGATGATGTTCAGTCCAGCAGAGCTAACTTGGATGAGTCGTGATGGCATCGCATTTGCTTCGTTTTCATCATCTTAGGGAAAAAAACATAAAATATAACAGTTTTTATCACACTGATCTTTCGTTATTTAGTTCTTCTTAACTTGACACGGTTGAAACGCTTAAAATGCATATGACATGATTTTTTTAGCGTCGTTTCTAGAAGTATGAGAGGTGCTGAATTCGAGTTGACGTCACTAGGCCTAGTCACATGGTTATTTGGTTGCCCACTGAGGGCATTTTTCAAGGTACATAGTATGATTAATGAAAAAATATTTGTAAGTGCTATTTTCGTTTTGAAATTGTGCTATTATATGCCTTGAAAAACGACAATGTGAATAGGGCTTGTGATGTCATTTTGTTTGCAACACTTGCCCCATACCACCATTCAAAATCGTTCTTGCTTCTTTTAATCGTGATTTTGATATCGGAATCGAATTCAGCACCTCTCATACTTCTAGAAACGACCCAAAAAATTCATGTCATATACACTTTAAAATTAAAGTTCAATAAAGGACATATTGAAAGCAGTTCTACTTGTGCAACCGAAACTTTAGACTTTCGCAAAGTCCTTCGTCTTCGTATTAGAGCGGTTTTCGTATGAGTGGAAAAAGATAAGACAAATTCGTATCTTACCGTAACCTTAACGGTGATTGGATGAATTACTGGAAGACATTATGGGAAGCCATTTCAATGTTACGGCATGTCGTACCATGTGCGTGCTGTAAGCCAGTACCGTATGTTTCCCACTCATACGAAAACCGCTCTATTTAACGAGCGCTGAATAACTTCGACGTTCGCTTTCATTTTTGTTTGTTTGTTTCCTTTTTCAGACAGGTCGACTTGGAGCAAGTCTACCGAAACTTATCCGAACTAGTTTCAGAACGAAATTTCATCGTGTAACACCCCCGTGAAACTTGTATCACAACACCGTTGCACACCGTGGTCAATTTAGATTGTTTGTTCGTTGAATTTGAGGGCAGATCCAGGGGGAGGGTCAGGAGGGTCCAGACCCCATGTCATACCCAAGGTTCCATTGTTTGTTTTATCCTAGAATTTAGTTTTGCCACATGCTTGAAGTAAACTTTGCATGAAGTAAACATTTGGACCGCCTCTCAACGTTTGGACGCCCCCCCCCCCCCCCCCCCCTCTGAACAAATTCCTGGAGCCGCCCTCGGAATTCAATGTATTATCATTGTATTATTACCTTGATCAAATATGTTTCTTCCAGCAACTCTTGCCTGATAATACGCCTTATTTGTGTTCCGCCCTGTAAAAAAGTAACTGTTTAGTCTTGGGGCTTGTGATAATCATTCGACGCTAGATTGAATTGCAGTTTAGTTTACTTGATTGTTTTATGGAGGGAGGGAAACGAGAGTGTCCAGAGAAAAAACAATCGAAAACCCAGGAACAAGTTTGTCAGATAAAGGAGGCAATGTGATGCACATTTTATCGCTCATATGCAACAATCCGTAAAAAACAATTATTTGGAGTACGTATTTGGAGTACACAAACAAGCTGAAAAATTGTTTTTCAGCTCTATAAACATTTACTTTATCATATAATAAAATTAAAGCAATAAAATGCATGTAAGTGGCTGGCATGTTCAAGGGTATTCATATTCATATTCATAGAGTCTGTAGGACAAAATAGAAACTTTCTTGCTGTAAACCCCTCTCAAAATCCAAAAATGCCTCAATAATAGCCTACTTCCGAATATGCTTCGCTTGTCACAAACGAAGGTTTTAATGTCAATTTCATTAAAGAAAGAACACATGCTCAAGGGAATGAAACGTGTGGGAAAAGATTTTGCCCAAGCATAAATGCTTCATTCTCTTACCATCTGGGACACAAGCGGTGGAGAATCTTCCAGCCAAGGGAAGAGCAATGGCAGAATCAAGAACAAGCCCGTCTTCTTTGAATCTACTGTCGAAGGGCCATTCGCTTAACATGTCTTTCTTGGAGCTAGAGAATCCATAGTCGCCAGTCTCGCACTGGGCGTACACCTCGTTTGCTAGGCCAATACACTTACATAACTCTAGACAATCACACAGCAGATCTGAAAGCAAATGTTAAAAAAAAAAACATTCACATTGACTTTTTGATATTGAGTGCAAGAGAGGCACAGAAGAATAGACATGTGACAATACGGGCAACAAGCGTGGCAGTTTGTGGCGCGAATCAAGGGTAACGTAGAAGTAGTGCACTCGCCTCTCACCTCTGGGGTCTCGGGTGCGATTCCCAGACTCGGCTTCACATGTGAGGGATTAGAGTTTGTGAGGTATCTCCCTTGATTCGAGGGTTTTTCACCGGGTTCTCCGGTATTCCTCCCTCCGCAAAACCTAACACGGTAAATTCCAATTCAATCCAGGAGTTAGCCGTGCCCTGACTTAGATCAGCCCAGAGGCTTATTAAGGGTTGGATTAAAATTTGAAGTTGTTAGTTGTTTGAAGCGCAACGTTGTTGCATTGCAACGTATTTTCTTTTTTCACTAAATAAGGTAAATTTGTTTCGCGCGGGGCGGTAATATTAGCAACATTTGTTCCGCAACTTTGAAAAAACGCAACAAAGTTAAGTTGCTGGATTTGTTGCCTTATTGCCGCACCTTAAATTAAATCCTTTTTTGAGCAAGAACATGGCTACCGTGAATCCCCTCCATTAACATATTTCAAATCTCTTGGCTGGTATTCTTAAATATTCACCATTTTCCATACATCGGTTGAGTGATCAAACACAAAGCATTAAATCGAGGCTGCGAGGTGGTTTCTAAGGATTATTCAAAGTTGCAGCTTACAGCCTCGACTGAATGCTTTGTGTCTGACCAAATGTGTGGAAAGTAGATCCAATGTGCGCAAAGTAATAAATCATCTACCCGTTGCAGATAAAAGAAGAAATGATACTCAAGGGAATGGCAGTGATCAGATCAAACCTTCATATATACGGTTCTAGAATATTTACCTGGTTCACAGAGGCTCAAGATAGAGCACAGCAAATGGTGGATCTCTCTAATCAGGTTAGTACTATTTCTGTTTTCATTTGCATCTAGTGACAAGTCAAGTCCCTCGGCCACACGCTTACACAGCGCAAACGCAATCGGGTACAAGGCATGAGATGTCGAAGACCGTGCGGCAAACTCCAGTAGATCTCTACAGATTTCTAGAGCAGTGTGAGTGTCGCCAGATAACAAGGCATGGTGTGCTAGTCTGGTCATAAGGTTTTCTTTACTTATCAGGATCAGATTGCACAACCTGCACATGATTAAGGTAAAGCAGATAAGAAGAAACATACTTAGGTTAAAACACATTTAATAACAGGAAATAAGAGCCATCACCATCAATTTGCCATCATCTAAGTCAGCGCAACACTTGGCGCACTACCAGTACCTTTCGACTGGACATGG
This sequence comes from Anthopleura sola, assembly GCA_023349425.1. Taxonomy (NCBI): domain Eukaryota; kingdom Metazoa; phylum Cnidaria; class Anthozoa; order Actiniaria; family Actiniidae; genus Anthopleura; species Anthopleura sola. The sequence goes on from JALHLI010000004.1 coordinate 7,841,503, forward strand.
TTTGACTTTGATAGCGTGGCTGTAGACATAACTAACATGTCGACATGCACAAACAGACGTTGTATGTGTAAAAATCAGATGTATATTCGACTATGTCTGAATGTTGAATATCACAGATCGTCTGTGTCTGATGGATCCCACGTGACGTATAGAGGCTTTCCACCATCACATGATGGCAGCCATGACAGGAGGCACAACAATACAGTCTGTTTCCCTTGGGAAATTGAATTCTTTCTCGTGTAAATCAGATTGGACCGGATTCAATTGTTCCTTTCTCCTGTCATGGCTGCCATCACGTGATGGTGCAAAGCCTCTATATTAGCCTAGCATGCGTAATTACGTCATGCTACACTGGCAATATGGTATCACATTTGGAAGGAACTTCTATCTGCGACTTGGGTGGATTGTTACCTTGTCAGTCGTGTTAGTGATACCGGTTTATCAGGTTTGTCATCCTTGGCAGTATTCTGTCCTTGGAGGTATAATCCAAGATACCTCTGAAACAAGTCTTCACGTTTCATAACATCCCTGTAGTCATCCGGTGACAAGAACTCTGAGAACTCTCTCTGGACAAGAAAAAAGGATTTTGAGACAGAGAAAGGGAGAGCAAACTGTTCTTGTATAAAGGCCTGGCCAAACGAGACACATGATTCAAGCAACATGTTCTGTTAGATGTTTTCAAAGCGACTAAACTGTTAGGAAACATTGGTATACAAGACAGTGTATCATTGTTCCCATGCTGAGAGGAAAAACGAAAAGTTTCTGCCGTACTACACAAACATTTTGCTTCTCGAAAGCAACATTTGTCTCGCGCAGCAATCGGTTTTGTACGTTGTTAAACTAGGAAGCTTCTAGGAAGCATGCGAGCGGTAAAAATGTTTCTGGAAACGTGCTTCCTCGCTTACCCAGGACTAAACTTGGTAATTTCTAGCTTTCTAGCTGGAGGAAATTCCTATTAGCAGAGGGGTGGGCATATTTTCGGGGGGGGGGGGGGGTGGGGGATGGGAGGGGGCCTTATAACCTGTATTCCCAAGGTGAGGGTTAATACCACAAGCTGGGTAAGAGGTACGTGTTTACTTCATTCCACTACTGGGGAGTAGCAAAGCCATGTTTCATGATGTTTCAAGGGTCAGTTGTTGTACGACTGTTGGTTACCTGGAGAGATGAGATGTTGGTCAGATCTGCTAGCAGCTCGTCTACGTCATGGTATGTGGACAGCTCTAATCAACAAGGACAAATAACAGCAAAGAACAAATTATTTTCATATATTGGCCACCAGTTTCACCACCCTTTTTTAAGCCTCTAATCATAATCAAGCCTTTGATTATCCTTTTCTCAGTTCTTATTTGGTAAATTACCCTCCATTTTGGAGCAAATCCTTCCATGGAACTACAATCGTACCGCTCTCGTGAGAAAAAGATTCTTCGTATGAGTCTTTCCATATTTATATCAAACTCATGAATACTTTTGTGAATAGAAAAACTCATGAATAATTCATGAGGAAAACAATAGAAATCATGGACCGTGAAGGAGTCCATATCACTGATTAACGAACTATACTAAACTTTACTTTTCTGAGATTACAAACATCTTTCAGTGTTCACGGCCATGCCTCATAATATAGCAATAACATACCACGTTTCTTGATCAACTTTAGAATAGTTACAGCATTCTGAGCAGCAACGATATGTTCTTTGGTACGGTCCTGTAAAGAGAACAATAGGGATCACTTTTTCCATATTGCACATTATAACATACAAATGCAAAAGTACTTCACCTGAGGAAGTTCAAAAGTATGATCTATTATACTGATCAATACTCACCAGTTCAGGAAACATTTCTTCTCGTAGTATCAAACATAACCAAGTGATAATCTCTTGGGCATACTGCGCTGCTTTGTCGCTGGGGAGAGAGTTGAGGAGCTCCACACATTCTGGTACCTGAACATTTGACCATCAATAATAGGTTAGAAGTTAAGTATTTCAGGTCGATATGTAAAGTATCCAGCCTTACCCGTTCACCAAGGCAAAGTTGCTGAAGCCTGAAGACGTAAACATCTGATTCGGATAGATGACTGTAAGCTTGAACGACCTAGGATCAGAAACAAATCAGTTGTCAGAAAAATATTTTAGTAAGGCGCACCCTGCTATACTGTACTTGAACTAGTTAAGTTGAGCGGATTTTATTGACGCGCAGGGAAACACCGCGACATTTTTTTTTTTGAGGGCCAGAATTCAGTTAACTGTAAAGATAGTTCTATAACATCCAACTACACGTTGTAATTGGAGGAAGCGGACCCAACCCCTCTCAAAAGCATGTTCAAAGGGATCTTCCGCTGTTGGATGTCCTCATTCGTAAATATGAGGAAAAAAGAACACTCATCTTGCTAACTGAAAACGTAAATAGGGAAATATATTGGAGGTGAATAGATTTTTGACAGACTTATAACTCTTCAGAACTATTCAACTTCCTTATCAAAAACAACTGTCAACGCTCATTTGGAACTTTTCTCATGATGGTGAAACACGCTCTAATCTACACCTTGGTAATCGTTTTATTATATCTCCTAGCCAGTCACTCACTCTTCAAAAATAGACTCTACTATATCTTTCCAGAACTAGCCGAGTTCACTAAAACTTTCTACCTCCCCATCTCGCTGCAAAACTCGTAACTTTGACAATGCGAAATCTTGGACAGTGAGCGCCGATTTCTTGGCAGCCCTGTGCCACAGGTTTTTCTTTTGACTCTGCTCTAATGAATTTTGTAAATAATTTACCATTTCTTACTGTCTCTAGTGCAGCGCCATTGAACTGCTGGAAATGGCGCTATATAAATATATTATATTATTATTATATATTATATTATTTTCTCCAAAGTCGGCAGACAACATTATGACAATCTATTTACCAAGAATATGAAGTTTCAAGGAAATCGATTTTTTTGGCGAACTGGAGGACAAAACTCCACTGTTAGAAATTCGGTCCGTAAGGGCGAATGCGACTCAAACATTCATTTTCGAATACACCGTTAAAAGCCTAAATGTTTGAGCTACTATATGTGCTAAATTCAGAAATATCCGAGTATTTTTGATTCGAAACGAGCGAGTTTTAAAAAAAAATCACGAAATCCGCTCTCAGTGAAGTTGGAGCCACCTTAATATTTATTGCGTCATTGACAGAATGAAAACAGTTGCCGCGAAATACACCTATTGCACGACTTGTTAGCGCCAGTAACCTTGA